>CM070502.1:60890393-61111265 GCA_036346375.1 Guadua angustifolia | reverse complement strand
TTTTTTTCCACCTAAAACAACATAATAAGTAAGGGTGAGTACTTTCATACTTAGTAAGACTTAATGTGGTATTTGCAAAATGCAATAATGCAGGCAAGGTAAAGGGGGCTTCTACAGTTAATTTGCATAAAGCAAGATTGTATTTATAAATCAAGTGGTAATTTACAAACAGAATTTGTAAAGCAAGTTTGGCTGATATGAAAGTATGTAAGTAAAGCATAAGTAATAACTCACAGTCCTTCATAGCGTGAACATCGAAAATGTCCATTGATAGCACATGGCACAAATCTGTAACAATCACCTTCTCCAATCCAAACCATTAAGAAAATACCAAAACTGCTAACTAGTACAAGCGCATCAAGTGTCCCCTGACCGCGGGAACAACTTTTTGAAAAGATTTACACTCTGCAGAGGTGTATAGCTTTACCCATAAGTGATGACTTTTTCTTTTTGTAAATGCCCGAAAATTTTAGAACAGTAAAAATATGGTGTTTTAAATTTGAATATGAATATTTTGGAGTTTTCTTGATGTTGCTGGTTTTATCTGGATTTTGTGTTTTCAGAAAAAAAATTAAATAAAAGAGAAATGGGCAATGAAAAAGAGAAAAAGGTAAAAAGATAAAAAGTAAAAAATTTGAAAATTTACCACAAGAACTCTGAGCATACAAATAAACCATTTTATCCACCAAATGAAATTTTATGCATGGAAAAGTGAAGAGATAAAATAAAAAGGCAACTTTTAACTCAAAATAATGCATTGTCAAAATTAATATAATATTTTGGAATATCAAATGGATCTGTAAAAATTATCATTAAAGAAACAATACAATGTCTACCTCTGTTAAAAATATTGTAAATTAATAATGTGGTTTAGGACTTTTTCAAATTTAAAAACTGAAATTCTAAAAATCTAGAAACTGCCATGTCAGAATTTCTATAAAATAATGGTACAATATTCTGACCTGAAAATTTTACAGTGGCATTCTTAGCCCAAACAAAATTGTGATAAAAAGTATCAAAAACATTTGACTTCATTTTCTATTCAAAGTAAAAATAAGTTTAGAGACAAGAATCTGGATAGGTTACTGTTGTAGGAATATTAATAATTTTATGGTAAACCTTTTTAACTCCAAACTTTTACCAGACATCAAGCCCTATCCAAAGACCCTGATAAAAAAGTTTTAAAAATTTTTACCATGGTTTGGTAGGCCAATAAAATCTAGTACTAGAGCTGACTGAACCGGAATTCATCTCTTTGCCACCTCATTTCACTGACCAATGGGCCTGGCTTCGGGAAAACTCCGTTTCTTGGTGTGCAATGGGAAATCAGCCCAGGCACTGACTAGTGGCCCCTGGCCCCACATGTCAACTCCATCTTCCTCCCTGTTCTCCCGACCGAGTTGAACTCTCCTGAATTCGTGCGCTTGACCGAGCTTCATTGAATCCCGCCGAGTCGTCGCATCGCCATTGTCCGCATCACCCTGCCTCAGCCACGTTCTTCCCATGCCATACCATCTCCATTACCGCCCTTGCCACCTCACCATTTGCTGTGCTGAGCCGAGTCGATCATCGCCGCACATCCAAGCACTTCAAACACTTCGTGGCTATAAATACCTCCCCAACATCACAATTGAGCCTTCTCTCTTCTTCTTTAGCCATTCACTGAACCGGTTCACCGTCTATCTCTCAGTTCTTTGCCGCTGTTCACCGAGAAGTCAGAAGAGGGGAAATCGCTAGAGGCTCGAATCAAGAGAAGGTATGTGAAATTTCTCAGTTCTGAAGTTTCGCCTAGACCCCAGAGTCACTAACCAGCCCTTATCTTCAGTTCATTCTAGTGCGATCACCTTCTTTCGCCGTTCTTCTTCTTCACAAGGCTCGTGGGCTCGCTCTCGGCTTACTCCGCCTCCATTCATAGGTAAAATGGGAGCCCTTAGGTTCATTGATGCTCACCTAGTGCTTGCCCGGGGAAATGATGACCGACGGTGAGCTCGCGAGCAATCAGCCATGGCGATCGCCGCCCCTCTCCGGTGGCGACCCTGTTCCCGGCCACCTCAAGCCGAATGGGTAACGCCTCCGAGGGCGCCTTGGTGTGCTGAAGCTCAGGGTGTTACCCATTCCACCTCTCCGGTGGTGGTTGGCCGGTGGCGAGCCAAAAACTGAAGAGCTCTTTTTAGTGTCGCTATCAGGTGAGGTTCGGTTGTCAGTCGCTTACATCTGGACGAGTCGCTGACCGGAGGGTCCCACATGTCGGTCAGTCTCGGTCGGCACTGACGCGCGGGACCACTAGGTCATAGTCTTGCCTCTCTCTCTCTCACGTGCGCATACTGGCAAGTGGACCCGGGCTGGCAGTGGCTCAAGCCGATTCAACAGGAAGGCATGCACTGTAGCAAGGCGTATCCCAGCAGAGAAAACGTATTTTGATTTTTTTTCCCAATTCGATTTTCAAACCTAGACAATTCAAATGGCTATAACTTTTGAACTAATAATCCAAATTGGATGAAATAAATTTATAAATTTGTCTAAAATCTGATAGAATTAGAATATGCAAAAATATTTCAAAAAGAGTCATTGTGTGATTTTTAATAATAGAGATACTTAAGTAAAGTTCAATGCACTAAGAAAATGACTATTGCAACTTTGATCAAAATAACGAAAAATAAATTTCTCTAAGACCCTCATGCTGAGTAGAACCTGAATATATAAATATATTTGAATTTTAAGTTAGATAACTACATTTGCTAAATAGATGTTATGCAATGTACAATAAGTATAATTTGAATTAAATGCTTCAAGAAATGAAAATATTTCATAATTATGAAGCAGTAGAAATGTAGTGCTGGTCATGCTCAGTAAAGGGCATATAAAATTTGTTACAATTTTCTAGCAAACAAAATGTGATAAAGAAATAGAAGTAGTCTAAGTATGATTCACCTTTGCACATGAGATCACGCTCATATATATATGAGTTCATATATATATGCTACAATGAGAAGGTTAGCTGCTATGTAACTAGAAATCTAATTAAATATTGCTTTAAATCTAAATCCTAATTAAGGGTAAGAATCTATTCATACTTATAATGATGAAATTCTTATAATCTTAAATAATGTTTGCATCTTGAATTGAAAATATAAATAAAAGAATTAATAATTTGGTTTTAAAAGGGGAAAGGGCTTTTGTTTTTTTTTTTTAAAATTTTTGGATTTAAGGATTATTTTATAATTTTTAATATTTTCGTTTAATTAAGGTTTTAATTGGACATTTGTTAAATATCCTTTTTTTTCATGGTTGTAATTGTTCTGGAATTTCATTGAGCTTAAATACCAATTTTTCAAATGATGTTGATATTATTCAGATGGTAAGCAATAAATTAATCTCTCAACTTTATAACGATGGTCATTACATGCTTACTTTTGTTCTAATCAGGCATCTGTGTGTAGGTAGGATGTATATAGGTCTATGGTATGTCAGTCTATTTACTCAGTATGTTAGAGTTATGTGGTATAATGTTTGTTGTCATAATAATATTCTTATCATTCCTATTATAGCTATGTTTATATGTGCGCTCAATTGAATTCTTGCTCTATGTTGATGTATAAATGCTAGCATTGATTATATGATGATAGTCACATTACTCAGTGTTAGTTAACTAAGGGTAACTTAGTAGGTATTAATCGCTGTAATTACTATTATAATTTAGGTTTAAATTTTACCATTTTATCTTATTCCAATGTTCTCTATTTAATTTACCCATTTCTATGATATGAACATATCTATTGTAGAGCATGATTATTATTAACAATAAATAAGTCGCAAGATTATTGGCATTGTTGTAGGAATATATTAGTAGTATAATATTGCAAATTTTAACGTTCAAATCGTTTAATTCAATCCTATAATCAATAAATCTATTTACCCATTTTCGAATACGAAAGTAAGAATCATTATGTTTGTGGATATTATATTGAACCGTTCGAAAGTTTGGCCTTTGCTTGGGATAAATCTCATAACGGTGGTACCGAGTCACATGCCGAGTCATTCATCGCCTTGATTCACCATTCTCAGTCCGTTACCTTCTACCATCCGTCTGGTGTTAATCATAGCACATAGTACCGAGGTCGAATGTGTCGCATATGTCAAGCTGCCAGGAAGTCCGATTAAGTCCTTAAAATTTTGAGTTATTTACAAGAAATATCAAAACTCATTCTATGCCAATTATTACCAATTTTAGTCCAATTCATCATCCATGTATCGAATAATGCTCATGGTTAAATCAATATTGCCAATTATCATTTATATGATTATTAATCAGTTTATCATTTCATAAATGTTACACTCTGATCAATAGGACATGAATTTGACTATATATTGCAATAATGACATCACATCTATAGCCAAATAATGAGGAAAATCACATAATAGGTATAGGCATCAATTAGATTGTATACAAATGTTAACAGTTATATCATAGACAATGTCATACCTCAATTAGTTGATGCACTTTAATAATTACAACAATTTACAATAGTTGTTGCAAGAATTAATAAGTGTACATATTATAAATTGTATCATTAAAGTTTATGACAAGTGATATATGCTTAAGATCGATTGGATCGTATTTGACTAGCATCTTTAAAATCAAATTTTTAGTGTCATTAATAGATGTCTAAGGTTTTTGATTAGATTTGATATACTTTTTAAATGTTCTAAAGTGTATATTGCAAGGTTATATTCAAGTCCATAAGGTTATTGACACAATATTAATTCATTTTAGTCCATAATCGATTATTATGTCAATAGTATTTATTAGAATTGTTCAAGTATTAAATATTTAGAATTTCAAACTCGAGTCTGCTTACTACTATCTCCTTGGAAGGCCTTTTGTTGGAGATAGTGTGTATAGAGATCCTAGTAGCATTAGGAAGGATAACCTTGAGTTATGGTGAATTTTGTAAATAGGTTAGATGAACATTATGTACAGTTAAGCGAGGAATTGATGGAGCGACCGGCGCATGGCATTTTGGAGTCCTACTTAGCAGCGGGTGTGGCGAGAGGTTCCGTACCACTCTCGGTGCTAAGCGATGGGACAACTCAAATTCCATTAGCCAGACTTCCCCCGCCATTTCATATGTGCCCACTTCTGGTAGATCCGGTGGAGCTAGGATATCTAGTATTGGTAGCTATCCACATCTAGTAAACGATAAAGGAATAAATCCCTATAGTACTTGTACGTATCACCCTGAGTCGCCTTGTGTGTATTGACGCAAGGCGTATGTCTCTAACGTCCTAGATGGGAATAGCATAGAGTAGAGAGAGTGGAGGAGTGGTGCTAAAAAGTTGTAAAAATACTTTTGTAAAATGTGTGTTGTGAAATAATATAAGTGGTATGACTTTTGTTAACAATACTTGTGAATCTTGAAGCTACATGCAAGTCTTAGATTTTTAAACAAAAGTGCGAAACAATAACCTTAATAAAACCTTATGCGCTTAAATTAACAATTTGTACATAAAATTAAATTTTTATAACCTATTTCTTTATGTTTTGTTTTAAAATGTAGTTCATGCTAATTTTGTCATATCTTAAATTCTGAGATGGCCAATCACATTATATGGTGCGGCGTCGCTAGGGAGTTCGTAGTGGATTTTGGACACAAAAGAATAAACCCATTTTCAACATAAGGCAAACTCCATATGGGTTTAAAGTGCGTGCACATGCGACTACATTAACAAGGGATCGTGTTGTGCATCACCATGTAAAGCATTGCAGCGCCACTAGATTTAAAGCAATGCAAGAGTCAGGGCGTAAGTTGTTGAGGAGAATGTGTAAAACTCACAACATTAGCATGGATACCTATGTACGTATATATGAAAACTTTATAGGATTTCAGGATCCTGAGCTTGAGCCTAGGCGACGAAGGACTGGTAATAGGCAGGAATATCTACAGCAGTTCCAGCCAGCAGGGACGCAAGGCCAGTCACTTATGCCATCTAGTTCTGAAAGTAGTTGTGATGTAGAGGTGCCACCGTCATATCCAAAAACTCGCAGTATGGTGATTCTGTCTAGTGGTTCTGAAGGGTAGACGGTAATATTATGACTTAGAATTGGGGTAGAAGTTTAGGAATGGGGCAACAACCAGTTAGTAAAAGTTGCAAGTACAGTGGTATACTTTTGGTAGTGTAGAACAGTTGGTTGTAAAGATGAGTAAATATATGCTTTCAGTGTTGTAAAACAAGTAGTTGTAAAAATGAGTAAGTGCGTACTTTTGGTATGGTAAGCTTTTGATTATACATTTTTTCTCGTGAATGAATATATGGGTTTCTCTCACAAATTTTAAGCTGTTGGTGTGAGAATTTACTGATGAGATAATCCTTACATTTAATTAAAATCTAAATGGAATAACGATAAGTTGGGGCGCATTTAAGAGTAACAATAGTTAACGCTCTCTTTTACTATCGGTCTCTAAATAAAATTGTATGCGAGGATGAGGACTACGTGGTCACTTAGTCATATCCTAGAAACCGACGATCGAATACTTGCATCTCACGGTGAGTATTCCCAACAATGCAACCCATCCGACATCCAACAACTAGAGCCTCATCATCTCGAGTCCCTTGACGTGATCCCTCCACTACCCACCATGAGCAAGGAAATGTTTCTAATGAGCAGTTGACAGAACTGCCAACCATGGCGCAGGTCCTGGCAATGATAGAACAAGGGAGGCAAACCAACACCTTGTTATTGTAACAAATTGATCAAAGCTTAGCTTCGTAAGGCGCGACCCGAGGAGGACATGGAGGGCCAATGCCAGTGTCAAAGCTGAATGAATTCCTAAGAACTCAGCCTCCAACTTTTTCTTCATCATCTGAGCCACTGGATGCAGATGATTGGCTCTGTGCAGTGGAAAGTAAATTAAACATTGCATAGTGTGATGAAAGAGAGAAAGTCCTATATGCTTCATACCAGTTGCAGGGAGTTGTAGCTATCTGGTGGGAGAACTATTAAGCTACCCTGCCAGAAGGGTGGGTTGTGTTATGGCCAGAATTTAAAGTTGCTTTTATTTGCACACATACACACCAAACATAATTGAGGTGAAAAGCGGGAGTTCTTAGACCTGAAGCAAGGTAATATGACAGTGATGGAGTATTTGCACCGTTTTAATCATCTGTCTCGATATGCCACATATGAAGTTGTGAATGAGGCTAGGAAGGTTGAGTGATTCAGGGAGCATCTCAATGAAGAAATTAAATGGGCCCTGATTGCTCAAGACATTGATGATTTGAGACCACGGTTGACAAAGGCGTCCATGTAGAGCATAATGACAAAGATGTGTTAGAAAGTAAAAAGCGCATAAATGGCTTGCGCATAAGACTACTGGGGTAGGACATCTAGGCATGAGGGTGGGCGGTCGATGGTACTAATCGACCACCACTACAAGTTTAGAGGACCAGCGATAGGCTCATAAGCTCAGCGCTACCAATGCCAAGTCTCTCGTGCTCCACAGTAGCAGCTATAGAGGTCTGCTCGTTCTTCACAATAGACAAGGGTAACTACTGGTGCTCAGAAGCAAGCACCTAATGTCACCTATTTTCATTGCAATGAGCATGGGCATTATGCTAGTTCATGCCCCAAAAAGAAAGCAACTCAGTCTCGGTCACAGACTCAAGGGAGATCGCAAGGAGCTGGGAGTCAACAAACCCAAAGGTCGGCTCCACCCCCAACCCAAGGTGATAGTCTTGGGTGCCTGCATCATGTGACTGCCGAGGAAGCTCAGGATGCACCTGATGTTGTACTAGGTATGCTTCTCATGCAATAGATCCCTACCTTAGTGCTATTTGACTCTGGAGCTTCTCATTCGTTTGTGTCTAAGAGGTTTTCGGAACAAAATCATTTAGAGGTCTCTCTTTTACCCGCTTGCATGATTATTCAGTCACCTGGAGCCACCATTAGGACTAAGAAATTTTGCCCTAATGTCAGGATAGAAGAGGAGTATTATTTTATGCCAATCTTATCATAATAGAAACGTCAGGACTGGATATAATTTTAGGAATGGACTGGTTAGCTAAGCACAGAGGTTGCATAGATTGTGCAAATAAATCTGTAGCCCTTACAAGCCAAGATGGTGTTCTTGTAGAATTCTTATCTAGTGCTAGATCTTTCACGCCACAACCAATTCTGTGTTCTATATCTACTTCAGCATTAAATCAAGTACCAATAGTTAATGAGTATCCTGATGTTTTCACTAATGAATTACCGAGAATGCCTTATCTAAAGGAGGAGTTTTGGCTCCAAGAAAACAAACTCTATGCCAAATTCAAGAAATGCAAGTTTTGGCTGAAAGAAGTGGCATTTCTCGGGCATGTCTTATCTAAAGGAGGAGTTGCAGTTGATCCCAGCAAATTACAAGCTGTATTAGCTTGGGAGAGGTCGCAATTAGTTCCAAAAATTCAAAGTTTTCTTGGACTGGCTAGATATTATTGTTGGTTTATTGAAAACTTTTGCAAGATTGCAAGGCCATTAACCCAACTCCTGAAGAAAGGAAATTCACCTGGACTTCAGAATGTGAAGGAAGCTTCCAAGAGTTGAAAAAGAGGTTAACATCAGCCCCAATGCTAGTGTTACCTGATATTCATAAGAACTTTGAAGTATATTGTGATGCATCACATCTTGGCCTAGGGTGTGTATTAATGCAAGAAGGGAAAGTTGTCGCGTATGCTTCTCGACTACTTCGACCTCAAACAAAATTATCCCACACATGATCTTGAATTAGCCGCTGTTGTTCATACTCTAAAAATATGGCGGTATTATCTCATTGGAAACTGGACTGAAATTTATATAGATCATAAAAGTCTCAAATATTTCTTCACTCAGCCAGATCTGAATTTGAGGTAGAGAAGATGGCTAGAGCTGATTAAAGACTATGACCTTGGTATTCATTATCATCCTAGTAAAACCAATGTTGTAGCTGATGCTCTTAGCTGAAAACTTTATTGCACTTGGATTTCTAAACAATCCGAGTTGATGAATGAGTTTCAGAAGCTCAATCTAAATTTAGTTGAGGATGGTTGTGTAACTGCTCTTAATATGCAACCCACTCTTAAAAGTCAAATCAAAGTTGCAAAATTTAAAGGTGAAGCTGTTATTAAAATTCAGAATCAGTTGAAGGAAGGCAATGAATCTGAGTTCACTGTAGATTCAAATGGAGTAATATTTCGAGGAACTCGCATTTATGTGCCAAATGACTCTGAGATCAAGAAATTGACTTTAACTGAAGCACATGAGTCACCATTAACCATTCATCCTGGAAGTACAAAGATGTATTAGGATCTTAAAAATGAATATTGGTGGCTTGGTATGAAGAAGGATATCGCTGAATACGTCACTAGAGGCGATGTGTGCCAGCGAGTTAAAGCTGAACATCAACGTCCAGCTGGGCTTCTTCAACCATTGCAAATCCCGGAATGGAAGTGGGATGATATCAACATGGATTTCATCACTGGTTTACCCTGGACTCAAAAAGGGAATGATTCTATTTGGGTAATCGTTGATCGATTAACAAAGGTAGCACATTTCATTCTAGAGATAAATTAGCTGAACTTTATATCAACAACATTGTGCGATTTCATGGAGTCCCAAAAACAATTATATCTGACCGTGGCTCGCAATTCACATCTCGTTTTTGGGAAAAGTTGCATAACATGTTGGGAACCAAGTTGAATTTCAGTATTGCCTATCATCCTCAGACTGATGGGCAAACTGAAAGAATAAATCAGATTCTAGAAGATATGTTAAGAGCATGTGTTCTATCCTATAGCACCAACTGGGAAAAATATTTGGCATTTGCGGAATTCTCGTATAATAACAGTTTTCAGTCCAGCTTGCAAATGTTGCCATTTGAAGCTCTTTATGGAAGGAAGTGTAGAACACCTTTATTTTGGTTAGAAGTTGGAGAAAGTCAATTATTTGGCCCATACCTTATTCAAGAAGCCCAAAAGCATGTGGATTTAAATAGGAGTCGACTAATGGAAGCACAATCTCGTTAGAAAAGTTATCCGACAAGCGTCGATGTGACTTAAACTTCGAAGTTGATGATTATGTTTATCTCAAGGTCTCACCACTTCGTGGTATTCGCCATTTCCAAATTCGTGGTAAATTGGCTCCACGATATATTGGACCATATCGTATCATTGGGAAAATGGGAGAAAAGGCATACAAGTTGAAGCTGCCATCCTAGCTGTCTAATGTTCACAATGTCTTCCATGTATCGCAACTAAGAAAATGTCTTCGTCTTCCTTCAGAGCTCACCCAATTAGAAGAAATTGATCTGCAACCTGACTTAACTTACTATGAGCATCCAATCAAAATTCATGAAGAAGCTGAGTGCCACACTCGGAACAGATCCCATAAAATGATAAATGTGCAATGGAGTAATCATTCTGAGGAAGAAGCAACTTGGGAACAAGAAGATCAACGCAAGGATGAGTTTCCTGATTTCTTTTAGAGTTAGTGTCCTTTAGACCCGCCAAATCTTGGGGTCGAGATTTCTGTAAGGGGGGTACATCTGTAATAGCCTGAAGATTTTAGAACATTAAAAATATGGCATTTCAATTTCAATATGAATATTTTGGAGTTTTCTTGATGTTTCTGGTTTTATCTGGATTTTCTTGGATTTTGGGTTGTGAGAAAAAATTAAATAAAAGAGAAATGGGCAATGAAAAAGAGAAAAAGGTAAAAATATAAAAAGTAAAAATTTGAAAATTTACAATGAGAACCACTGAGCATGCAATTAAACCATTTTATCCACCAAATGAAATTTTATGCATGGACATGTAATATTATGGCCTCGCTCCAAAACCCTGCCGTCGGCCCAGGGCGTCTGCGATAAATCTCGATGGTGGTTGGTCCTTTGGGAGGTTTAGGGCTAAAAGTTGTGGGTTTGGGAGGGTCTTTTGGGAATTTTCCCTCTCCTCCTCTCCTCCACCTAACCTCTTTCTCCTAGTTTTTGTGTGGTGTCGTTGCTCCGGCCTGCCGATATTTTCCCTTCACCCAAGTGCTCTGTCCCGATCGGCCAAGACTTCTCCTGCGCCCTCTCCTTGGTTGGCTCAGTTCTGTCCTGCGCCTCCTCCTGCCGATTTCCCCCAAGCCGAGCCCTGCGCCCTCTACAGCTCGGCAGCGGCAACCACCTCCATCTACTCGGTGTTTGCCCAAGGCTGCCGTTTCCTGAGTCGGCAACAAATGCAAAGTGACAAGAACTCTCGGCGGCAGCCCAGTGGCCAGCAACGCCTCCCTCTGGCCGGTGCTCTGCTGAGTCCTCCGGCCCCTCTCCTCCTCCTCTGGCGGCAATAGCGGCGGGGGTAGCCAGCACAGCAGCCTCTGCCCCTTCCACACGGCCAGCGCTCACCACCTCTCTGGTGGCGCCCCCCCTTCTACCTCCTGGCTCGGCGCCTCCCCTGGCCTTGGTGCCCCTGCTCCACCTTCCCTTCCTCCATGGATGTGGCTTTGAGGTATATTTGGGAGGAAATAGTTTGCCTACATGGTGTTTGATGAAATGCCTAGCTAGGTTTTTCATGAGAATGAACTGATGTTGTGCATGCTTGTGTTATGATTTTAAGAATGTTATTCTGAGCTCATTTTAAAGTAGCATTGTTGCGAAAATAAATAAATAAAATGCTGATGCATCCTCTCTTTTGCAATGTGAATGGATGCAATCGCTAAGATCTTTATTATTCCATGCTATGGCTTTTGTTTGATAGTATTATGTGAGACTTGTTTAAATGCAAAGGCATCTACTTCCAAAGCCTGTGGTGCACGGCATTTAGCGATGACGAGATTGGTTATTTTCAATAGGTGTAGAGTCTGAATGGCAGCGGTGTTGGGAAAGCAAAGTGAAGAGAGTGTAGATTTTTACTCTACAATCTTAATTCATAACAACCAGATATGTTACGGAGCTATTAGTAAGGAAGATGAAGCTTAAGCTGTTGATTATTTTTCTTTTCTCTGATCAATCTTGTGTGTATTTAGGATGTCTCATGTGTTGGTATGGTAGATTTTACCATGCAACTTTGTTCCTGAGTTTAGCTGGGGTAGGAATGGTTTATAATTGGAATCTATATATATATATATATACTTTCATTCCTAGTTAGTGCGATGTGTATGTGTTCTTGAAGTATCTGTTAAATCTAGCATAATATGACCATGAGGCTTGCTATTGTTTAGTTGATGATTATTCCTCATTAAGGGCTAGAAGCATTTGCATGTGGAAATATAACCATGAATAAGTGCAATGTTCAACACCACTTACCGTTGGTTGTTAACTAGAGGGTGGTATTAGTAGGATATAATCAGCTCAAGCTTAATTAGCTTTTACCCGCTTAGTGCTATAAAATATTCATGGTTTAATTTGTTGGGTTACGGTCTTTAATCTCTCCTTGGAAAGCTTGAATCGCCATGTTCTTTTGATATCGTTCTTCCTTATCGTAGAGTAATGGAAAATATTAGTGTATGTATGTAGATATATATATATATATATATATATATATATATATATATATATATATATATATATATATATGCATATACATAATTGATCTGAAGAATATGAGTTCTTAGGGCTTCCTTAACGGAAATACCTATACTGGTAATCAAAATATGCTTAAGTTGGTGTAATATCCCTAGTCAATGTTGAGTAAAGCTACCCATGAGGATTTAGATACACAACGGTATTGTGCTGCATTCGACTTATTTGGTCTACAGGATATTCTTTTAATAAATAGAAATGGGAGCTATTTATTTACTGATTAGGTACTCGTGTATAAGATAATAGTGCTAAGATCATATCGCTGCAACTTGTTGTTTCCTCAACTACCTTAAACTTTACTATAAAGTGTTTGTGTTTATTTCGAAATTTGAATGTCATCCTTATGCTTGAACGCATTATGCAGTCACCCTTCACTGCCTTGCATGGAAATGTGGCTTGAAAGCCGATTAACTTCTCAACCTTAATTTAGTTAGGATGGCAGTTTAGATTGTACTGGTCTCTTCTTATAGTAATATTAAGTGCCGGCTGTCCGGAATTTCATTAGTTGGAATTTGGACTATTTTGATTTAAGGGTGGAGTGTTAAGCAATGTTGCTCTGAGTCGGTTTTTGATTGTCCTTGTGCGCAACGTTGTTTTTCAGGGAGAGTGTCTTCGGGGGTGGTCTCGACCCTGAGTTGCCTCACGTGTCGGTAAAGGCAAGTACATCGAGTTGTGTGCTTAATTGAGTTGTTTATGGTTATTTATCTGTCATGGCTAATTTCTATTGATTGTGGCAAGTGTTAGTTATATTGGTGATCGTCCCTTCGAGGACGTAATTAGCTATTGGATTCGAGTGGTCTCTAGTAAGCCTTAATCCCGGTGAGTTTACTGTACCTTTGTTAATATTGTAGTGAGTAGTAAGTATGGGGTACGTGGATACTCGTACTTAATTGTGCCCCATCTGGGAAATGGTATTGAGTGTGTGTGCGAATAGATTTAGATTGTTATGAATGTGAGAATTTTGGCCATGTTTATGTATGTATGTGGTTATGGTATGTTATTGTTGGCATTGAATGAAAAATTGCATTTCATTCTTGAAAATTTGCATTTGTGCATTCATAATGGAAGGCGACCCATTTTGATCACGGGCCTCTGTGTTCTACGTAGTGAACACGAAAGTCCTATTTCGTAGTCCCATTCATCGAGGTGAATGGGAGCGAGACAAGATAAATGGCGCCTTCCATCTACGGGATGGAAGGGCGTGAGGGTGCACAAGACGGGTGGGCACTCGGCGATACTGATGCGATGCATGGAAATGGGCATTCATGTGCATTGCATCTTTAATAATGAGTGTTGTGGTAAATGGTGTGTTATATGGATGTTGATTATGGTAATTGAAGGTTGAGTCGGGGCCTCAACCCAAAAAGGAGATTGGATTGAATTTGATGAATTAGCGCAATTCTTTTCTTTGCTTTGCTAATTATGTTGTATGAATATCGTGGAGTGAATTTTGAGTTATGACTTCCAATAAAAGAATTGATGAAATGGTTTGAGTTGTAAAAAAATAGGTGGTTGGGTCGGGAGACGTTGTGATTTAGAATCAAGTAAAGCTTTTTGAGCGTTGAATGGTTTTATTATCATGTTGATGACTTGTTTACGGTAATTGTTTTGGGTATGGTCAAGATATTACTTTGAATGGGTATAAATGCGTAAATTCTGGTTGTTGTTCCAATTGTATTACTTGCTCTTATGGTTAAGCTCTTGTTTTACTTTTGATAAATTGGGTTTACTATTCTCGTGTACTTTGCTGAGTTTAAACTCACGCTTGTTATTTAATGTTTGTAGGTGTTTTGAAGCCGGCATGCATGGATGGGGGTAGTAACACAATCACGTTGCATCACTGTCATTCCATCATATCAATTATAGTTCTGTTTTACCTCATGCAAAATTTGTGCAAAAGGTTGTTTGCGGTTATGTTTAATAAATTCCCTGTCCTGTAATAATTATGTGGTGAAGTTTATTAAATTTCTATAGAATGCATGATTAGTTAACTAAGGACCTGCTAGAATGATATTATACTGCAAATGTTTTCTGCCTGCTGAGTGGATGTCCTAGTTTTAGGGGAGGTGCTGCCGAAATTTTTAATAATTTTTGACAACCTCCTAGTTGTTAGCTTACTTTACGAATATTTATTCGTAGAGATTTGTAATTGCTGGTGCTAGAGGGTGTAACATTCGGGGCACGGGGTGCCGGGGTGTTACAGTTGGTATCAGAGCGGGCTTTAGGTCCGTGGCATGTGAATTTAGCAAATTACTCTAGAGTAAACTAAAATTTTGCTGCTTGAAGTTAGCAACATGGCATAGGTTTCTACTCCTTTAAAATTTGACCTTCGAGCAATAACCTTAAAATTTGAATTAGAATGGTTAACTAATTTAAAACTTGACACACTCTGATGCACAGTAGGATGGGTATGGGTACATTGCATTGCACCCAAATGTTGAGTGCTAAATTTATCGTTGCATATTGCTTTGACCATGAAAGGACTGCTGGAATCAGTACGCTTATGTTCATGTTATTGGTGAAGCCGAGAGGTTTCGACCTTGTTCCTTTGGCCGAGTTGTGGGTTTTGCTTATGGGTGTGGTTGGTTGGTGCCACCCCTTGCTGTTTGGGGAACCTCTCATTCTTGATTCGTCGTTTTGTGGAGCAAATTAGAGGGTAAGGAGGGAAGGTTGGTTTCTTTTGCCTTCTATGTTTGGATTTAAAGAGCAAAGCTTCGTGATGAATCCCTTTGGATTGCTTTTACTGTTGTGATCATTTTCGTTGAATTCTTGGGTTCTTGTTGATTCTCGTGGGTTGCCTTGTGTTGAAAACTACTGTAGTTGTTGTTCTCTCCATTTAAGGAACTTATTGAAGTTTTCTTGGTGCAAAACTTAAATCGCGTGGATCTTCGGTGTTAAGGTTTTATCGAGAAGGATTTGGTCGATCATCTGGTTTTTTTTTTCCATGCATCTCTTTTCCTTCCTAGAAGTGGTAAATTTTGAGATTTGTTTAAGAAGTTGTTTCCCATCGGAGTTTGGGGATTCGAGAGTCGAATTCTCTTATGATTTATGGTTGAGTTTTCTGGAAAGAGAGATGGTTTTTTGCTGTTACTCGCGCTTAATAATCGTGGACTTCCTTAAAGGTTGAGTACGTGACCCTTGGGGGCGTTTAAGACGTTAAGTGGATGATGAGTTGTTAGAGATCTTAGATGAAGTGGGTTGCCGATTCTGTTAATGTGAATTGTTGGTTATATAAAGGCACCCAAATTTATTGTGGGATATAGAATGACTAATTGGAATGGTAGGTAATTTTAAAATGAAAGGTTGATTAGAGTTATTACAATGGTTGTGAGTTGTGGAATTGATTGGAAGTTCAGGATTTGTGTTCCGGTAAGTCTAGTATTGATCAGGATTGAGAGGGATTAGAATTTTCTGCGGATGAAATTTACATTAGTAAGATGTTGATGTAAAGTACCAGAATATATTAACGCAAAGGCATGAGAGTTGTTAAATTTATGTTGCATATGAGTTAATTAAATGGTGGACCGACAAAATGAATTAATCAATGTGAAATTAAAGGATGGGTATATGGAATGGTTGTATGAATGTCTATTTGGGAGCCTTATCTGTGGAATAGGTCTAGTGGAGATCTTATCGAGGTTCGTCATGGCTAGTAAACCAAAGTAAAGGATGACACGCGTCTTGTGTTAAATTAACTGAGGAGTTATTTGTGCTGAAGAGGTGAGAGCGTGGTTCTCCTTGTTGATTGTCATAAGATAGATTTGGTTAGGGTTTGATGATGCTATGACCAGTGATGGATGTATAAATAGTAGAGATTAATTAAAGGAAGTTTGGGTTTTGTAACTCTATGATTGGCTAGAGCCGGATTTGATTACAGTTGTGTGATGTGTTGGCGAGTATTTGAATGTGAACCGGTGAATATTTCGTAAGTGATTACGTGGGTGAAGTGATTTTTGTTGGGAACGAGTTCTTTTCTCTTGAGGAAGAATATGACGGTTTAGGGTACAGATGCTTAATTTGAGGATCGGGTTCTTCTGCGAATGTTGATTCTGGTTAGCCGGAGAGGCTTTGCCTTGATTAAAGTGTCTGGGTTGTCTTTTGGTTTTATGATCGCCATCGGCGATTTGCGTGGGGTTTCTCTTTTAATTGGAGTTCTCCCCAAGGTGAATGTCATTATGTCGATTTGAAATTTTAAAGGTTTCTATGATGTTGAGAATCGGATCTTCTCTTGCAAAAAAATGGCTTTGGAAGAAGAATTTGAGTGATGATTGGAATCTATCAAGATCCTCTCTTAGGTAGAATTTTAATGATTTGGGTTCAAGATGATGTACGTGGTTCAATTGGTCAAAACGGAAATTGTACTTCCTTTGTGTCCTAGTTGGAGTTACTGGATATGTACGCTTATGGTATAGTGTTGAGTATAATAAAGAGAATTGAGTTTTCTTTGGTCATTAGAATTGCAGCTGTAAAAGTTCATTGCGGTGTTTCTCTTAAAAGTTGAGTTTTCCTTGGTGTGTATTTTATCGCACTATTTGAAAGGGATGAAGGTCGTTAGTTTTGCTAAAGAGAATCGAGGGATTATACTTTTGATGTGGTCCTTTGGTATTTTGACCTATTGATTAACTTTGATAGAGTTCTTACGAGAGAAGTTGTACTTATTTGAGGTAAGTCAAATCGGTTGTTAATAGTTGGATTTGAGGTTTTATTATTGCTGGTAGCCGTTGGAGTTTTTGCGTGAGTATTTTGAGATGGTAAAGAAGTTTAAGACCTTTGTGTCTTTGAATTGCATAGTTGGCATTCTTCGAATTCGGGGTCGAATTCCTTTAAAGGGGGGGAGAATGTAATATTGCGAAGCCTCGCTCCAAAACCGCGTCGGCCTGGGGCCGTCTGGCGATAAATCTCGATGGTGGTTGGTCACTTTGGGAGGTTTAGGGCTAAAGTTGTGGGTTTGGGAGGGTCTTTGGGAATTTTCCTCTCCCTACTCCTCCACCTAACCTCTTTCTCCTAGTTTTTTGTGTGGTCATCGTTGCTCCGGACTGCCGATATTTTCCCTTCACCCGAGTGCTCTGTCCCGATCGGCCAGCACTTCTCCTGCGCCCTCTCTCTTGGCTCATGGCTGCCCGTTCCTCCTGCGCCCTCCTCCTGCCGATTTCCCCCAAGCCGAGCCCTGCGCCTCTACAGCTCGGCAGCAGCACCACCTCCATCTACTCAAGTGTTTGCCCAAGGCTGCTGCTTTCCTGGTCGGCTGAATGCAAGAATGACAGAGAACTCTCGGGCGGCGAAGAGAGTGGCCTAACAGCGCCTCCCCTCTGGGGTGCTCTGCTGAGTCCTCCCGGCCTCTCCTCCTCCCCCCTACCGTGCAGCAGCGTGAGGGTAGCCAGCAGCAGTGGCTGCCTGCCCCTTCCACAGCAAGCGCTCCACCACCTCTCTGGTGGCGCCTGCCTTCTACCTCTGGCTCGGCGCCTCCCTCAGCCTTGGTGCCCCTGCTCCACCTTCCCTTCCTCCATGGATGTGGCTTTGAGGTATATTTGGGAGGAAATAGTTTGCCTACATGGTGTTTGATGAAATGCCTAGCTAGGTTTTTCATGAGAATGAACTGATGTTGTGCATGCTTGTGTTATGATTTTAAGAATGTTATTACAGAGCTCATTTTAAAGTAGCATTGTTGCGAAAATAAATAAATAAAATGCTGATGCATCCTCTCTTTTGCAATGTGAATGGATGCAATCGCTAAGATACTGTTATTCCATGCTATGGCTTTTGTTTCAGTAGTATTATGTGAGACTTGTTTAAATGCAAAGGCATCTACTTCCAAAGCCTGTGGTGCACGGCATTTGGCGATGACCAGATTGGTTATTTTCAATAGGTGTAGAGTCTGAATGGCAGCAGGTGTTGGGAAAGCAAAGTGAAGAGAGTGTAGATTTTTACTCTACAATCTTAATTCATAACAACCTGAGATGTTCTGGAGCTATTAGTAAGGAAGATGAAGCTTAACTGTTGATTATTTTTCTTTTCTCTGATCAATCTTGTGTGTATTTAGGATGTCTCATGTGTTGGTATGGTAGATTTTACCATGCAACTTTGTTCACAGGTTTAGCTGTGGGTAGGAATGGTTTATAATTGGAATCTATATATATATATATATACTTTCATTCCTAGTTCGTGCGATGTGTATGTGTTTACTGAAGTATCTGTTCATCTAGCATAATATGACCATGAGGCTTGCTATTGTTTAGTTGATGATTATTCCTCATTAAGGGCTAGGGCAGCTGCATGTGGAAATATAACCATGAATAAGTGCAATGTTCAACACCACTTACCGTTGGTTGTTAACTAGAGGGTGGTATTAGTAGGATATAATCAGCTCAAGCTTAATTAGCTTTTACCCAGTTAGTGCTATAAAATATTCATGGTTTAATTTGTTAGGTTCTGGTCTTTAATCTCTCACTGGAAAGCTTGAACTGCCATGTTCTTTTGATATCGTTCTTCCTTATCGTAGAGTAATGGAAAATATTAGTGTTTGCATGTAGATATATATATTCAAAGTAAAAATAAGTTCGAGACAAGAATCTAGATTGGTCATTGTTGTAGGAATATTAATAATTTTATGGTAAGTATTTTAACTCCAAATTTTTACGGACTTCAAACCCTATCCAAATACCCGATAAAAAAGTCTTAAAAATTTTTACCATGGTTTGGTAGGCCAATAAAATCTAGTACTAGAGCTGATGAAATCGAATTCATTTCTTTGCCACCTCAGTTCGCTGACCAGTGGGCCCGCTTTGGGAAAACTCCATTTCTTGGCGTACAACAGAAATCACCCAAGAACTGCGGACAGGTGGCCCTGCATGTCAATTCCATCTTCCTCCCTGTTCTCCGACCGAGTTGAACTCTCCCAAATCCGTGCGCTTGACCGAGCTTCATTGAATCCTCCCTGTTCGGTTGTTAGTCGCTTGCATCTGGATGAGTCACTGGCTGGAGGGTCCCACATGTCGGTCAGTCTTAGTCGGCACTGACGCGCGGGACCGCTCGGTCAGAGTCTCGCCTCTAAACCATAGTTTTATTTTGAGTTTTTAACAAAAATATCAGCAACCATCATCATGTCTCAATATCTCCAAGTTTTAGCTGATGAATGTATCCAATTTGTTCATCCCAAATCTAAAGCATGGCTAAGCATGATTATTAAATCACATATAGCCAAATTGATATTATATATTGTTAACCTTATTCTAGGGTTATCAAGGTTCACATGTCAATACTTATCAAAGAAAAGTTTCATGTGACAACATGCATATCTACTAGTACCACAATATAGCGAATTTACAAAAAATACCTGCATGCATAAATTGATTTGGTAAAATAAAATGAAAGTTAAAACACTGGGATCAATATGATCAAAGGGGGTGCTTACCTTACTTAACTGTTGTCCATGTCGAAGTCGTGATCACAGTTGACATAGTTGGGCACGGAATCCATGACGTTCAGTTTTACACGTCATTTAACGAAAATATAGCAAATAACAAATTTCAATAAGGGCAAAAAGAAATTAGATATAAATACCAAATCAGATATTAGTTTGTGACTGCACCTTATAAGATAATTTAACCATTTTTAGGCATTAATAGGGGATGTCTCTAAGAGTGTTTTGAAGTTGGTTCTGTGATATTTTGCTTTTATTCAAGATGTTTTTCACATAGGTGATCATTAAGGCCTAACAGGGACTTAATTTGATATTGCATAAACATGAATTATTTTTAGCACAACCAGCAAGGGCATCACTTTTCATGGTCCTAGGATTTGGTTCGTCAAATTTAAAGTTCATTTTTGAAAGTTACGATTATTCGGATTATACAAGTATTGAAACTTTGATAATTTGGTTAAGTGTTAATCATGTCATTATTATAATGATTTTTGCTGGAGCAAGTGTTTCATTATATAAGATATTTAGAATCTAGTTTCTCATAAATCATGACTTTGCTCTTCATTATATATATATATAGAGAGAGAGAATTATATATATAGGAAAATGGTTCTATACTCCTAGGAGTACTCTCACCTCGAAATATGGCTTAAATGATATCATTATACCTCTTTATCCTTTTGAGTATACTCTAATACTAATTATACGATATTCTAAAGTGAGTTCCACAAAACATTTCATAAAAGTCCACCCTTTATAGCATAATTTGTTTATATATTCCTTTTAAATAAGTAAAAGGGTATATAGCAAAAAATAAAAGGCTCTAATGAACTTTTTTTCAACCATGCCACATTGGAGTATCTTAGAATTATTATTGGAGTATACCGAGAGTGATAAAGAGTATAACACTTTTGTTTAAGTGGTATATTGGAGGTGGGAGTATGTACTCCCGACGGTATGGAAAAGTCTTCCTATACACACACACACACTACTTCTAATTACGAGTTAGTGGCGGTGGTCCATGTTCCCCCACCCCTTGAGCATACCCGCAAAATGGAGAAAGTTTTAATTCAGTTGGATATGAATGCATGCGTGATCTGCAGCGTATTAGAATCTTATATCAATCAGCCGATTCTATTTCCAAATACTGCACGGTCGATTCTTTTTTCATTTACTGCACGCATTTAGTTTCTGAGTTACCATATACCTTTGAGTTTCCATATGCATCCTTTCTATTAAATATTTACTTTTATATGTAGATAAGATCATCTTTTCTTTTTATCTAATCACGTATGGACTTGATTTAGGCCGACCATCAGCATGCACATGGCCATGCATGACATGACTAGATAGGTTTGTTATCTCTATTTCTACTAATTCTAATTAGGAGTTGGTGGTGGTACGTCTGTTCTCCACCCTCACTCGACATGTGTGCGCAGCGTGGTGAGTGGGAAGCGGCGTTAGGCCACCGTAGATTGGATTAGATCATCCCGTCACGGAAGGTAAATGAATATACATGACTTATTTATTGCTTTTCTTTCTCACATTGATCTAGCATTCGAATTGGCGGTGATTGCTCCCGGTACTTTTTAGATTGGACTGATTAATTCTCTTCCGAAGGAAGCAGAGCTTCGATTCATAGAATTGAGTCTCTTCTCACCTCTTTCTCTTTTGTTGCCTTCCTTATTCGATGATTTCTTAATCTGGATTCCATAAACATCTCCTCAGTTGCAAAATCTATATAACCCCACCGCTTCTTGCCTCTCTTGTGGATGTGTTGAGCTTATCCGTTGAGAGGAGGTAATGGGTGACCTTCCTTATCTCATCAATGCAGCGCAGGGGTAGGTGATGTCTCTCTCGGTCGATCGATCGATCTCGAATTGTAGTGTTACAAATTTGCAATCACAAGTGCTATGATGTTATTATTTAAGTTTGTCAAATTAAAGATAATTTTAAGCTTGAGTTTGTAAACAGGTGCTTGAAATTTGTATGCTTCGATGAATTGATTTAAACATTTAACCATTGCACATTTAGAGTGAACATTATTATTCAGATAAGGTTAGTGCTCTTTGCAAATAAATTTTTTATTGCAAATTAAGTTCCGTTGTAACGCACGGGCATATGGCTAGTGTGTGTGTGTATGTATGTATGTATGTATTCTTTTACATGGATAAAGCTTATGATCTTTGTGCGAATTAAATTTGTTCATATGTAACATTTTAGTGTTTTTCACTCAAAAAACATTTTAGCAATAATAATTCAGTTTCATGATCCATCTTGAAAATATGCATATATACACACACACTACTGCTAGTTACTCTATGTATGCTTATGCATACATACATACATACATACATACATACATACATACATACATACATACATACATACATACATACATATACGGTGGTGCTACACTATGCCAGCGCGTAGAGGTAGTTATTCTACGCGCTGGCCGTAAGCACCGTGCCGTTGAAATAGTGGGTGCACACCGACGGGTGGACACTCGGCAGTACCGGTACGTGCATGGAAATGAGCATTCATGTGCACTGCATCTTTAATAATGAGTGATATGGTAGATGGTGTGTCATATGGACGGTGATTATGGTAATTGGAGGTCGAGTCGTGGATTCAACCCAAATAGGGGAGATTGAATTGAATTTGATGAATTAGCGCATTTCCCTGCTTTGCTAAGTATGTTGGATGAATATCGGAGAGTGTAGTTGAGTTATGAACTCAAATAAAAATTGATGAAAATGAATTGAGTTGCAACAAGGGGTGGTTGAGTCGGGAGACGTTGTAGCTTAGAGTCAAGTGATACCTCTTTGGCGTTGAGTGGTTTTATCATTAAGCTGATGACTTGATTGCGGAAATTTTTGGTATGCTTGAGTTATTGCTTTAAATAGATATAAATCGTCTTGTCCGAAAGTGTTGTTTCATTCAGATTACTAGCTCTTAGAGTCAAGCTCTTGCTTTACTTCTGATAGATTGGAATTGTTATTCTCGTGTACTTTGCTGAGTTTGAACTCACGCTTGTTATTTAATGTTTGTAGGTATTTTCAAGCCGGCATGCATGGATGGGAGTAGTAGCACGTACACGACTCCGGTCATCACCACCGCATTTAAATAAATTTGTAAAGCCTGGTTGAAAATAATGGTGTTGTAATGTGTTGCTCGTCGTGCTGGAGTTGTTAATTTCTATTTGGTTGTGGGATTGATTATCTAAGGACCTGCTAGATGGTTTGATTCTATTTTAAGTGTTTGATATATTATATAACTGCTATTGCTCTTTTGTCTGCTGAGTGGATGTCCTAGTTTTAGGGGAGGTGATGCCGAAATTTTGCAAATTTCGGTGGCTTACTTTTAAACCAGTTTTAAGAGTCAGAGGTTAATTCCTGTCTTTTCGCTAGAGGTGACATTAGTTATTCAAAGTGTTGGTAGCCTCCGTGGCGTGTTTAGCGCCGGGGTGTTATAGTTGGTATCAGAGCGGGCTTTAGGTCCGTGGCATGTGAATTTAGCAAATTACTCTAGAGTAAGCTAAAAGTTGCTATGTGGAATTAGAAACATGGCATAGGTACCTACTTATAAAATTTGGCCTCAGGGCAATAACCTTAAAATCTGGAATAGCGTGGTTCATTAATTTAAAATTTGACACACTCAGGTGCACAGTAGGAAGGGATGGGTATCATTGCATTACGCTTAAATGTTGCATTTAAGCTTTGATGATTAAAAGTTAAATTATTGTGCATATTGCTTTGATTATAAAAAGGATTGTTTGAATCATTATGTTTTCGCCTTCGTGCTTTTGACCTTGTTAAGGGCCTTGGTGGTTGGTGTGGCCGTGGATGCGGCTGTGTTGCTGGTTGCGGCTAGGTAGGGCCACCCCCGGAAGCTTGGAAACCTGTCGAGGTGAGGGTCGCCGTTTGTAGCGGCATAGTTTAGAGAGTGAGTGGAAAAGGTCAGTTTCAATTGGGCTTTATTCCTTTGGAGGTAAAGAGGAAAGGTTGGTGATGAATCCTTTCGGATATTTTTACCATTATGGAGTTTGGTTTCGTTGGTTTCTTTGGTTTTTGTTGGTTATCGTGGGTTGCCTTGTAGAGAAAAACTATTGTAGTTGTTGTTCTCTCCATTTGAGAAAGTTATTGAAGATTATTTGGTGCAAAACTTAAATCGTGTGGATCTTTGGTGTTAAGGTTTTATTGGGAAGGACGTGGTGGATCATTTCGTTTCCCCCCTTGCATCTATCCTCCTTCTCGGAAGTTGTATGTTTGGAGATTTATTTAGGGAATTGTTTTCCATAAGAGTTTGGGGATTTGAGAGTCGAATTCTCTTATGATTTATGATTGAATTTTTTTATTTATTTTCTGGAAAGAGAGATGGTTTTAGTTGTTGCCCATGCTTAATAATCGTGGTTTTCTTTAACGGTTGAGTTCGTGACCCACGGGGGCGTTTAAGACGTTAATTGGATGATGAGTTATTAGAGATTTTAGATGAAGTGGGTTACCGATTCTGTTAATGTGAATTGTTGGTTATATAAAGGCGCCCAAGTTTATTGTGGGATACAGAATGACTAATTGGAATGGTAGGTGATTTTAAAATGAAAAGTTGATTAGAGTTATTACAATGGTCGTGAAACGTGGAATTGATTTGAAGTTCAAGGTTTGTGTTCCGGTAAGTCTAGTAATGATCATGATTGAGAGGGACTAGAATCTTCTATGGATGAATTTATTATAGTAAGATATTGATGTAAAGTACCGGAGTATATTAGCGCAAAGGCGTGAGAGTTGTTGATTTATGTTGCGTATGAGTTAATTAAAGGGTGGATCGACAAAATGATTTAATCGATGTGAAATTAAGTGATGAGTATATGGAATGGTTGTATGAATGATGGGGTTTTTGTCATGAGAAAATGTTGTGATGAAGTATGTTTCACGGAGAGGATATTTAATTTGGTGGAGCATTTATTGATTGCATGATTTTTAAGTGCATGACTTTTGGGGTAAGGCGCTTTGTTAGTGGGTATGAGAACTCCCTAATTAAGTCGCATTTTGGATTAAGTCACGGAGTTGGCTTGATGATTGAGGTGAGGATGAAAGAGTAGTTTTGGGAGGTAATCGGTTGATGGATTCTGAAATGTTTTATTTTATTGAACCATGCCAAACTTTTGCCTTGGCTAAGTTGTTTAACTCAAGTAATGAATGTGAAATTTACCCTTGAGGAGTGTATGTTGGATTGGGCTTTCTATCGCACGAAAGGGATTAACCTTGAGATTAATACATGTGAAGAAGATAGGTAGACATAATGGAATATGATGAAGGCTTTTTGAGTTGGGAATATTTGTAACTTTATTTTGACTAGAACTGGATGAGATGGTTGTGTGTAGATGTCCAATTTGAGAATCGATTGTCTTTTCCAAGTTTTCGTTTTGGTCAAGCAGAGGAAGCTTTGCCTTAATGAAGGTGAGCTGATTTGCATTTGGTTCTATGAGGGCTCCTGTCCATGATCTATGTGGGATCCCCTTTTAAATTGAGTTCTCCCTGGTGCGAATTCCATTGCATTGTTTTGAGAATGTTAAAGAATCGGGTTTTCTTTGGCGATTTGGTTTTGGAAGAGAAAGCGAGTGATAATTGGGCTCCATCAAGTTTCTCTCCAAAGTGAATTGGAGCGTTTTGGGTTCGGTTGTTGCATGTGGTTCAATTGGTCCGATAGAATTGTATTTCCTTTGTATTCTAGCTGGAGTTACAGGATCTGAAGTTTATGGTATAGTGTCGAGTTTATTAAAGAGAATTGAGTTTTTTTTTTGGTCATTGGGATTGCAGCTGTAAAAGTTCAATGCAATGTTTCTCTTGAAGTTGAGTTTTCCTTGGTGTGTATTTTATTGCATTATTTGAAAAGGATGAGAGTGGTTAGTTTGTTAAAGAGACTCGAGGGACTTTGGGTGGATATTAGTTGAGGGTTATTCTTTTGATATGGTTCCTTGGTGGTGCTTGTTTAACCCTTATTAGTGGACTACTTGGAAGTTGATGGTATTTATGTCACCATTCCTATCGTGTGACTGAACTTTTGGGTTCAGATGGTCGTAGTGAAGGATTTCAGGATTTGATGTGGTGTTCTGTAGTGAGCATTTACCCTGGGGCAGTGGTCCTTTAGCGTGAGGTAATTTTGGTAGAAGGAATATCAAATAAAAAATATTATGGAGATATGGTTGGAAGGGAAATTATGTTTTAGTGTATAAATTGTTTCGATGGTATTTATCGGTAATGGACCTTTCGATAAAGAGGCCAATCAATTGAAAGAGGAGATAAGAGTATAGCAATCGCAATTGAGTATGGATTTGGAGTAGAGCATAGAGGTTGGTATCCTATTCATCCGAGGAGGATCATTGGTTGTTCGGATGTCATGCTTATAGTATTGACTAAAAGATTGTCTAAGTTTGTCAGATTGTTTGCGAGAGTGGTATGATTTGGGATTTTGGCCTATTGATTGACCTTGACTGAGTTCTTACATGAGGAGTTGCACTTATTTGAGCTAAGTCAAATCGTTTTGTTAATCGTTGGATTTGAGGTTTTGGTTTACCGTTTGTAACCGTTGGAGTTTTTGTGTGGGTGTTTTGAGCTGGCAATGGGGTTTAAGACCTGTGTGTCTTTGTTTTGCGTAGTTGGCATTCTTCGAATTCGGGGCCGAATTCCTTTAAAGGGGGGGAGAGTGTCATACTGTGTATCCTCGCTTTTAATTTTGGGCTCTCGGTCGTGTGACCTGGGGCCGTCGGGCAGGTAATCTCGGGAGTGGTTGGCCTGTTTGGGAGGGGTTTTATGGAAGTTTCCCTCCTCACCTGCTTTTCACCTAAAATATCTCTTCTCCAAGTGTGTGTGTGTGGCTGAGATTTTCTTGGGAGTGCTGCGTCTATTTCTTTTCTCCCCAGCTGCCGATACTTCTTCCTCCTCTCCCTACTTCCTCCCTGCAGACTCCCCCACCGTGCGCTCGGCAGACCCCTGCGCCCCTCCTGCTCTGGCCGAGTGTTCCCTGCCGACTCCCTTGCGCCCCATCTCCCCAGTGGAGTCGCCTGTCCTTCCCCCAGCTCGGCGAGGCACCCTCTCCTCTCCCTTGCAAACCTTGGCTGAACCCATAGGAAGCGGCAAGCGGCGGCCAGCAGAGGCAGCATCAGCCTCAGCAAGCCGGCGATTTTTCCCTCAGTTGGCGTCTCTCCCTTCCGCTCGGTGCCAGCAACGCCCGAAGCATCAGCCTACGCCCTCCTCCTGGCTCAGTAAGCAGCGGCTTGCTTGCTCTGCTTTCTCTGGCTCGGCGCCCCTTCAAGAAAAGCGGCCAGTGAGCCGTCACCTCCCCCCTCCTCCTTCCTCCATGGCCTTCTTTGAGGTAAAAACCCTAGGAGGTGGGGATTCATTTGGATTGCATGTGTGGTGTTTGATGAAATGCCTAGCTAGGTGAATGAAATGATTTATGCTTGCTTGTGTTGTGTATCTTGAGTGATTGGATTATACCAGATTCACACTGAGCCTTGTGTCCTGTGATTCACCAGAGCATGCCTAATTCTCTTTGCGTGGCTATTAGCAGTTCTTCTCCATAGAGATAATCATATTTTTGTTGTTGTTGTTAAGTCTGAGTTTTGAAAAAAAAAGAGAGGGGAAGGAACAAAGCTACTCTGTTAAGTAATACTGATTTGGTTGCTATCTGGAGTGCATGCTTGTACATGGTTCACTTCCTACCAAATTAATGCTAATACCATGCTGTGGTGGTAATTTGTCTATCCTTATTCCATTCCGTTACATACCCAGTCTATTCGTAAAATTCAATTGTAAGGACATCTACAATTCTAAAACATTTATATGCAGCTACCAATATTGTCTATGCATGTTCAGGTGGCATTATTATTTAAACTCTTGCGTATAAGAAATTAGTATACAAGGCACCATGTCTGGTTAATCTGGCATACTAGCCGTTCTAGCTCACATTGGATGTTCTGACTATCTTCGAAGTACTTGCTTGTGCTTTAGTTTTGCTTGCTTGATTTAGAGCTAGTTGTTTATATGCCATTTGTTAATTGATTTCATCTCCTTAGCGAAATAAATAGTTGATAGCATAAACCTTTTGGGCCTGTTGGGGGCATTGCAGATGTCTGGCCTGTACGGTAGTTACTTTATGCTGGGGCTTATGTTACCGATAATTCAAAGGCAGGCTTGATTGTCTAGTAAAGCATCATATATATTGCCCTCTTAGGAGTTGTGGTGAGGTGTGCTTCAACTAATGCATGGAGATGCTATTTCCTATTCCTTATCTAAGTTGCAATTTTGCTTTAGTTGAGTTATTTGTTGGCTATCGTGTAGATTATATTTATCTGAACCAACCTAAAAGAGGAGCTGTCGTGGTTGTAGATTGGGGGCATAAAGCATTATTGAAAGGGTATAGTTTGTAAAGCGTTTTGCGACGGTTGTTTCAGGTGGAGTAGTTTCGGGAGTGGCCTAGCATCTTCCTCACGCCACTCCGCTCCTTCCGGTAAAAGGCAAGTACATCGAGAAGGGTGCCCAATTGAGTTGTTTATTGTTATTTATCTATTCACGGTTAATTTTCTATTGATTATGGCAAGTATGAGTTGTATTGGTGATCATCCCTTCGAGGGCATGATTATTTATTGGATTTGAGTGGTCACTAGTAAGCCTTCATCTCGGTGAGTTTACTGTACCTTTGTTAATATTGCACTGAGTAGCGAGAATGGGGTACGGGGATACTTGTGGTTAATATACAAGAGATGTATTTAATTGTGCCTCGTCTAGGGAATTGAGTTGAGTATGTTGATTGAAATGTGTATTTGTTGAGCATGTTGATTGAAATGTGTATTTGTTGAGCATGTTGATTGAAATGTGTATTTGTCGAGTATGTTGATTGAAATGTGTTTTAGTTGAGAATTGATGTTGCATCCTTGCATTCATGATATGCATTCATAATGGAAGGCGACCCATTACGATCTTGAACCTCTGTGTTCACACGTAGTGAACATGAAAGTCCTACCTCGTAGTCCCATTCATCGAGGTGAATGGGAGCGAGACAAGAAGAGTAGGCACCTTCCATCTACGGGATGGAAGGGCGTGAGGGTGCACAGCGGGTGGACACTTTCGGCGATCAGTACATGCATGGAAATGAGCATTCATGTGCACGCATCTTTAATAATGAGTGATATGGTAGATGGTGTGTCATATGGACCGGTGATTATGGTAATTGGAGGTCGAGTCGTGGATTCAACCCAAATAGGGGAGATTGAATTGAATTTGATGAATTAGCGCATTTCCCTGCTTTGCTAAGTATGTTGGATGAATATCGGAGAGTGTAGTTGAGTTATGAACTCAAATAAAAATTGATGAAAATGAATTGAGTTGCAACAAGGGGTGGTTGAGTCGGGAGACGTTGTAGCTTAGAGTCAAGTGATACCTCTTTGGCGTTGAGTGGTTTTATCATTAAGCTGATGACTTGATTGCGGAAATTTTTGGTATGCTTGAGTTATTGCTTTAAATAGATATAAATGCGTCTTGTCCGAGTGTTGTTTCATTCGTATTACTAGCTCTTAGAGTCAAGCTCTTGCTTTACTTCTGATAGATTGGAATTGTTATTCTCGTGTACTTTACTGAGTTTGAACTCACGCTTGTTATTTAATGTTTGTAGGTATTTTCAAGCCGGCATGCATGGATGGGAGTAGTAGCACGTACACGACTCCGGTCATCACCACCGCATTTAAATAAATTTGTAAAGCCTGGTTGAAAATAATGGTGTTGTAATGTGTTGCTCGTCGTCTTTGGAGTTGTTAATTTCTATTTGGTTGTGGGATTGATTATCTAAGGACACGCTAGATGGTTTGATTCTATTTTAAGTGTTTGATATATTATATAACGCTATTGCTCTTTTGTCTGTGAGTGGATGTCCTAGTTTTAGGGAGGTGATGCGAAATTTTGCAAATTTAGGTGGCTTACTTTAAACCAGTTTTAAGAGTCGAGAGGTTAATTCTGTCTTTTAAGCTAGAGGTGACATTAGTTATTCAAAGTGTTGGTAGCCTCATGTGGCGTGTTTAGCGTAGGGGTGTTACATAATCAGATGTAAGTTACTATCTAATATCCTATAGGCAGTAATACACAACTTGATTAAGTAGAAAATTGTAAATATAAAAAATGTTTTGAACAAACTACAAAGATGTTTTGAACAAACTATACACACATCATAATGGATTAAAAGAACATTTAGTATCCATAATGAATCATCCACTAACACTCGTAGAATTCGAAAAAGCATGGGAAGATATGGTGTCAGACTATGGCCTCGAAGAAGTTAACTGTATTGGAAGGCTATATGACCTTCGGCGAAGTTGGATATCAGTATACTTCAAAGAAATATACTGTGGCAGGATGACATCAACACAGAGAAGCGAGAGTATGAATAAGATGGATGAAAAAACTGCACTACACCGATTCACAAGACAAATACATAGGGTTTTGCAGTCAAGGAAATACATAGAAGCCAAGGAGACGTACGGCTCAATGGTTAGATCCTCTCTACTATTTTTCCAAGCATTTGTATTGTTAATTTGAAGAAACTTTTATTGATGATTGGTTATTGCTGCAAGTTCAGAGCCAACCGGTAAGGGTAACATTGTACCAGTTTGAAGAGCAGCTAAGCAAGTTGTACACACTTGCGGTGTTCAAAGAATATAAAGAAAATTAATTCAAAAGTATAGCCTTCCGCATAAGAGAAAGTATTGAAAATTCTTCTCACTATCTTGTCACACATGGGAAGCAAACGAAATTGTTCTTATGGTCTCAGCACGAATTTAAGTTGGTAGTGGACGAATCTTCCGGGGAGTACAATTGTGAATGTCGACAATGGGAACGCACTGGTAAATATAATTTCTAATCCAAACTGCCTGGCTTAAATTCATAATATCAATACAATGAGGATACTATGTTACTTTTTTTATGTAATGTATTACTTTTATCCTCATGTATAATTACTACTGTCTGTTTTCCCATATAATCGAGCTCTCAATCATCTACAAATAAAAAAACATCCCAGATTAGTACGTGCTACGAAGGTACACCAAGGAAGCAAGGGTTCAGGTGCCTTACGATAGGCATGACCTCGTGCAGTTGGGTCCCAGCGGCACAACTGAGACGTATCCGCATTCTTTACTACTGACAAAGGCAATGGATGTTGTAAGGGCAGGAGGCAAAACACGAGCTGGGTATGAAAGGTCAATGGATTTACTAAAGGCGCTTCAAAACCAGCTTGATAGCATCCCGATGGATATTGCGAATTTGAATCATGATAAAGAAGCACCAAAGGCAGAGATTGAAACACCGTTTAATTCAGATGCACCACCTGTTTCTCGAACAAAAGGTAGGAAACGCGCCATGGATGAACAAGTACAATTAGCTTTACCAGGGGATAAGAAATGCACACAGGCATGCAACTTATGTGGACTAAAAATAGGACACAATGCAGCATCATGACCAACATTAAAAAAAGGCAAGACATGTAGTAATTTAAGAGGAAGGGGGTGTGGTAGTAGATGCCATGGTCGACGAAGCAGTGTTGCACGATGCTAACTAATTCATGATGGTGAAACAGATGATGAAAGTGAGATTGGATCTGATTGGTACGATGATAGTTGATAATAATGACAAAACTTGTTGTTACTACCTTATACTGTACAATAAATTAATACTTATGATTTACTACTAATTGCATGTCTTATTACTTGTTAACCTTGTTTCAATCTATTAGTTTCAACCTTATTATTCTTTTACTAATACTTACATGTGATATTACTACTTTGTTATAAAAAATTACTATCGCCATTTGTTGACATTTTAAGTCAAACTTGGGAAGTAATTGTGTGTAATTGTGTGAAATTTACTATAATGTAAAAGTAATACACCTATTTTTTTAAAGTTGTGATAGTACATGTTTTGTAAAGCTCCTCATGTTTTTTACAATAGTGTTTATGAGCACTTACTACACATAGAACATGTATACATTAAGTCTTACTAACCCATGTCACGACATGACAAATAAAAGACACACAAAAAATACAAAACACACAAAAGTGATCGTGGAGTTGAAAGGTAAGGTGCCCGGGTCTATCACCATTAGCACTTTAGTGCAGCGGGGTCCACAGACATAGCCCTACCCTTACCAATATCACACGTATCACTTGTATCAATAGGAGCAACAATTTGGCTATATAAACTACTTGAGGCCAGACTCTGCAGGCGATGTGGGACTAGACTAGCACGACGTGCAGTGAAATAGGCCTTCTGACCCATAGACACGACAACACGGTGGTAGTGCAAGGATAGTAAATTTGGCTAGACAATATAGTAATAGTATCTTGTAATGTGTAGTAAAACATAGAATCGGCTATTTTACAACCAATCATTTAATGTATTACTATTTCCAATGCGACATTACGCAAATACAAATGATTAACTATAAATTTCCCTATGAGGTAACTGATGAATATCTTTTACTACTATAAACAAATTATATTACGATAGTTCTAGAATCGGTTTCTTGTCCTTTCATATAATGCTTACAATACTAACAACATGTATTTACTATACAATACATTGAATTTGTCACGGTCACTACTGAGCGACAATACATGAAAGTAATTTTAGTATGATATTTTAGAAATTGAATCATGTAGCAGGTTTCTTCCTAGTTACAACTAATGGCACATACCTATTACAGGCGGCGTCGCGACTTAACCAAACAACTGAGTATGAAGCTATACCACTAATACTTTCAAAAATGCTTACTAAGCTAACAACATATATTTACTATGCTTTACGAGGTGGCAAAATTACTACATATATTTTGTCTTCAATTTACTCACAGTACAAGGGAATGACAAAAGTATTCTTCTAGTCCAACGTTTTTCTGTTCTAACAATGTAATAATGGAAATCACATAAGTTATACATTCTTTATGTCGGTCTAAACTTCTCTAATTTCTTCGAAAGTGGCTTCACATTGTTGAGAGCATGGAACAACATATAAAACATTAGTTTCAACCTGTATTGGCTACCCTTAGCCTACAAACATAAACATATCAGATTAAACACATGATTACTATTTGTGCAAGGAAAAATTACTTATGAAGATGTAAGACTATTACTATATGACATACCGGATCAATGGCACAATGAAGTTTGCCAACCGCCATCATACAACTCGAAAAACTTCATAGCAAAGAAGGCGTAGTCGTTGAGTAGAACCTACTTGGGTGTGTCAAATAGCGGCCTCCAATTTGCAAATTTTGAACTTACTTGATTACAACTTGGAAAGCATCTTGCAATCAAATTATTATTTTCTCACCAACATAACCGTGATGGTCCTTGGGGTCAGTGCACCGCTGCTGGTAGTCAAGGGAGTCAAGTAGGTCAATTCTTCTATGAACCATATTTATGCAATACTCAGACCAATCCTCGTTATGTAGAGAGGAAAAAATCTAAAAAAAATTATGAATACATTTTACTAATCATTACAAATAGAAGATAATTACAAATTTTAAGATTTTTGAAGAACTCACCAACTTTACTCCCGTCACATTTGTTTGACCAATTTGGTCTCTAAGCATTTGAACTGCAAGATCACTATTGTGCTTATTGTTTTTCATGTATTCTTCAACATTCATAAGCCTCTAATAAAATTACAAACATATATATTGAGAAAACTAAGAACACAACAATATACTGAGCGAAGCGTTTAGAATAAACAATTTATAACCAAAATATTTACATATCAACAGGCTCCACAAGAGGTAAATCCTGCATCTAGCACTAGCAAGTCTCAGCACGGCATCATCATTTTTAATGCATTCAATGTAAAAAGCCATAAACATGTCTTTTATGGTTTCCCCATCTTTGAAAGATCTTCGCACTTCATCACCATTTGCAATGCAATGAAAATCTGATGACATCAAAATGATCTGACTGCAAACCCCAAGTTACAAACACAGACAATGCACATCATACATTTATGATAAAAATTAAAAAATAAAAAACCGACAATGCACATCAAATAGAGACAATGCTTAACATTGGGAAAAAATAAAAAAAACTGGCCTATTTAAAGTGTCATCCGTACAAATGATGTCGCTCATCTTTATGGCAGTGTCAATTGAAACTTTTGGCCGATAGCGGCACTTGAATGGTGACATGTAACAGGAAGGTACTCTTGTCAATCTCGTTTCGGTAATTCCCGTGGCTCCCATTTGAGCAATTTCTTTCAACAAAGTTTTTGGTTTACTAACTGCCTTAGTTTGTTTAACATTCGATTAACATAATTAAAAATTACCATTAAGTTTACATATAAAAAAATGGCATACATCAAAATAAATTAAAAACTATTGATATTCATTTGTATATCTCATGTGTACCCGTGTCAGCTATGTCCTTTTGTGTGACATCCTTTATTGTCTGGTTTAGTGGATCCTAGAGACAAAAATTACAGTACTCAAAATACAAACTACAAAACTGTAGAGTTTAATATGAAAAATACTAAGAACACTACTAGTTTAATCTGAAAAATACTAAGAACACTACTAAGATTTACTATCTACACATGATATTTGCTGTAGAAGAATTTTGTGCGTTCGAAGTTGTGGGCAACTATAGATTAGTGTCCTTCGCATCAATATCAACATAAACCCGGGAATGGCAACTTGTTCAATCGTGTCGATGATACTATCATTCTTATCCGAAGGATAATCCCATCCCTCATCAACTGTTTACATAAATTATACAAACGTTCGCAGAAATCAATTACTTCATACTAGTTCAATAACATACACTTGCCAAAATGTAAAATTTACCTAATTGGTTTACATCCTCGTTCACATCTTGAGATGAGGGAAATAGTATGGATGCTGAGAAGTAAATGGCATCGTCACTTTCGCGCGGAGGAGCATCGCTACGTGCGAGGGGTTGGAAAGACAAAAAATTACATTCAATGCATATAGATAAATATCACACATCACTAAATAACATTGAAATGTGATGTTCGATAACCTGATTTCCATCAGTGTCGGGTTGAAGATTTACTAGATCATCCTTACCACAAAACTTTTAGATTCCTAAAAAAATTGTTATTAATACAAAATAACTATATATAAGAATACGTTTTACAATCTATAGAAAAAAAATTATTGTAGGTAAAGCCTGTGGGTTAGAAGATGTGGTGTTCTTCGCATCAACATCACAATGTAATCCTGCAACATCATCGTCTGTTTAAAAAAATTAAACAATCATTCAAGCAAAATGATTACTACATGCCAAATAAAGACGTGCAAATTAATATAGAAAAATAAACTTAATTGCTTTGCAACCTCTTTGACACCATGAGATGGTAGGAAATATGTCGATGCTGGGACGTAAATGATGCCATCCCTCCGTAACTACTAAGGCTCATTGGGTATTTGCAGAGGCGAGCTGGGTCGATCATTCACAATTATAGCTGGAGAAGCTAGGCTAACAAATGGATTTTTGCTGATTGCTACTCATGATCCTATGATAGAACTATCCTTTTCTTGCTCTAGAGTCCTTTCTTTTGAAGACTCTTCCATGATAACATGTAACGCATTAACAACCTCTGACTGGGCAGTCTCAATCCTTCATTGAGTTTTATTAATCTGCTTGATCGCTCTAGATGATTCATCATCAAATTTCTTTAAAGCTTCTTTTCTTTGTCGATGCTTGACTTACTAATGGAATTGAGAGAGTCACAAAGCAAAGATAGCAACCTAGGTAACTCTAGGATATAAGAAGAACTTCTTGCATCGGAATCAGCACCTAGACAATAACATGTGCCCTGAATGCTCCTGAACTAAAAATGACAAAAAATAAATAGTTAGGGCTACGCACTAATAAAATTACAACAAAAAAATTAATAATAGAATTTAAACTGAGCTTGCCTAATGTTTCATTGCCTAGGTATCAACCATCCATGCGCTTTAACTAACTTCTCAACAATGGCGCCGTCATGAAAAAGCGTGCGAGAGTGTCTCCACAGCTTCAATGTTGTGAGCACACCTTAGGTTGTCCAAGTAGTAAATCTGTTACGACATAAAGACTATTTTCATCTTGAAATATTACTACTAAATTTTAAACGGCAAAAAAACATGTGCTACAAGAAAACAACTAATACTCACCAGCAAAAAAAACAGCACATCCACTAATTGATTTGCTTGTTGTTTCCTTCTTCTTATGCCAGTTGCGTACCGCAACCCTTAGGTCATCAACGACCGCCTTGCACCAATCGATGCCACCAAAATTTTCCATGTCTTTTGTCAAAACAGCCTTCATGTTGGTGATATGGTTAGCCATCCTCAAGAATAGCAACTTATTGAAAAGTAGTAGGAAGAAACATCTAATTGTCAAGCTGTCGGTACCCTGGGTGGCGATCCTCGCCATCAATACCTTCATTGTTACTTCATCCCAACTAGTGATAAATTACTACACACCACAAATGAAAATACTATAATAACATTTTACTAAAAAATAATAAACGATGCAAAAAAAATACTATACGGCTCAATCAAAATTACTAAAAAAATCGATACATATTTACGGATAAGCCGTAGAAAAGCGAGGTTTGGTCCTGATTGGAAGGGGTTCAAAATCATCATCATCTGTTTCATCACTCTTCTGCATATGCTTCCTCTTCCTCCCCACCTCATTAGGGCGCAAAATAGTTTCGTTATAATCTGTAAAGATGTAGTAGTAATCGACTCGGTTTAAATCTAAACGAATCTCCAATGCTGTCTGGCTATCCTCCATAGTTATCTTCTTCACCTTCCTAGGAGCTTTTCCCGAAGTCATCATCTACAACGTAGATTAGCATACACAGATAATCTATATAAATTACTATCAAATAGCTGAAAAAATTACTACACTACAATCGTCTTTACAAATCGAAAATGAAAAAGCATAACGACCTGTACATTGCTAACCTGAGAAGGCTTATGGATTCGACTGAAGAAAGAAGTATCACTGCTGCTGACTCTTGGAGTACCGCCGAAGAATGGAGCGAAGCAGAATAGATTGAAGAAGGAAAACACAGTAGCCCCTCGATTAAAGCAATTTATTATTTGACTCTTTTTGATATCAAGTGCTTTCAAAGACTAAGGAGACTAGAGAGAGAAAGTATAAAATAAATAAATAAATCGTAGCCATTAATACATATATTAATTAACATATAATAAACTTTACAAACAAACCTTTTTTTTACTACTTGCGTTCATACTAACGAACATTACATTAATTACTACATATATTACTTACAATTACTACATCCTTAATATAAAATTACTATCATATAGAACAACATATATTAGCACTATTTATATCGATCATTCATTGCATTGTCGATAAGCTAATGGTGAATTTTGTTTGTTAATATAAATACAAATAAAAATAAATGTCTAGAAAAAATAGATTTATGTGCAAACTAGAAAAGAAATTCACAATAGAAAAGAAATTCACAAAATAAAAAAGGGACGTGACCTAGCTTGAAATACAAAGAAATTCGCAAATGAATGCAGAACGGTAGTTTTATATTTCCAAAATAAAATATTGCTATTAATACATTTAATAAAAGGTATAATAAACTTTCTCTGGTAAACACTGATGATGGTAAAATTCGAAACAAAATTCTACTAATCATATAACGTAACATATAATACAAAAAAATTTCTACCGTGGATTGTAAGAATTACTATCTTCAACATTACAATGCGTATGTGCAAGCCCGTAAAACAAATTCACAAATTGAATAAAATTGAAGGTGCATTTGAAATTTACTACCAACATAACTTTTTACTAGTTACTAAAACAATCAATATACAATTGTTTTACTATCGATACAACATCATTTTACAATCCACATAACTTCTACTTATTATCATCGAACCTCTTTTTACTATCCATATACATTGTATAACTCTGCTACCTTCAATCGACACCATACTACAAAACACAACAAAGTGTGCGTTATAACGTATCCATATAATTTGATAACTACAAATATGGATGAAAACGATTGTAACACCCGGCGCCAAATGCACATAAATGCTACCAAAAGACTCTAATTGGCGTTTACAACACTCGGAACCACTCTTGCGAGAGTGTTCCCAACAAGATCAAGAAATAAAAAGCGACAAGAAGTTCAAATGACCTAAGGACTCAGCGAGCGAGTCACTAAACCTCTTACCTCTAATAAAAGGTTGAACCTGACCTTGAAACTCTCTAAACTAACTTAAAACTAAGTCACGAAATTTAGAAAATTTGGCATGACCTCTCTAGGCGATGGGACATCCACTCGTGAGCAGAAAACAATTGCAATTATGATATCATTCTAGCGAGGTCCTTAGTTAATCAATCACACATCCAATGAATTTAATAACTACACCACAGCGAGCGACATATTACAACCATAATCAATACAACCAGGCTTTACAAGTCGATTAAATGGTTTGATGCAAACGTGATTGTGCTACTACTCCCATCCATGCATCACAAAGCTTCAAAACACCTACAACATTAAATAACAAGCGTGAGTTCAAACTCACCAAAGTACACAAGAATAACAATTCCAATTTATCAAAAGTAAAACAAGAGCTTGACCGTAAGAGCAAGTAATACAATTGGAACAATAACCGAAATTACGCATTTATACCCATTTAAAGCAATAACTTGACCATGCCCAAAACAATTCGATAAACAAGTCATTTGCAGTTTAATCAGCTTGTTTATGTTGTGAGGTTATATTATCTGTAGCTTTGAGTTTAATAGCTTTAATTATGTTCGGTACGTGATTTAACATGACTTATTAGAGATGTAAGTCAGTTGTTCAGAGTTTCAGTTGATTAGTCATATTGGATAATTGTTAATGGTGTTGTATTTCTATTAAGTTGTATTTGTATATGTTAGTCATTGTTTTTTGTCGCCTGTGGATGTTATCTATTTTAGGAGTGATGGAATTGAATTATTGCTCTTATTTTAGATCGATTTTATTTGCAGAGTTGAGCGATTTGCAATTTGAGTGCAGTTAAAGTTTTCAATGTTGGTTAGTTATCGTTTTAATTGTAGGTTATTGCTTTCTAGAGTACAAGTGAATTGTAGCTAGTAGTGTTTAGGCCGTTAAGTGCTTGGTTTAGGCGTGTGTTGATATTAGCACTTATAGTATGCTATAAGTAATGCATGTGGATTATTAGAATACATTGCTAATGAATAATAAAATATGGTATGCTTATTAACTTAAATGGCAGTTGGATAGCTTAATTAATTCTGCTGCTAAATCTGTAAATGTGATGCGATTAAGGTTGTTATTGCACTATTGCCTGTTGAAGAGGGTTGTTGTCATTAGCTTGATGGTTAAGCTTGATGTAGTTATTGTTGAGAAAGATTGTTGTAGATTGTATGATCCATTAAGTTGTAATTGTTGCTGCTTGGTATGTGTGCTGAATTTGGTGTGCTTCTGGGTCTTATTGGTATGGAAGGTAGGATGATGGTTTGGATCTTTGTAGGTATGTGGAGTGAGTTCTGGAGTTGTTTCATTGTGTTGTTTGAGAGTTTTAATTTGTTCATTTGATAGCTTTGATATGGATTAAGTTTGGTTCATTTGGTGTATGGATTTTGGAAATTATTTGATCTTTGTTTACGTGATTTCTAGGTATTGATATGGTTTTATTATGTTTTGGATCGTGAGTTATAGGTTGGATGAGTTATATGTAGTTGGATTTATTGGAATTTGTTGTTATTGAATGAATTATTTTGGTAGCAAGTTATATGTTGAATCTTAATTGTGTAAGGTTTTTCGTAGAGTTTGTGGATTTGAGTGTTGATCAGTTGGTTCCTTTAGATATTATTATTGGGACTTTTGATGAGAATGTTTTATTTGAGATTTGATTAGAAGTCGTATTTCATTAGGATTCTGATGAATTGATATGGGATTTAAGTTTAGTGTTGCAGATTTAATGATCGTGATTATTTAGTTGTAGGTGTCAGTTATGTGTGATGACATGGTTATAGAAGTTTAGAAGTATATTGCTAAACGAGGGTTGTAGTTTTGATTTGATGATTATTAAAGGGATCAATAAATGGTTAATGAGTGAATTAATTGTGATTAGGATTATGATGAATAGAGTTATGTGAGGAGTGAGATTGATGAATTAGTGAATGGTATGATAGATGAGGATTCTAATTATTTGGACTGCATTTGCTATGTAATTACATATATTACTTACAATTACTACATCCTTAATATAAAATTACTATCATATAGAACAACATATATTAGCACTATTTATATCGATCTACTTCATTGCATTGTCGAGAAGCTAATGGTGAATTTTGTTTGTTAATCATAAATACAAATAAAAATAAATGTCTAGAAAAAATAGATTTATGTGCAAACTAGAAAAGAAATTCACAATAGAAAAGAAATTCACAAAATAAAAAGGGGCGTGACCTAGCTTGAAATACAAAGAAATTCGCAAATGAATGCGAGCGGTAGTTTTATATTTCCAAAATAAAATATTGCTATTAATACATTTAATAAAAGGTATAATAAACTTTCTCTCAGTAAACACCGATGATGGTAAAATTCAAACAAAATTCTACTAATCATATAACGTAACATATAATACAAAAAATTTCTACCGTGGATTGTAAGAATTACTATCTTCAACATTACAATGCGTATGTGCAAGCCCGTAAAACAAATTCACAAATTGAATAAAATTGAAGGTGCATTTGAAATTTACTACCAACATAACTTTTTACTAGTTACTAAAACAATCAATATACAATTGTTTTACTATCGATACAACATCATTTTACAATCCACATAACTTCTACTTATTATCATCGAACCTCTTTTTACTATCCATATACATTTGTATAACTCGCTACCTTCAATCGGCTTACCATACTACAAAACACAACAAAGTATGCGTTATAACGTATCCATATAATTTGATAACTACAAATATGGATGAAAACGAGTGTAACACCCGGCGCCAAATGCACCTAAATGCTACCAAAAGACTCTAATTGGCGTTTACAACACTCGGAACCACTCTTGCGCGAGTGTTCCCAACAAGATCAAGAAATAAAAAGCGACAAGAAGTTCAAATGACCTAAGGACTCAGCGAGCGAGTCACTAAACCTCTTACCTCTAATAAAAGGTTGAACGACCTTGAAACTCTCTAAACTAACTTAAAACTAAGTCACCGAATTTAGAAAATTTCGCATGACCTCTCTAGACGATGGGACATCCACTCGTGACAGAAAACAATTGCAATTATGATATCATTCTAGCGTCCTTAGTTAATCAATCACACATCCAGTAATTTAATAACTACACCACAACGAACGACATATTACAACCATAATCAATACAACCAGGCTTTACAAGTCGATTAAATGGTTTGATGCAAACGTGATTGTGCTACTACTCCCATCCATGCATACCGGCTTCAAAACACCTACAACATTAAATAACAAGCGTGAGTTCAAACTCAGCAAAGTACACAAGAATAACAATTCCAATTTATCAAAAGTAAAACAAGAGCTTGACCGTAAGAGCAAGTAATACAATTGGAACAATAACCAGAAATTACGCATTTATACCCATTTAAAGCAATAACTTGACCATGCCCAAAACAATTACAGTAAACAAGTCATCCACTTGAAAATAAAACCATTCAACGCCCAAGAAGCTTTACTTAATTCTAAATCACAACGTTTCCCGACTCAACTACCCCTTGTTGCAACTCAAACCATTTTCATCAATTGCATTTGAGTTTATAACTCGACTTCACTCCACGATATTCATACAACATAAATTAGCAGGGCAAAGAGATGCGCTAATTCATCAAATGCAAATCAATCTCCCCTTTTTGGGTTGAGTCCACGACTCAACCTTCAATTATCATAATCACCACCCATATGACACACCATTTACCACAACACTCATTATTAAAGATGCAATGCACATGAATGCTCTTTTTCGATGCAATGCACATGAATGCTCTCTTCGATGCACGTCTGCAAGACGCTGAAAGTGCCCACCCGTCGGTTGTGCACCTCACGTCCTTCCATCCCGTGGAAGGTGCCTACTCTTCTTGTCTCGCTCCCATTCACCTCGATGAATGAGACTACGAGTAGGACTTTCGTGTTCACTACGTGTGAACACAGAGGCCCTGTCGAATGGGTCGCCTCTTCCTTTAATGAATGCACAATGCAATTTACATGAATGAAGTGTAACCATTCATTCATCGCCAACACTAACACAACTGTAACCACATACATAAATATAGCCAAATTCTCACATTCCTATGTCACCAGCGATACTAGTAAAATCAGATTCAACCATAAGACATGGCAACTCATAACAACGTTTACGTCATGCAACTACAACCCTCTGACCACCGAGCCATGTTCACACAATACACTTGCAATCAAATGCTCACATATACTACCTTTATAAATGACTTAACCGTTGGACCCAAACTCATGTTAGCTCCAAACACTCAAACAACATACTCGCTATAATCAACCTTTACTAAAAACTCGATCTCAATTAGAGTTCATCTAATTAACAGAGCAGCAATTAAATTAAGAAGCATCACATATGAACACACATCCACACTCAATAACACGGTGTACTTGCATCCATTCCCTTAACCTTTTAATTTTCATAAACATTTTCATAAGATGAAGCACCTCTAGCTATATTCAAGTAAAGCTTACCTCTTGCGTATTCATCGGCAATTCGTGCGCTAAGAGCAAAGAATCGATTAATCCTCCTAGCCACGATCTAGGAATGCACTTGCCTTTTACCGACGAAGAATGGAGTGGCATACGGTTGAGGCCACTCCCGACAGAATCTTCTCTACAATTAAACAATACTCATCCAACTCAACTTTATGCACACTCGAAACAAGCGACAAAAGAAAACAACTCTTTTGCACACATAATGCCCTAAGTATATGATTCTATATCACAATAAAATGATCAATGCAGTCTCTTGAGCATCTGCGATAGGAAGAGGGATATTAAGGTATCAACATTGCATGACCTACATAATAGTGGGTCCACTACTATTACCAAGTATAGCATGTCATACAAGATTAAGCACCACTCTCTATTTTTTTATTCACTCATATCCACAGATTCATACTTGGAGCTAATCAGCATAAGAGTCTTCTAGCATCACTACAAACCAAAATACCTCTAATGGTTAAACCAAAACCATTAACCAATGAGGACATCTTTTTCACTAAGAATTCGCCATTTCAATACATGTAAGATACTCATACTCACAAAGATGGCGAGAATCACTCGAGAGCTATACATATTTGTTTTTTTATCATAGCGAGATAAATCATGATTACAACATATTGACTCTAACATGCAGTTGCCTTAGCCCTTAATCATGTATAATCATCAACTAAACAATAGCAAGCATTATGATCATATTATGCTAAATTGCCGATCTTTGAAACAAACACATACATATAAGACAATATGCAACTCTTGCTAGTAAACATGCTTCACTAAATCACGTAAGTCCAATGCATAACCTCTATATCTAAATCCACTCTCGCTTATTAAACATAGAATTTTCAACATGCACACCTCAAACAACAAAGTGCATGCAAAAGTCATTTCATTCCCAAGAAAACCCTAGCTAGGTATTTCATCAAACACCATGTAGGCAAGCTAAGCCCCCCCAAATTTATACCTCAAAACTATTGCCATGGAGGAAGGAGGGAGATGAGGGAGGTGCCGGGCCGGAGGAGGGTCTTCTTCTTCTTGGCTGTCTTCTTCTTGATCTTGCCATTCTTTCTTCAGCTTGCCAGGCTAGGAGGAGTCAAGGAGGGCGCAGGAGGCGCGCCAGGAGGAACTCGGGGGAGGCGCAGGATCGGGCGCCGCCTTGGGAGAAGCTGGCTCACTGACTTTCTTGCCATAGAATCACATCAAGTTCTTGGGCCGGACGCCTGGAAGATCAAGGCGACGCCAGGAAGGGAGAGGTGGCGCGCCGGCGAGAACGAGGAGGAAGAACTTACGCTGGGCAAGGATTTGGTGGCCGTCAGCCTTGGGCAAGGACTCGGCGCTCTTGGTGAGAGGATTAGGCGAGGCGATTGGTGGCTTGGGGAACAACAAAAATATCGGCAAGGCTGAGAGCAAAGGACAGCCACACATTTGAGATGGAGAGGGAAGGTTAGGTGAAAAGGATCTGCTGTATTACAATGAGTTACAGCCATTAATAGTATTAACTGTATGTAATGACCCCCGTTTTCGCATTCTAGGCGAAGAATGCCAAAACGGAAATCTAATGTGCTTTCCGTACTAGTATCTGGATCAGTAGCTAGTACACACATTTACAACAATTGGAATCACAACCATACATCATATTATTAATGCGGAAGCTATTATTACAATTTATTTTACAACTCAGAGTAAAAATTCATAGCACAGGAGAAGCAAATCTTGTAGTGTACCCATCCAACCCTCAGGCAACTGACAAGTTGCTAACCCCTAGAAAGATGGCTTATCTTGAAATTCCCGTAACCTGCGACGAAAAGATATTCTTTGAAACTTCGCGATCACCTAAAAATAGTAAATAAGCAAGGTTGAGTACTTTCGTACTCCACAAGACTTAAGGTGGTATTTGCAAATGCAATAAATGCAAGTCAAGTCAAAGGAGGCTTCAAGGTTAAGTTTACATAAAGCGAATTTATTTGGTAAATCAATTTTAAATTTTCAAACGAATTTGGAAGAGCAAGATGCTGATAAGAAAGTAAGTAAAGCACAAATGATACTCACAATCCATTGAATAATGTAACACCCGACGCCCAACGCATACGGATGCTACCAAAACTCTTGCTTCACTAGCGACACCCTCGGACCCACATATGTCCAAAGGATTACCAACACACGATAATTCTCCACAACAAAAATCAATTGAACGAGAATTACCGAAGAAGTCATAACAACCTAATACCTTCACTAATTTGGCGCAACCAAGCACTAACTTCTAAGACCGGCTTAAAACTAAGCCACCGAAATTTACAAAATTTCGCATGACCTCTCTAGATCGAGAGGACATCCACTCGTGCAGACAAAAGAATAGAAGCGATTATGATACCATTCTAGCGTGTCTTTAGTTAATCAATCATACACCCAATAGAAATTAATAAATTTCACCACGACAACAACACATTACAACCAATTAATTACATCCGAATTAATGAATTGGTTAAATGAATGGTTGGAGACGAAGTCGTGCACGTGATACTACTCCCAAACCCGAGAGCCAGGTGCAAAGTACCTAAGACAAGAAACAAACAAGCGTGAGTCCAAGACTCAAAGAAAGTGCAACAATTAGACAAAGTAAAGAATTAGACTAAAATCTGACTACTTCAATACATAGAGTATGGTTTCATTAATTGGCATCCAGTAAATAAATGAAGCAATTTGAATTCATAAAAGATCCAAAACGTGAGAGCATGATTACTTCATCATTTAACATAACCATTACTTAACCGAAAACATCCGATGTGAAGCGATAATTGACTCCACTTACATAACCAACTCGGAAATGTAACAAAACATACCTATGCCTCAACAACCATTCTGGATGAGCCCCGACTCAATCCTCAACTTTTTTTTTCCATTCTCATCAATTAACATGTATCACTTGCAACACACAATGCAATGAAATGCTTTATGCTTTTATGCTCAACATGCAACCTTTTGCCTATACTGGAGTAGCTGAGTGCACCCCGTCGAGTGCACCTCTCATTCCCAACCATCCTGGTGGGGCCTACTCTTCTTGGCTCGCTCCCATCCGTGGATGGGGCTCGAAATAGGACTTTTGTACTCACTACGTGTGAGTCAGAGGCCCACATCAACATGGGGCGCCTCTTCTATAATGAATGCACATATGCAAATGATGCTTATAAATAATTCATACACGTATCGAAATCATTTGCTCAAGACTATGACCAAAAACATAAGCATAAGCACAACACGGTTCCATCTCATTATCGGTAGTGGGAACACCCTAAAACCAATTATTACTAACATATCCTCGCAATTGTTACTTTCCTAGCCATAATATGCATTCTCATGAAATGAACAATTCTAGTATTTCTTATAGACACAAATCTTAGTTTCCATAAGCATAATACGGACACTTTTCTAGATATTACTCATACACACAATATAGAATTTTCATGCTTAGAATATATGCAATGAACTGAACCTATTAACATTCGAATGGATGCGTCTGCATCCCTTCCCTCAACATTTCATTATAAGAGATTTCATTCTATGATCCATTCTTTAGCTATACTCATAACACGATTATCATTTGCGTTTGCATGAGCATTAACCTATTTCTTAATGTAAACCGCAGCATACACATACACATACGACAAGCAAGCATTCATCTCATTTCCCTAATAGCAAGAGAAGGGTTGCACTTGCCTTCTACTAACGCTAGAGGCAACTCCGGTTATGGTCACCCCAAGACACTCTCCTCGAAAAACAACGTTAAGCACAAGAAACAATCAAAACCGACTCGAACAATATTACTTAATCTACTCCCAAAACCCGAAAAACAGAAATATGTCCAACCGGGACAGCAGCGATCCAACGAGCAAAACTTTTGATTCGCTTAACCAAATGGAGTGAACTCAGCTCCTAATCAACCATAAGAGGATGACCTACAGCTATCACAAAGCTGATCATGTGGGAGATACCTCGAGGACCTCCAAATCGAACACTAAACCCCAACCGAAAGGTGGAGCACCCTGCACATTTCTAATTTCAGCACCGAGACTTCTAAATAGCGTAACTTTAGATTGGCTCAACGGATTTTCAAAATATTATACTCAAAACGACCGCAAGGGAATAAACTACAAGAATAACATAGCCATTTCCTTGGCCGAAGCACCAGCTGTTCCCAGATCAATAATGAACAGAGGGTACCGACCACTCGGCTCATTCCGGACAGCCGTGAGTAAAACAGTCATAACTTTTAGACGGATGAACGAAACTTAGCGATTTCAGTCTCTATTGAAAGGTAATTCGATTACCTACAACTTTCATAATGGCCAGATCCCCAGGAAATGCTTGAAGAATTTTCAATTAGCAGTTCTAATGGAGGACAAAAATCTGCCCGAAACAGAAATTCCCAATTACTCTAGTCTCTCCATTCCCAACCTCCAACTTCTCAAAATCAGGAATCCTAGCTAAGCAATAGCACAAACACCTTGCATCCAAGCCAAATGGATCCCCACCACCTAGGGTTTTTACCTCAAATCTCTTACTCATGGAGGAAAGGGAGGTGGAGGAGTCTTGCTGCAGAGGAGGGAAGGTTCACCGCCCATGGGGAAGAGTCGCCAGAAGCCGAGATGGGCGGCGGCCGCCGAGCTGGTGGTGGGGAGCTTCTAGAGGAGACGATGGGGAAGGAGCCGGAGGCTCACGGGCCGAGGCTCATGGGCAGGGAGCCAAGAACCGCCAGCGAGGAGAAGGGAGCCAGGGGAGAGCTTGGCCGGCCTGCTGCTGGAGTCGGGGGAGGAAACTAGGGCACAGGAGCTCGGCTGGGAGGACAGCAAGGTGCGGCTGGGATTGAGGAATTGCAGGGGCAAGATAGGAAAAGAGAAATAAGGGCTAGGGTTTTCATTTACCTCATCTCTTCCTTTATACTCCAACAATTGGATGACACAAATCAACAGTGCTAGGGAACAAAAGAAATGAAGCCCCTCAAAAACGAAAACCAAAGGCCAACTTTAAACCCTTAGAGCGAACCAAATAAATTTCAATTCTTGACGCGAAATGACAACTGTCAAGAAAATACAACTTACCGCCAAACAATATGGCTCGAAAGATACTTGAACCGAAAAACTAGCACAAATTCCAGAACCTTTATTAAAAGCTTCAAAAGCGCGACGATAAATATTTTCTCCCGAATACAAAACCCTGAATCACGAAGGTGGAATCATTACCGGCCGAAAACCCTAGCAAAAGAGATTTGCGGCATTACACTCTTCCCCCCTTTAACAGAATTCGACCTCGAATTCTGACCACCACAAGAACACCAGCAAGAACAACGAAAATAGACTGACAAAGCGGAACCACCCCAATACAAATTGAGCACTTCACACACACAAGCCTCCAAAACTCGAGTCGCTTCTCTTTTCAATTTGAGAATTCACATCTCTCCTCAATGATTAACCCTTATAACCACATAACCATTTTCAAGCCATATCATCGAACGAGCTAACCCACCATATCAAAGCTATAACACGGTCGCTAAGCTTAAACCACGGAGCCACACAAGGCTTTCCAATCCAACAAACTTCTAACCAAATCCGAATATACCACTAGTTCTAACCAAGTAACACCGGAATCCTCTAGGAAATCAAAACACAACTTTTATCTTTTCAATAGTTGCCCTTGGAAACAACAGGATCAAGAATCATTATTTACTATCGAAATGATTAGTCCCAAAAGACACCAATCAAATTCCCTCATAACACAAAATCGTACTTGACCTTCTTTCAAACTTGTCTCCTACAAAGAGACAACCACTCAAAGAAAAATTTCACAACTGAACCATCTATTTCCGACTGACCCACATTGAGTCTAACCCATGAAACCGAGGGTTCCAACACATTAAAGACAATAACGCATTGCTGATCAATTCAAAGCAATCCGCCAACAAAACTATCCCCCATGCCCAAGGGAACAACAGCATCGCCCTATCCTCCCACACAATATCGGGACCAAGACAAGAAACACCTTTCATCAACTCCACTCAGAATCCATGTAAGATCAACACTTAACCCCGATTAGGATTTTCATCAAAACCCCTCCACACTTGGTTCTCCTTCTAGGATGATCTTGCCCCAAAGAACCAAAACAAAGAGCATAATCTCACTTATACTCAAACCAGGAATCCACATCCAATCATTTTCTTTCCTCACACTAGAAAGCAAAGAGAATCTCGATTCTCTTACAAAAACTAACCACTCTTCTCAACTTGAAATCAATGCAATAGAATGCACAAGGGAGAAACTCAACTGAGAAGAGGAACTTCACACAATTCTTCTTCAAAAACGGTCACAGAATAACTGGGGAGAACTAAATTCTCACTAACAACATAAAGCATTTCCATCACCCTAAACTCCATGGTGGAAAACTTCACATCGAGGAAACACTTGATTAAGAAACAACACAACAAAACTCCACTTTTGGAAAAGAGGCAACCCACTTTCACTAAAAGAAAGATATCACCCAACAACCAACACTTTGGAAGAGAAAATCGATTCTCAAACCCGACATCCGAATCCCACAATCACCACACAATCTCTCAAAGAGAAAAGGGAAACTCGTTCCCAACAAAGACCACTTCACTAGCCGACCTCACTTATGACTTAATCATAAGCTTCACCTTTTAGAAACATTCATCAAGATCAATCCCTTTTTATTCAAGTCCAACCCCAACCGAACTAAGATTCCAATAGCTCCCATTCAAGAACTTCCAACATTTTCCATTACATCTATTTATTTCCTTTTAGATAACAAGTTCAAAGACAACAAAGTCCAGGTGCTAAAAAGGCCCAATCCATTCATACATGCTGAGTGTATATTCCGTAAGCATATCTTGAGCCAATAATTAACCACGACCACGGAGTGGCATGATTCAATGAATTAGAATAGTCCCAAAAATTATCATCACACCGATTCATGATTAAGCACTCTTTCTTCCTCATGATACTTATTAAGGGGCAATAGGTTAAGATTGTATCCAGATTCAACCTGTCCATCAATACCACTTCTTAATCTATGTCAAAAACATCGCTTTTCAAAGCAGCCTTCAAAAGATTAACTTGCCATCCAAAATTCCTATTCATCAGCCATATGACGAATACAAGATCTACTATCTAAGTCTCCAATGATTTAGACAATTGAACCCCATCAACTTATTTAACAAGTTCCTCAACTAAACTTGTTGTTACCTCTTCGACAAAATCCTTTCTAACCTTCATAACCTCCACTTGTAATCGTGGATCACCATGACCCACAAAATAATTCTTGCCATCTATCCAATTAGGGTCGACCACCTTATCCCAACAACATAAACATTCTACTAACCCCCTACGGGAAGATCTTCAATCAACCTACAACTTACTCTGACTGTTGTATTTTCCTTTCCAGAAAAGCCAACCAAATCTTCCAAAGAAGCTCGACTCTCAAAAGACTTAGAAAATGACAGAACTCAAGCCTTGTCATTCAACAGAGCTCCAAACCAATCATCAAACTCCAAAATTCCATGAAGGAAAGGAGTTACACAAATCAATTTACAGAAAGGAAAAGCGAATCGATCGAATAACACCTTTTCCTTTAAAGCCCCAAACCTTAAGTTCTCATGACTTAAGTTTTTTTTTACCAAAATTTCAACTTGGAGAACGACAACACGAAGAAACCCATGTCTTTCCCCGCCAACAACCAAGGGGGCGCAACACCCAAATCCTTTTTATTTGACTTAAACCCAAAAAGACCAAGTAAGTCAAAGCTCGGAAACTTACTCCATCAATTCTTCCATTTACAACAGAAGTACAACAACTCCTTTTAAACTGGGAGAATGTCCAACACGAGAAGGAATCCATAACTTTCTCCGCAAAGCAACCAAAAGAAAGTGCGAAACGATACTCTTCACTTTACCGCTCGACAAGATTCAACCCTTGTCATGCCCACAATTACCGAAACACAGATAAATCACAAAGCTCCCACGATAGAAGAGAGTCACCAAAACGAGTTTCTCAACCACTAAAAACGAGAAATCGATTACTCTCCGATTTACGGTAAAGGAACTAGGACTATCTTTACCCGGGGTTATAAATCCTCTAGTGCTGGCTCTCAACTGCCACACCGACCAACACAGCTACACGATATGGCCGAAATCCCTTAGGCACAAGGAGTCCCACCGGACCCCACTAAGAAATCTACCATAGCCTTATCAAACTAACAAATAACATAACCACAAGCATCAACATAGCATCAAAACAAAAAATAAGCATTGTAACACAACGCATAGCGATACCCCATCCCTTCCTCACATGCATCGAGTGTGTCAAGTTTTAAATTATTTAACCCTTCTACATCGGTTTTAAGGTTATTGCCCTAGGGCCACATTTTAAAGGTTCAACCTAAACCATGTTTCTACCTTCACACAAAGAAAATTTTAATTCATTCTAGAATTACTCACTACATTCAAACACCACGGACCAAGCCCGCTCGATACCAATCAGTATACACCCGACGCCTAACGCGCACGGATGCTACCAAAAACTCGCTTCACTAGCGACACCCCTCGGACCCACATATGTCCAAAGGGATTTCCAACACACGATAATTCTCCACAACAAAAATCAATTGAACTGAGAATTACCGAAGAAGTCATAACAACCTAATACCTTCACTAATTTGATTGCAACCAAGCACTAACTTCTAAGACCGGCTTAAAACTAAGCCACCGAAATTTACAAAATTTCGGCATGACCTCTCTAGATCAGAGGACATCCACTCAGCAGACAAAAGAATAGAAGCAGTTATGATACCATTCTAGTAGGTCCTTAGTTAATCAATCATACACCCAATAGAAATTAATAAATTTCACCACGACAACAACACATTACAACCGAATTAATTACATCCAGAATTAATGAATTGGTTAAATGAATGGTTGGAGACCGAAGTCGTGCACGTGATACTACTCCCAAACCCGACGAGCCAGCTGCAAAGTACCCAAGACAAGAAACAAACAAGCGTGAGTCCAAGACTCAGCAAAGTGCAACAATTAGAAAAAGTAAAGAATTCGACTAAAATACAAATACTTCAATACATAGAGTAACAGTTTCATTAATTGGCATCTGTAAATAAATGAAGCAGCTGAATTCATAAAAGATCCAAAACGTGAGAGCACGATTACTTCATCATTTAACATAACCATTACTTAACCGAAAACATCCAAGAATGTATAAAGCGATAATTGACTCCACTTACATAACCAACTCAAAACGTAACAAAACTTACCTATGCCTCAACAACCATTCCTAGATGAGCCCCGACTCAATCCTCAACCTGTTCTTTCCATTCTCATCAATTAACATGTATCACTTGCAACACACAATGCAATGAAATGCTTTATACTTTCATGCTCAACATGCAACCTTTTTGCCTTTACCGGAATAGCTGAGTGCACCCCCGTCGGAGTGCACCCTCTCATTCCCAACCATCCCGTGGCGGGGCCTACTCTTACTGACTCGCTCCCATCCGTGGATGGGGCTACGAGGTAGGACTTTTGTACTCACTACGTGTGAGTACAGAGGCCCACATCAACATGGGACGCCTCTTCTGTAATGAATGCACATATGCAAATGATGCTTATAAATAATTCATACACGGTATCGAAATCATTTGCTCTGCACTATGACCAAAAACATAAGCATAAGCACAACACGGTTCTAGTCTCATTATCAGTAGTGGGGAACACCCCAAAAATAATTATTACTAACATATCCTCGCAATTGTTACTTTCCTAGCCATAATATGCATTCTCATGAAATGAACAATTCTAGTATTTCTTATAGACACAAATCTTCATTTCCATAAGCATAATACGGACACTCTTCTAGATATTACTCATGCACACAATATAGAATTTTCATGCTTAGAATATATGCAATGAACTCAACCTATTAACATTCGAATGGATGCGTCTGCATCCCTTCCCTCAACATTTTCATTATAAGAGATTTCATTCTATGATCCATTCTTTAGCTATACTCATAACACGATTATCATTTGCATTTGCATGAGCATTAACCTATTTCTTAATGTAAACCGCAGCATACACATACACATACGACAAGCAAGCATTCATCTCATTTCCCCTAATAGCAGTATAAGGGTTGCACTTGCCTTTACCGACGCATGAGGCAACTCGGGTTGAGGTCACCCCAAGACACTCTCCCTGAAAAACAACGTTCGCAAGAAACAATCAAAAACCGACTCGAACAATATTACTTAATCCACTCCCAAAACCCAAGAATGTAAATATGTCCAACCGGGACAGCAGCGATCCAACGAGCAAAACTTTTGGTTCGCTTAACCAAATGGAGTGAACTCAGGTCCTAATCAACCATAAGAGGATGACCTATAGCTATCACAAAGCCGATCATGCGTGAGATACCTTGAGGACCTCCAAATCGAACACTAAACCCCAACTGAAAGGTGGAGCAAACTGCAGATTTCCAATTTCAGCACCGAGACTTCTAAATAGCGTAACTTTAGATTGGCTCAACGGATTTTCATAATATTGTACTCAAAATGACCGCAAGGGAATAAACTACAAGAATAACATAGTTGTTCCCTTGGCCAAAGCACCCGCTGTTCTCAGATCGATAATGAATAGAGGGTACCGACCACTCGGCTCATTCTGGACAGCCCTGAGTAAAACAGTCATAACTTTTAGACGGATGAACGAAACTTAGCGATTTTGGTCTCTATTGAAAGGTAATTCGATTACCTAAAACTTTCGCAGTGTCCAGACCCCCATGAAATGCTTGCAGAATTTTCAATTAGCAGTTCTAACTGAGGACGAAAATCTGCCCAAAACAGAAATTCCCAATTACTCTGGTCTCTCCATTCCCCAACCTCCAACATCTCAAAATCAGGAATCCTAGTGTAATATCCCAGGTGATCTTTAGCGGTTGTTTCTTTTGAGTGTGTATGAGTTTTTCTTTGCGGGTCATCATTTGGTTTTTGGATTGTCCCGTAAGAAGGTTGGGCCGGTGGGTGCTGGATTTGGGCCTTAGGCAGTGTTATTGGGTTGTGTGCTTAATTGAGTTGTTCGTTGTTATTTATCGGTCCATGGATAATTTCTATGGATTGTGGCAAGTGTTAGTTTTATTGGTGATTGTCCCTTCGAGGACATGATTAGCTATTGGATTCGAGTGGTCACTAGTAAGCCTTAATCTCGGTGAGTTTATTGTACCTTTGTTAATATTGCAGTGAGTAGCGAGTATGGGGTACGTGGATATTCATGGTTGATTTACAAGAGTTGTACTTAACTGTGCCCCGTCTGGGGAATGGAATGGTGTATGTGTGCGAATCGATTAGATGATTACGAATGTAGTTTGAAATTAATTGCATTGATTGCATAATGTAATTCTGTGTAATGTGTTGCCATGTCTGATTGTTGAATCTGATTAGATTAGTACCCGGCAACTTATGAATGTGAGAATTGGCTATGTTTATGTATGTGGTTATGTTAGTGTTGGCAATGAATGAAAGGTTGCATTTCATTCATGTAAATTGTAATGCATTCATTAAAGGAAGAGGCGACCCATTACGATCAGTGGGCCTCTGTGTTCACACGTAGTGAACACGAAAGTCCTACCTCGTAGTCTCATTCATCGAGGTGAATGGGAGCGAGACAGTAAGAGTAGGCACCTTCCACGGGATGGAAGGGACGTGAGGGTGCACACCGACGGGTGTGCACTCGGCAGTACCGGTACGTGCATCGAGAAGAGCATTCATGTGCATTGCATCATTAATAATGACTTTTGTGGTGATGGTATGTCAGGGAAGATTGTTTTGAATTTGATGAATGAGTGCATTTCATTGCCTTGCTAATTAGGTTATATGACTATCGTGGAGTGAAGTCGAGTTATGAACTCGACCTAAATTGATGAAAATGGTTTGGGTTGCAAAAAAAGGGGTGGTTGAGTCGGGAGACGTTGTGATTTAGCATTAAGTAACGGTTCATGGAAGTTGATTGGTTTTATTATCAAGATGATGGCTTGATTGCAGTAATTTTTGGTATGGTCAAGTTATTGCTTTAAATGGATATAAATGCTTATTGTCCGGATATTGTTTATTTGCATTACTTGCTCTCAGTTATTGCTTTAAATGGGTATAAATGCTTATTGTCCGGATATTGTTTTATTTGCATTACTTGCTCTCAGTTATTGCTTTAAATGGGTATAAATGCTTATTGTCCGGATATTGTTTTATTTGCATTACTTGCTCTTATGGTTAAGTTCTTGTTTTACTTACGATAAATTGGGTTTATTATTCTCGTGTACTTTGCTGAGTTTGAACTCACGCTTGTTATTTAATGTTTGTAGGTGTATTGAAGCCAGCATGCATGGATGGGGGTAGTAGCAAAATCACGCTTTGCATCATCACATTTCTCTCATGTTGAATTATAGGTCTGATATTAATAGCTCATGAAAATGCTTGTAAGGGGTTGCTCGTGGTTATGTATAATGGGTCCCTATCCTGTAATAATTATGTGGTGGACTCTTCTAATTTCTTTTGGCTGTGTGATTGGCTAACTAAGGACCTGCTAGAATGATATCATATATCTGCTATTGTTCTTTTGTCTGCTGAGTAGATGTCCTCTGTTCTAGAGAGGTCATGCCGAAATTTTGTAAATTTCGGTGGCTTAGTTTTATTAGTGGTTTAAGAGTTTAGAGATTGAGTGTCATCTCAGTCTTTCTTTTTTTCTTTTTCTTAGTGGTGTCATTCGTTATTTTGAGTTTTGGTAGCATCCGTGGCGCGTTTGGCGTCAGGGTGTTACACCTAGCTAAGCAATAGCACCAACACCTTGCATGCAAGCCAAATGGATCCCCACCACCTAGTGTTTTTACCTCAAATCTCTTACTCATGGAGGAAAGGGAGATGGAGGAGGTCTTTGCAGGAGGGGGAGGGAAGGTTCACCGGCCATGGGGAAGAGTCAGTAAGCCGGAGATGGGCGTGGCCGTGGGAGCTAGTGGTCGGGAGCTCCCAAAGGAGACGCACGGGGGAAGGAGCAGGAGAGCTCGCGACCAGGCTCACGGAGCACGGAGCCAAAACCGCCAGGAGAAGGGAGCCAAGGAGAGCTTAGCCGCCTTCTTTGAGTTTGGGAGGAAATCCAGCACAGGAGCTCTAGTGGGAGGACAAGAAGGTCTGGTGGGATTGAGGAATTGCAGGGCAAGAAAGGAAAAGAGAAATAAGGGCTAGGGTTTTCATTTACCTCATCTCTTCCTTTATACTCCAACAATTGGATGACACAAATCAACAGGCTAGGGAACAAAAGAAATGAAGCCCCTCAAAAACGAAAACCAAAGGCCAACTTTAAACCCTTAGAGCGAACCAAATAAATTTCAATTCTTGACGAAATGACAATGTCAAGAAAAGACAACTTACCGCCAAACAATACGGCTCGAAAGATACTTCAACCGAAAAACTAGCGCGAATTCCAAAACCTTTATTAAAAGCTTCAAAAGCGCGACGATAAATATTTTCTCCCGAATACAAAACCCTGAATCACGAAGGTGGAATCATTACCAGCCGAAAACCCTAGCAAAAGAGATTTGTGGCATTACAAATAATCCAGTAATCCAGTAGTCCAATAATCCAATAATCAAATCCATAACTCAATCATGAAGTCCATCAATTGTCAACCCTTTGACATAATGATATAATCATTCATTCAATAATTCATTTCATGTAATCCATCAATATCAACCCATTGATATGAAATAACAGTTGTAAAACAAGTTTCAACCCAAACCCATTTTTAGAAAAATATTGTAATATTGCGAAGTCTCGCTCCAAACTCTGGGCCTTCCGCCGGGAGTGTTTTGGCCGTCTGGCAGGTATTATCAGAGGTGGTTGGTCTATCTGGGAGGATTAGGGCTAAAGGATTTGGGTTTGGAGGGGTTTTTTCAGAAATTTCCCCCTCCACCGACTCCTCCACCTAATCTCTCTCTTTCTCTTTACTTGTGTGGCTGGCATTTCATCTCCCTTGGCAAGATTTTTTTCCCCAAGTTTTCCAGCCGACGCCACTTTCTTCCGTTCTAGCCTCCAAATACCGCCCAATGCCCCGCCGACTCCCCTTCTCACGTTGTCGATTCACAGGCGGCCCTCCACTCTAGTCCCAGCCAGGCTTGCTTGCCCAGTCCCGGGCCCCACATGGCCTCCCCTGCGTCGCCTCCTTGGCCTCTCGGCCTCAAGTGCCTCCTCCAAAGACTGGCGAGGCAGCCAAGAGGTAGTAGCGGCGACAAAGAAGAAGCAGGTGGAGCACCAACAACCGCCACCGCCTCCTGTCCTCCTCTGGTGTCGCCAGCTTTTTCCGTCGCCTCCCCATGCGAATGCTTCCCCTTAGCGCTGGCACTCCGGCCGACTCCTTCCCACGCCTCCTCTCCGACCAACAAGAATGAGGCAGATATCACAAGCAGCGACTCCACGTGAGCAAAGATCAAGAATCGGTGGGCGCCTCCTCCAGCCTCTCCCTCACCTCCCTCCCTCCTCTCCCTTTGTGTGGTAAGTGGAGGTGAAGTCCTAGTTGTGGATGAATGAGTGTAGCCTAGGTGTTTGATGAAATGCATGCTTAGAGTATAGAGGTTTCTTTGTGCCTGCCATGTGTTCGATGTAATGCTTAGAAGATTTATGATGTGGTATCATAGTGATTTGATTGTGTGTCGGGTTGAGGCATGGGAGGGAAAGGCAAGAATCGATGCATTTCTAAACTGTGTGCATACCTATATATATCCATGCTCATTGGTTCTATTCTTCTCATGTGAACATGAGTGAAAAATTATGAGGTTTGTTTAAGGGTAGGGCTGGATGCTCAGGTGGGCATTGCGATGGCTTGTAATTAATAGAATTGTTTTCATTGTTTTAGCTAAATGTTCAGCTACTCAGTGTTATGGTGTTCTTTAGTGTTTCATTTCTTGGCTCAAGAAACTCATATTGGATTATGCCGACGTGTTGGGATCTTGAGCATAAACTTTAATTTAATTTTGAATTTGGTGTGCATGCAGTTATATGTATATATATATATATATGTATATACAAATACACTTCATTGACTGAAGAATATGAATCATGGTTTGGATGTTCTTATTCCAAGCAAGAGAATGTATTAATTGATGGTGTCTCACGATAGCTTTTATAATATGTGTCTTAACTTGCTAGAAGTGTGGAGTGTCCTTATGGAATTTATGTGTGTATAGTGTCTCACAAGGAGATTCATTTTGGCAGCATTTTAGTTTTCATGGCTTTTATTCATAAATGTTAGTATCTTGTTTAGCCAATTATTCGTGGAATTTTGCTTGCTCGCTTCCCGCATGGGTTTGGAGTTGAATCACTATACCTATGCTATGCAAAAGAGTTGACCTCTTTTGTCGTTTGTGTCAAGTGTGCATAAAGTTAAGTTGGATGATTAATGCTATTTTGCAGGGGAGGTTCTATCGGGTGTGGCCTCAATCGTATGCCACTCCATTCTCTGTCGGTAAAGGCAAGTGCATTTCCTAAATCGTGGCTAGGATGATTAACTGATTGTTTGCTTTTAGCATAAGAAACTACCGATGAATACGCAAGAGGTAAGTTTTGCTTGGCTAAAACTAGAAAATAGTTCCTTGTATGAAAAAGCTTATAATGATTACATGGTTAAGGGAATGGTTGCAAGTATATCGAGCTGTGTGCCTAATTGAGTTGTTCATTTCTATTTATCTGTTCAGGGCTAATGTCTATTGAGTGTGGCAAGTGCATCAATTGATTGAATTTTATGAATTTTAGATTGCATGTCTTGATTGATTTGATATGAGAGCCGCTAATGCTTGTTGTGGAAATATGGACAACACTAGTATGGATGAAACTTGCATGTGCATCCTTGCTTGTTTGCTATGTGTGCTACATTGAAGAATTATGTGCCTTGTCTATGTGACTTGTTGTGCTAACTTGTGTTCCGTGTTGGTGCTTACTAGTAGGATTAGGATATTATTGATATTAAAGCCATGAGTTTTGATTCAAGAATAATGGTTCAATTTGTAGTCATGATAAAAGATCATGGTTTTTGTATGAAGTATTGATGATAAATGAATGTGAGGACGGAGTATGGAATTTGATTGCGAAAATGGTTTGATTTATAATCAAGATAGATGGAATTAGTAATTACTCGAGTATTGGTGATGTGAGTATGATTATAAGTGTTGAGAACGTGATTCTGAGTATTGCGAATGCGATTATGAGTGTTGAGGATGTGAATGGTAATTTATGGATGTGAGGAGTGGTTGATATTTATGTATTTGGCTATGGCTATGCAAATGTGAGGAAAGAATGTAGTTTGCAAATTAGTTGTATCAATTGCATTTGTGCATTCATGATGGAAGGGCGACACATCTTGATCGTGGACCTCTGTGCTCACCGTAGTGAGTCTGAAAGTCCTACCTCGTAGTCCCGTGATACTTGGGTATATGGGAGCGAGTCGATAAATGTAGGCACCCTCCACCACGGGTGGAAGGGGAATCTTGAGGTGCACACCGCGGTGTGCACTCGGCCATACCCCAGTATGTGCTAAAGAGGAGTTGAGCATGCATGATGCATTATATGCATAGAAATTGTGCAATCTGCATTGCATTGTCAATGATAGATCATGTTTTATGAGTTGATTATGATGTATGGGTATGAGATTCTTCTTCTGTATGGCATATTTGCATCTGCATTGTATTGACAATGATGGATCATGTTATGCATTGAGATTGTTAATTGTTGATTGATGTGAATGAAATGCATGGTTGTGTTGCATTACATATCTTTGCATATATGTATGAGATATTATGTGAATGAAAGCACAAAAGTATGTCATTGCATTGTGTATTGCGATTGATAAATGTTGATTGATGAGAATGGAAAGAACAGGTTGAGAATTGAGTTGTGTGCTCATCCAGAATTGATTCCCAAAGCATGGGTAAGGTTTTATTATATTGTCAAGTTGGTTGAGGTAAGTGGAGCTGTTACTACTACTGTTGCTGGATGTTTCAGATAAGTAATGGTTTTTTTTTTAAAAAATAATGATGAAGTAATCGTGCTCTTACGTTGTGGATCTTTTATGGATTCAACTACCTTCATTTATTTACGAATGCCAATTAAAGAAACTGTTACTTTATGTTTTGAAGTAGCTATATTTTAGTTAATTTCTTACTTTGCCTACTTGACACACTTTGCTGAATCCTGGACTCACGCTTGTTGTTTCCTGTTTTAGGTACCTTGAAGTTGACTCGTTGGGATGGGAGTAGTAGCACGTGCACGATTTTCGTCACTACCACCTCATTTGAATTAACTTGTAAAGTCCGCAGTAATTAATAAGGTTGTAATGTGCCATTAAATGCGTGGTGGAGTTTATTACCGTGATATTGGATGTGTGATTGGTTAACTAAGGACCCGCTAGAATGATATCATATTATCTACAATGTTTTACGTCTCACGAGTGGATGTCCTAGTTTCTAGAGGGTCATGTCGAAATTTTGTAAATTTCCGTGGCTTAGTTTTAAGCCGGTTTTAGAGTTTAGTTTTTACTTGATTGCAACAAGTTCTTATAAGTGTTAGGTTTTATGCCTTCTTGGTAATTCTCGGTTCAATTGATCTTGTTGTGAGAATTATCGTGTGTTGGTAACCCTTCTGATATGTGTGGGTCCGAGGGTGTCGCTAGTAAATCGGGGTTTTTGGTAGCATCCGTGGCGCGTTGGCGTCGGGTGTTACAAATATCAAAGTCTAACTTCGCATCGCCGCTAAGACACCCATAACCGTAAGTGTGTAATGTCGATTAGATTTATTCTCTGCGAAGGTGTACTGCTTTACCCACAAGACATGACCTTTTCTTTTTGCCACATGTTTCACGCCACCTACGGTGCATGGCGTAATGTTCATGACGAAAACCTTTACATTACCCGGTTTAATTTTACACCAGCCCGGGACATTAACCCTTGCCAGGGAGAAGAAACCTGAATAGTAGACATACATCGCCTATTTATTCGAAAATGGAAAAATGAGAGTACCCCTGTACTATTGGTTTCTTCCCTTAACAAGGCGTACACTGTTGCATTGGTAAGTAGAAACCCCTACAAGCAGACTTTGAAAGGAATGTTTGTGCAATCTCCCGCCTTCCATAAATGCAAAGTTAAACTGGATAACTTAATCAGTTTAAGGTTGCCCCATCCCAACACTTGTGGTTGCACGGATTTTTCTTGGATCATACAACACGACGTTTAGTCCTTAATCCGACACGGGCAATACTCCACCCTACACTACGTACAACTTCCCTTGTACATCCGGCTATTGCCAATAATTGCCCGCATCCAAACCATAGTTTTGTTTGGGATTTTTATCAAAATATTAGTATCCAACAGAAACAAACCCAAACACATTTTCCATTTCTCAAGAAACAACTTTTGATCTGATCATCATCATCATCGCCATCATCGATTCATTATTGATTCTAAAGCATGGCTAAGCATGATTATTAAATCGCATATACCCAAATTGACATTTTATATTGTCTAATCCCTTCTCTATGGTTATCAAGGTTCACATGTTCAAACTTATCAAGGAGGTTCCATGAATCAACAGGTATAACTACCAGAACCACAAAATAGCAAATTTACTAAAAATAAACGCATGCATGAAATCATTTGATAAAACAAAAGAAAAATAAACTCTGGGATCAATATGATCAAAGGGGTGCTTGCCTTGCTTATTTGTTGCTTATGACGAAGTCGTGGTAGTAGCCGGCGTTGACAGCGACAGAGTTAGTAACGTCGAGTTCTACATGTCGTACAACAGAAATAAAGCAAATAACTATCTCTAACAAGAGCAAAAAGAAAATAGATAGCAAATCAAATGAAAACTTGCAACAAAGAGCAGGTGTGTTATAGGGTTGGATTGTATGATCTTACGTTCTTGCGTTTTAGTTCATTAAGTGTTTGCATTTGAATAGTTATAAATTCAAGCGAGGCAGGGTTTCTTTTATGAATTCTTTTATTTGTAATATCGAATTCAAGATGCAAAAATTGTTTAGTTTAATAGAATTAATCATTATTTGCAAGATTCATTGATTCTACTATTCATAATATGCTTCTTATAACCTTATTACTTACGGGTTTTGCTCTATTAGGATTCAGATTCAAAGCAAGTTAAAATAAGAATATTTTTCTAGATTATTATAGATCATATCCTAAAGATCATTTCTAAGCTATTCTTCATAAGATTCACATTTAGACGAGATGTTTTATGAGCTATTGATCGAAAAGGTTTAAGTGATCATATTATATTGTGAATGAATAGTGCTTGATCTGTGATCAATATTGTGCATAATTAGTTTTACGTATGTAAGATCTATTGTTTAAAGTTACTAGTCTTATTTTTACAATATTTCAGAAGGTTCTAGTGATACAAATATTATAATCATTGATTTCTCATTCACAACTAACGTCTGACGATTCATTTTACGGATCACTGAAATGTGAATACTTAGGCTTATTGAACCAACATGATTAATATGCAGCCTACATTGAATCCAGATTCTTTCTTCACATTATGGTAATACAAACTTTGTAGGGTGTTTCTAAACAAGTTTTACAATTTTTAGCATTTAGACAAGTTATTTTATCTGCTGTTGAAATAGTCTAAATGGTCACAATGTTAACGTTAAATCGGTAAGTTTCATTTTATGTTTGCGACTACAACATACATGATTCTTTATTCATTTTTCTAGTATTTGCAGGGTATAATCCTAGAAATATTTCAAAACTATTTTTACATTATTTTGACTTTGATTGCAATAGATTATCTATTTATTTCTTGTTGTAGTTAACATTTCCTTTTGTTAAAAGAATGCAAATTAAGTCTTATTCTAAATATTTTTACATACATGGGTCCTTACTATTTTCAGGAAATTAATACAATTTATTTCATCATTTTATGAACTATTATGTTTTGTTTTTATTAATGGCCATAGCAAGGTTTACTAGTGATCATAAAGCAAATAATTTAAACTTAGTTCAAAATTTAATTATTTTTGCATACTTGAATTTAATATGGTTCCAGAGACACATTAAAATTTATTTAATGATTTTTTAGGGATTATATTTTCCATGGACAATCTGATCCATAATAGAGTTTATCTTATTTTAAATTTTAATAATTGTTCTATGATTCAAAAATTAAATGTTTTTGCATATTTTAATTCATATTGGTCTATTTATCATATAAATATTTATTTTATCATTTTATACCTTCTTGTGCACGTATTTGTATTAAAGACCATAATAGGGTTTAATCAATGTTTAATTCAAATAATTAATCTACATTTCAAAAATTAAATATTTTTGTATATTTAGGTTCTTCCTGATTTTAGATAAATTTATTATTTTATTTCATCTCATTTGGATTAATTTTGTAAAAGATATTCAAGATTAAAATTTATTTGGTTTGGAAATTGTATTCAAAATTGCAAATACGCTTTCATGAATTGAATCGTCTTTACTGCTTTCAATGGATTTTTCCCGAGGCACCGACATGAGTGGCCCGCTGATGAGAGAGAAAATAGAGAAGGTTTAGGGCTTACCGGCGAGGAGCTCGTGACTTCCGTGAAGGTGAGTGCGAGGGCAAGAGCTCGACGAGGTGCTTCCTCCCAGAACCGATTCGTAGGAGATGGTGCGAGATGGGTCAGAGCCGAGCTCAAGTGGTGGCAACAATGGTGGTTCGACCGGGAGTGAAAAGCAAGGTGAAGGAGCTTGAATGGGTAGCATTTTCAGCATCAAGGCGACATGGTGATTCCATTTTTGGGGTTAGTTCGATTCGGCTAAGCTTTGGGTTGAGGCCATCGTCTTGGCAACCATGGAGAAAACGAGCTCACAATGAAAACATTTCGCATGAAGAACTCAGGAAATTTTTTAGGGCTTTTGATCAGTAGAGCTTGCTAATGCTCTAGCTTAAAGGAATTTGGAAATGAATGATTGGATCACAAGAATTGCGAGTGGACTTTGAGCTTCAGTGGTTCGGCCATGGCGGAATTGAGCAGAGCTTTCGGTGTTTTTGCCTGAGGAAAGAAGAAAGGTAATGAAGGAAACAAGAGAGCGACTCGAGATGATCGATTGGAGCTATTTATAGATGAGGAAGAGAAGGAACCGGCCTCGGTAAGTGCTTGGCGGATGTCTGAAAGCGGCAGATAAAATTGTGCAAGCAGGGGAGAATGATGGCTCTGGTAGCATGGATTGCAGAGGTGGTGTCCGCGTGGAGAAGAAGATAAGGATTGCGCTACGCTGGCCTGAGCTAGGAGTGAGGAAGTGACGCTGCTACAGGGAGCTACGCAGGAGTTTTGTTCGGGAACACCAGGCACTGGAAGTTGAAGATGACAGGAGTAGGAGGCTGGCATGTGGGGCTCAACAGGAATTCGGGCCCGCTTGGCAGAGAAAGGAACGGCCCGCTTGGCAGAGAAAGGAACAGGGCTGTGGAGCAAAATTGAGGAGGAGCAGCAGGCTGAGTATTAAGAGGGTTCAATGAATTGGTCTTACATCACTTCAATATTTATGAGAATTTTTATGTACAATGGGTTGGAAGTTATCTTGATACTTTAGAAATTTCGGATTAAAATATTGTTCACACATTTTATTAAAATTCTGACAATCTGCTCTGCACAGTTTTTAGATTTCTAGTTTTGATTTATCAGACAACATAAATCTTTTGTAAACCTTTTGAAAATATGTTTTTCAAGTTTATTTGAGCTATTAATTCTTATGTAAAATTTTCAGCTCAAAATATTTATCCAGTAATTTATAAAAATTCTGACATTGAGTACTAATTTTAATTCTCTCTATTTTTGAATTTTTAAATATTCAAAAATAATTTATTAATTTCTAAAATTTTTATTGTAGGTGAATTAATAGCTTCAGGAGATAATATAAAATTTTTAGCTGGAGATAAGTCATCATTATTTTCATTTAATTCTGACAATACTACTGCTCTTAGTCTTGGTGCAATAAATGACTTTGGATTTTATGCATAAATGTTGGACAAGACATTTTAAATTTTAAATCTGAGGTTCCAGGGTATTCTTAAGATTATCCATAATTTTGGAATTTTATTTACTTTATATTTCATTGTTGTTATTCTTCTATTTCTTGATTACACTTTTCCAATGAAGCAAAAATCAAGAAAAATCCAGAAAACTCAGAAAATGCAGGAAAGGCAACAATAATTATAATTTAATTCTGAATTTTAATTTCTTACTTTATTTTAATTTTTCAGGATGTTACACTATAACATGTAATGTATAGTAAAAGAAATAAGAAAGTTAGAATCTAAAAAATGTGATAACAAAGACGTGCACTTTGCTAGATGTAAATGGGCTTTTGAAACGTCAGTGTGAACAAAGTCCAAATGGCCCATACATAGATCTAAATCGCAGCTAGGTTGGACCATGAACAGTAGCTTGGTTGGACCACGCTTTGGGATCACACTTACATAGTAGCTAGCGTGTAGAATATCCTATTCTACACACTGCCAAAGAATAGTAAGCTCCTTGTTGGGGACTACTACGATCAACGCACTACCTGCAAGCTCTTCGCAGACATGCGTCTCGGTCGGTACGACATAGGAAGCTCCTTGTTGGGGACCTAGCCCTGAGACGGATTCAGGGCTCGTCCAACACCAACAAGTTATCCCCACGGTGGGAGGGCCCCTACAGAGTCGTTTCAACAGATCGCACGGGGGGCTTACCGACTAGCGATGCCCGATGGGAGAGAGCTCTCTAGCTCGTGGAACATAGACCAGCTTCGAAAGTTTTATGTGTAATCTCTATACCTTAAATTTCAATAAAGCTGTTCGTTTATTCTCGCTCTTTATGTCTGCTGCCACTTGTGTCGGTACGGTTCTTTTTGTCCAGGACTCGTTCTTTCGCAACCTTCGTGTGCCGCACATTTCCTCTTGGCCTAAGCATCATGAGCTCGACGTCCTCCCCTAGGGGACGAGCTAAAACGTAAGCCGAACATCTTCGCAATCTAGCCCTCTCTCGTGCTCGGCCCGACCAAGAGCCGCCATGTTGGTAGGAAGCAGTGCTCACGGTCGCGGTCATGATTCGAATGTTAGTCTGGGCGTAACCGTCTCTCTTTTGATCTCGCTTTCATCACTTCTATGTCCCTTGCGGGTTCTCTCTTCATTCTGCAGGTCGTGTTCGGTGGCAGGCAGAATCGCGGCCTCGGCGCCCGGAGCGACCGTGGTTGGGGAGCTCGGTATCGCCTCGGCGTGGGCTGCAGCTCTGGGTGTCCTCCTCGCGGAGGCCTCGGGAGGTCTCACGACGGCGGCTCGTCGTGGGTCTCACCGGTGTCAAAGTCCGCTGATCGCGGTGGGCTCTTCCTCGTCTCGTGTCGTCGAGGCCTTGGTCGAACTTCGCCGGCCGGAACCAGAGCTCAGCGGCCCGAGCGGAGTCCGTTGGGAGCAAGGCGACAGGACCAATTCAAGGTGTCCTCCTCCTCGGACTCGGACTCGCCCTGGACAACAGCCATCATCAAAACGGGCAAGTTTCGAGCTCGGGTGCTCAAAGTCTGCGATGGAAGACATACGCTAAGCGAGAGAAGCGGAGGAGATTGTGTAGTCCAGAAGCCGGAGTTTACAGGTCGACCTCCGCCTCGTTGACGGTCGGCGAAGGTCTCGATGCCCCGAGGCTGGTGGGGCACTTCGCTTGCACGTCCTCGGTCGGGGTCTCGGAGCCGTCGGCGGCCCACATTGTCCATCTTGGCATGGGCTCCGAGCTTGAGGACCAGAGGTGGGAGAGGGCTTGAGGTCCTAGCGCCGTCAGCCGCGCTCTGGGCTTTGCAAAAAGAGAACACGTCAAACCAGCAAGGCACACGAGCATGGGCTCGGGGGCTCGACTGGCGGATCCTTACCATGGCGCGGTCCCCCCACTCGACGTGGGTTTTCTTCGCCTCCTGGTGGTCCGCGTCGGCCGGGGAGGGTCTCTTCTTCCCTTTTTTGCTCTTGCCCATCCCGGCAATGAACATCCGCTGGCCGTGTCGGCGACTCTGGTGGTCCTGCGAGCTCGAAGGGATCAGGAAGGCCCCGAGGGTCACTCAGGTCGAGCCATTGGTCGGGATGGCTTACCTCGGTTTTTCGGCGGAGTACGTTCTTCGGGACGCCGTCGCCCATGGAGTAGTTGTCGCGCGCCTTCGAACATCTCGTTCATCTGGCGGCAACCCAAGACTCCAACGGCGCTGCAAAGCGAAATGCCCTTCAAAAAGAGGTCGAGGCGAGACCCAAGCAAGGCCACGAGGCAGGGATGCTTACCAATCGTGCCCTCGCGGTCGAGTCGAGCGTCCCTAGATCTCGTAGAACAGGTGCGTCCGCCTCCGCGGGGGACACCGATTCACAGCGAGAAGTCGGCGGCGATTACTGCCGGTGGTCGCGCTTCGTAGCGAGAGATGAATAAGCGGCGATGGCTTCTTCGTCGACCTCGGGATCGTCGCATGATCTGGGTCTCCTTCTTCCCACCGCAAGCTTTCCCTCGTCTGACAGCGTCTGAGCTCCCCTTTCTTGAGTAGAACCCTTTGCTCGGACCATGGCCCGAGGGAGTCCCGAGCTTGGATCTTGGGAAGGACCACTTGAGCCTGTCGGCCACTGTCGGAAATAGAGGCACCGACCACGTGGTCCTTCCCAGAGCGGAAGAGGTCAAGTATCTGAAAGAAAAGCGAGGATTGGGAAGGATTCCTAGGAACCCCTCGCCTACGGTGGGAGAAGATGGCAAGCGTAAGAATGGAGTTCGGCACGTGTTTATGAGCTCGATCTCATAGCTGGTGAGGACCACGGATAGAACTCGCTCTCTGGTCCGCAGTCAGAGAGGACGTAGTGCTTTCGGTCGCGACGATTCGTTGTCCCCGGGGTTGGCTCGGTCTCGTTGCGGCGGCCGCCATGTGAATGGGTCGGCGCCCTGTGGTCTCGAGTTCCTTCATCCTTGAATGCGACAATGTGCTCCTCCTAGCTTGGCCATGGCGATCGCGGCGATTTTGATCAAGGGCGGGGAGGAAGGTTTCTTCTTAGGCGGAGAGGCTTGGAAGGCGAAGCTGGTGCGGAAGTTCCCTTAAGAGTCGCTGCGACTTTGAGTTTATAAGCCGCACCGTCACCGGATCGAGACCGCGGTGCTTCAAAGGACGCGCCACCCACGATTTGTGCGCATTAAGGTAAAGGCGGCGGTTTCGAGATGTGGCGGTGTCCGCTAACTGCTCAGATCCGCATCGGGCTTTGAGATCAAGAGGCGCCGGTGTCGTATCATCAAGGCTTGGCGTTACATTTCCGCCCGACCTCGACCTCGAGAGAATTGCGTGAATCGGTCCGTGTAGAGACTCAAGGTCGGCTCATTTTTCGGCCACGACCTTAAGCTCGGGGGCTAGCTGACGAGGACTGGGAATCCCTTGACCGGTCGACGCACGGTCAACGAATCCCCCAAGCTCAGGTGGCCCACCACGACACGGGTCGCGCTAAAGCGCTTCGACCTAGCCTATTTGGACGAAACACGACCTTCGCTCGACCTCGAGCTCGGGCGGGCCCTTGTTCGAGCCGTAGTCCATCCTCGGATTTCGGATCGAGGCATTTGACCGCGGTTGCCCAAGGCGCGGGTCGTAGGCAGGAGCAGTCGCATAACAAGTTCGGGCGATTCTTGCCGCCCTCAACGCATGAAGGCCACTTCAGGAATCTCTCCCATCCGCTATGTCAAGAGGAGGTATAAAGACCAGGATCGCGCATCTTTTAGGACGGAGGAAGACAACGCACAACACGCCATAGCTCGAGCTTAGACATCGCCATTGTTGAACTTGAGCTGTAACACACCCTTGTACTCTGAAATAGCCAAGAAAACCACCGGAAGGCGACTGGAGTAGAGCTATTACCTCCACAGGGGCTCGAACCAGTATAAATCTCGGTCTCACGGTCGTTGTCGCCTTGCTTCACCATCACCTCGTCTCCTCTTTTCTCCAAATCGAGCAAAGCGCAGCTTCTCGTCCCGCATCATCTTGACCCCCATCTCATTTCTTGCGGTTGGCGATCCCGATCGTCGACAGTTTTGACAATTAAGGCCTAAATCAACTAGGCTCACTAGTGCACTAACTAAACTTGGTCTCTACACATTAATTGCTAGATTGAACAAGCAAGTTAAACTAAGCAATTTTATCTCAATTAAGTAATCAATAATATAGCAATAATGTAAATGCTTGAATGTAAATGAGACAAGAGACACGATACTTTTTACCGTAGTGTTCGGAGACTTGCGGTCTCCCTAATCCACGTTGAGGCTAGCCCAAGCAGGTGGACCGGCTCCACGAATTGAGCACCGCCTCAAATCCACTAGTGGTTGCTCTTCCCCGCCTGGGTAGGCGAGCACCGACCTTCACAACTTGTCGGGCTTCTCACAACCTTCGCCGAGAAGCTCACCGCGCACGACGCCTCCACGCCTGCTGGGTGTCGGCAAACACCAAGAGTAACAAGCCAAGCCTTCCCGCTTGAGCTTCACCTAGTGCAACACATGCACTCGGTGATCACCAAGTGCAACACATGCACAATGGCTCCCTCAAGTGCAACACATGCACAAGAAGCACTCAATCCACTTCCTAATTGCAACACATGCAATTAGGTCTCACTCTTAGCTCAAAAATCAAATATGAGTGTGCAACACATGCAACACCTCACCCAAACACTAAATGGAATCAACAACGACCAAATGCCAGCCCCCAAGGCTCCTTATATAGCCTCCACAAGAAAAACTAGCCGTTGGGGGTAAATGGGCAAAAGTGCCAGGAGCCAGTCATACACGCCAGCGCAGGATGACCGCTCCTCACAACCAACGCTAAAAAACTAGTCATTACTCGGAAAATGCGGTATGACCACGAGAGGGTGCGGTATGACCACTCGGTAGAGGACCTCGGTGCTAAGCGGTATTACCTCTCACCGCACACAAAAAAAATGCATAACTTTTACTCCAAACTCCGATTTAGGTGATCTTTGATTCTATCTGAAGCTTATCACGAGGGCTACAATCTCCACCCATTTTCAAGATTTAAGCAACCATAGATATTTTTAAATATCACCAAAACCAAACTCTAATGTAGTCATTCAAGTCTAAAATCTGATTTTTCAAATCCCTCACATAGACTTAATGAAGGGCATGACTACAAGCTAGAAAGAGTCAACAAGATCAAATATTGAGCCATGTGATGATCAACTCATGATCAAAATAATTATTGCAAAACATATTTGCAAATTCTAATCACATGCTCCAAGATCAAATGAAACACCGATATTTTGCAAAAACACATTTGTAAATAATCCGAAAAGCTATAAGATCAATCCTCTAGCCATGTAAGGATCAACACATGATCCCGACACTTTGCAAAACACATTTACAATTGCCAACACATGCTTTAGGATTGAAACCCATAACCTCTAGCTTATTTGCAAACCACATTTGTAAATAACAAATCAATATTTTGCAAAAACATATTTTGCAAATACAAAACATAAACTTTACTTAGCCTTTGTGATGATCAACACATGATCAAGTCACAAGTTAAAACACGATGCATGAGCTCTCACCTTTTGCAACACATGCAAAACTTAGCTCCATGCAAAAACCAAATCGATTAAGATTCAATATAAGAAGCAAGCATGAGCTCCCTTATTTGCAACACATGCAAATACTTAGCTCATGCAAAAAAACAAACAAAGAGAGTGAGCTAGACTGAACCGGATTGAGTTCATCAACACATGATGAAGCTCAAGTTATAAGACTCGACCCCTCTTAATAGTATGGCACCTAACTAGCAATCCGGTCTCCCATCCAAACACTGAAACCGGTCAAAGACTACGAAAACATCCTTAGCCCTAGCTAGTTATACCTTTGCTTCTGGCAATCCATTTGGAGCTTTTATGATTTTCAATCATCCTCTCTCCATGATCAAATAAATTCTTCTTCTTGTTCATCAACACATGATGAACCTTCTCTAGCCCTTCTCTTCACTTCGGGATCTTCTCTTGAAGCTCATCAACACATGATGACTTTTCGTTCCCGATTCTTTCTCTTCTCGGACTCAACCTACTTTACAACTCATAGAAAAGGTTAGTCCAACAAACACTGATTGCCTCAATCATCACTTGCACTCCATTAACACATAATGGATGCCTCTACGATCGATTGAGCACAACCAAAATCAATTTGAATGATTAAAAGATGTCTTGAGTACTTTGATGCAACTAATGCTTCATTATACTCAAGAACTTTCTGCTTGTCCTTAATCAACAAAGAGACACCATCAACACATGATGAAATGTTCTTTAGTTGATTGAAAGACAATCGAACTCAATTTAAACTTAATTTAAATTGACATGAGTATATATAACTACACAAGTTTCATATACTCAATATGATGGAATGTAATGATCCAAATATTATGTGAAGTGGTGAAAAGAGATCAATACATTTTAAACCATTGACAGTATGATAAACTTCATTAAATATGTGTATATAAATAATTGAACTTGAATCAGTATGCACATATTCAATTTTAGATAGCATTTGAGTTTATCCTATATTAACTTGAGTATACTACAACTACACAAGTTATATATACTCAAAAGGTTGTTTCAAAGTAATGATCATTGATATAGAAAGATGAAGTAGATCAATACTATTGAAACATCAAGTTAAAGTATGAACTCCCCCTAAATGTGTGCATTCATGTATATATGGAATTGAAAACATTATGCTGGTAGAGTTCATCCTTTAACTTGAATCCAAAATATGCATTGAGATATTATAAAATGAATACGAGTGCATACCTTGAGTTTTCCATTTTTCAATGAGACTTTGATATTTCCATCTTTTTCATCCAAAAAAGACTAATAAGAGTTAAGCTCAATAAAAGAGTTAGTCTTATAAAAAGATTTGTCATTAATTAACAATTGAGACAAATCAATATTATGATTATCAAAAGAGTTAGTCTCAATATTAGATTTGTCATTAACACCAAAACCAACTTAATGGAGCTTGAACTTTCACTCCTCACGCGTCTTGGCAAGCTCTTCCTTGGCGACCTCGCAAGCTCCTCGCTCGTCAAGAAGCTCCTCCTCGTGCCCGGACTCGAGCCAGCCCGGTACAACGCCTCCGCTTCTGGGCGGTGATCTGTGGCTGGACATTAAAAAGAAGCTCAGAGTCAAGATGTCAACCTTGGCCGCCATATCTGCCACCCGGGCTCCCGTCGCAGGGGGTTCGCCTAGGCGGCCGGGAGATCGGAGGTGGCTCGGCATCATCCCTCCCCACCAAGGCGGCGCGGGCGCAGGTGGTTGGCGTGAGCCCGAGCCAGAGGCGCTGGGAGAGAAAAGAAGCACTCAACGCCGAGAAGAAGAAATCAAGCCCATCCTAAAGCTAAACAAAGGGAACTCACTATGGAAGAGGGTTCCAGATGCGGAAGGTGGACGACGCAGGTGATCCGCCCTCGTCATGCTCTGGAGGACCCGAGATCGGTCTTGAGGGCCTCTTGGGGTCCGAACCCATGGTCTCCGGCTACCACCCGCTCGCCGACCCCGCGATCGTCACCACCGCTCGCCATCTGGTCTTGAAGATGCGAGGAACACACCGGCGCTTGCGCTCCCTGGCTTTTTCCCTCTCTCATTGCGTAAAGGTCTGAAGCGATGGAGAGGCAAAGGAAATGGCTAGGTGTGGTCGCTTTCACGCCCCCCCATGCCGTATTTATAGAGGCGGGGCAGGCGGTCTGCAGGCGTCGCCGGCAGAAGGCCAGCCGCGCATTAAATCCACCCCCTGCACGACGCGACGTGTCCTTTCCACTCCTCCCACTACGCATTAAAACGCAATGAGACGGCAGGGGGCGGAAGGACACCGCCGGATAGAGCGTGTGCGACCCTCGGTTTCGCTCTGGGCCGACCGCCGCACGCCATGCCGCTACTGACCGAGGTGTGAAGCCCATCAGCTCACCGCCCCGATGGAAAGCTGAGCGAGGGGCCCGATAGCCACGTCGACTCCAACACGCGGAATAAAAAGTTAAGGCGATTCTATCCTTGAAACTTTTTCTCATTTCCGCACTCATTTTCCTTTCCTCTGAGTTCAAGCGCTACGTGGCGATCACAGCTTGGTCCCCACGCACCGCTCGGGGGCTACAGGTTCACACACTTATACGGGTCGGTGACCCGACTAGCCATTCGGTTCCCCCTAGCGGTAACCCTCTCGACCCAAGTGCTCGGACCTCGCCCGGCCATCACTGGTTGCAAAGTAGCGCTTCACAGAAGAAGGAAGTGCCCATGCGGTGCGATCCATAGTTGGTCGGGAACACTCTTTTCCCGCGCAAGTGCGGATGAACGACTTATACTTAAGTTCCTACACTCACACGGGTCGGTGACCTGACTGCCTACCCGGTTCCCCCTAGCGATAACCCTCTCTACAATGCTCGACCCACGCCCGGTAATCTACGGTTAGTAGTAAGCCGCAGAAGAAGGAAGTGCCCGTGCGGTGCGATCCATGATTGGTCGGGAACACTCCTTCTCCGTGTCGAGTGCGAGTGAATGTTTCGTACCTAAGTTCCTGTTTTCTTTACGCTTTCCTCAGAAGTGTTAACATACCGACCTACGTTTGTACAACCCCCGCGGTTTCTAAAGCTATGGTCGTCAAATGTTCATCACCTCAAGGAAGTGCAAAAGGACAAAGTCGAACTTATGGTCAGCCGGCTAGCCAAAGCATTAAAATAAAGCTTTGTCCTGCAGCGATATCCTGGCGACTATCACTCGGGCGCGCGGCTCGACTTGGAACTCGAATCGGTCGATTTCCTTGTCTGTCCGGTTCCTGGCGATCCCACTGCTGATAGTGTCGAGGTCGATACCATCATAGTGGGAGATGGCGCAGACGAGCGCTGAAGTGGCCCTGAGCACGGTGCCTTCGTTCACTGAGCTCTCGACGTGCTTGGGCACGCAAGCCAGGTCAGCGGCAAGCGAACTCGTACCCAGCGGCGCGGTCCCGAGCACCCAGTCGCAGCCATCCCGCCCGACGTCCTGAAGGGTCGCTAGCTCGGCGGCCAGGTCGGACCGACCCCCCTCCGCCAGCTGCTTCGCCATCAAAGCTGCATCCCGCGCCGTGACCGCTTTGTCATGCTCCTCCGCCACCAGTTTCTGTGCCTCCACGGCATCGCTGAGATTCTTCTACAACTCTGTAGATCGAAGCAATATCTATAGGATTGGATGACGACAATCAGAGGGGGGGTGAATGATTGAGCGGAAGATAAAATCAAAATTTTCTTGATTCACAAAACCCCCTAAATTAATTATGAAATATTGCTCTCGGTTTCGACAAAAACAGATTAACTTATGTTCACTAAAACAGTAATTACCAAAGATCCCACCGTTGGATTATTGTGAAATTTTAACTGTAGAAACTAGATTCAATTTCTAAATTAACACAATAAGAATCAATCCGATCGGATCTACAGATCTAAAGTTATTATGCTCGCAATTTTACTGAATCAGATACCGGATCAAATAAAAAATAGACTGATACCCGTTCACCAAAATAGTAATTACCGAAGATCCCACCATTAGATCGATATGAAATTTTAACTGAAGAAACTAGACTCAATTTCGAAACTAATGCAATAAAAATCAACTCGATCGGATCTACGGATATAAAGATATTACCTTCGCAATTTTGACTGAAATAATAATGACGGGAATTGATCTTCAGACGCCGGATCACAGCAAGAACATTGACGCCAGATCAAAATAACTTGCACAGGTCTTCTTGCAAGCATGCACACCGAGCAAACACTAGGAAACACAATGGCCACAGGAAGTCCACCAAGTCCCAGAAGCAAACAACCCTCCTAACGCAGGAACACTTCAGCAACAAAGAAAAGTCTCTGGCCGTCAGGAGTTCTAGTCGCTGGGAACAAGAACACGCAAGGAAATCTTCTAGTCGCTCATGTTTCTGGCCAGGAGAAAATCTTCTCGTCCAGGCCGCCAGCCAATCCACTCACGCGAGATCAATTCATTAGCCGCAAGACAGCAGATGCATACATGCTTCGATAGACTAGTTGCATGAAAGACAGCCGAACGTCCCAGCCGCCAGACCAGGACGTCACCCACCAGGAGATCTGCCGCTAGAATTGCATGCCACCACAAAAATCTCCAGCCGCCGCAAGAACCAAAAAGCGACACATGAAAAACGGCAGCCGCCGCCCAAAAGCTTCCTTTTTTTTATTTCTTTTGTCTAATAATACTCCAACATAAAAGAGTACAAACCCTAATTCCTTGCTCACATAAACAGAGACACCTCCCCTATTTATCTTGAAAGCAACCATAAAGAATTCAGATACAACTCCACTTGGCCCCAACATGGCCTATCTGGGTTGTATACAATTCCACTTGGCCCAACATGGCCCAAGATAGCGACCTTTGCATGCGTCAGACGCCCACCGCCGCACACACGTGACTAACCAACCTCCATGTGCATGTTCTCTAGCCTTAACGTCCGCGTGACATCCTCGACCACCAAGACCTCGATTCCTCCACGAACCTAGTCCCGAACCTCGGTTCCTCCATGAACCTAGTTCGGTCCGTCCATCGACCACGTTCGCCCTCGAGCAACACACTTGCGAATAAACAAACAACGATCCGAGCACAAGTCCACGACTTGACTCAAAGTCAATCCATGCAACCACTCACATGAGTGCATTGCATCAAACAAAATCATTAATCAATCATAATTATGCTCAATGGTCCGGTGCTCGCCTGGGCGGTAGCACTAGGAAAAGCAACCAACACTCAAATTGCTTCAATTTGAAGATCCAATTCAAATCAAACTCAATTTCAAATCAATCCAATCTCAAATCTTGTCAATTACTCATCACACGCAAGGATAGACCTCCACATGGTCTTTCAATATCAAAAAGCATGCCCGTCGAGCTGCGATCGCAGAAATTGAACCAGGATTGGGTCTTACTTAGCCAGCGGAGCGTCGAGAATCGAAGATCCTCCTCGGTCTTAGCCCGGGCCTCCTGGTCATGCGCGGCATCTCTCCTCATGAGTCCAACTCTTCCCGAGCTTGGTCGCGCTCACCTCGAGGCGGTCGCCTCCGTGCCTTGCGGTTCTTCCGCGGCGACGGCGGCATCCTTAGCGCTGTTGGCCTCCGCCAGGAGAGACTCAAGCTCAGACATCCTCGTCGGACTTGGTTGTCCGACACTCCTCGGCCGGCGCCTCGGAGAATCACCCAGCTCGGCCGGCTCGCCCCCTTCCGCCTGCTCCGCAGCGCCGCGAGCCTCCCGAAGCCGTGCGGCTCGGGGCCTGCCGTCGCACTCCTCCTCGGCGACATCCTCGGCCATCTGAGCCGGAGGAACTGGACTTACCCTCCGATCGGGTCCGCAAGTCTTTGCGCTAAACACGAACATCCTGTTAGCCTGCGGCATACCCGTCGAATATTGCAAAGACGGGGTTTTTTAGTTCGGCTTACCACACCGATCGGGCGAATTCCCCCGGTAATGGCATCCAATGCCTTGCCGGAGGACTCAAGGATAAGGTCCAGACCCTTTCGGATCTGGTCCATATCAGCTTCACTTCATGGGCGCCCTCCTACAAAGACTCCCATCCCCTGCTCTCCGCCACGTCTCGTCCAACACGAACAACGCCTGCCGAGCGAAGGTCGTTGCTCGCCAGACTGGTGTGGGCGGGGTGGCGAGAGACTCCTGAGGCGTCATGGCGGCTGCGCTTGCGGTCGATCATGCATCGCCTCCCCTGGGGGCGGCAGCGATCGCCTCGAGCAATGGGCCGCCCGCGTGAGGCGGTCCTCCCGGTGGTGGCGGAGGAGCGCCTCCTCACCTTCCTTGGCTTCCCTAGGGGAGACCGGCTCACCCAAGGTCGCGGTGATTCTCGCGCCGACTCTGCTGCACCCCTCAACCTCGTCGGCTTTGCTAGCGACTCCGCCCTTGTCTCCCGGCAAGATCGGCGATCGCTGCCCAACCGCCACGGCCAGCCACGGCCGCTCAGACGGCCGGCAGTTCCTCGACCTCCGCCGTCATGCGGGTGCACCGGCCCTGCTGGGAGACCATCGGGCCGGTCGTGCGCCGGACGACACCCGTGTAGATCCAGAACACAACAATTGGTCGGAAACAACTCAAGCAAAACTAATGCGCCACGACTCAGGAACAAAAAGAGCACTTACAGTTGCTGAAGCGGGTCTTGCGGCAAAGCGCCTTCTTCATGGCCCCCACGGTGAGGTGAGTCACCGCTTTTTCCGAGGGTGTCTCCAGGGGACGCCTCCACAGTGGTCTGACGACGGCGGCGATTCGCGCACACACCATCATCCGGCCACCGCCAATCCAGTGACCCAAAGTCGAGCGCTACAGACGGGTCGACATCGCCACCGCCGTTGCTGTCGCTGGAGGACGACTCCGCGTCGGTCGTATCGACGGCGGTCGAATCCGAGATCTCCTCACCATGTGCGGCCTTCGCCGTGCGCATCTTCTTCTTATTCCCCCTCCTCACCTCGCCTCTTGCGGGCGGATTACGCAAGCCGATCGCAAGACCGCACGACCTCGACCCTCGCTTCTTCTCCTGGCAAAGCTAGCCAGAGACCATCCCGGCCAACCCCTGGACAACACAAAGGCGCTGGTCGGACAATATGCTAAGGGTTGAGGAGGAAGGAAGAAAAAGGGAAGAGAATTGCTTGGCTTACCAAGTCCGGGGGATTTTCCACCGATAACGGCTCTGATGCGCCGCCTCACTCGATGGCGCTCCGACCAATACTGGCGCCACCGGCCTCGACCTCCTAACGCGCAAGCTCTGCCTCCACCATCCTCATGGGGTCGGATAATTCCTCATCTTTGGAACATGGGGCAGCCATCTCCATGAGGGTTTGAGCAGCGATCTTCATGAATGCGCCGACAACGACATGTCGCCGGTCAGGCCCCGCCCCTTATGGGCCTTGATCCGCTCGATGATCATCTCCACCTTGTTCTTCTCCTTCCGGTCGGGCCCCCAGCCTACTCGGACCTCGCCTCGAGTCTTAGACCGCCAGAGTAGGCCGAGGCCTTGCCTCCTGTGCCCTAACCGCCCGATATAGGGCGTCCTCGCTTTGACAAGCCGGGGACGGCGTCGATCAGAAGTCGATCGGCGGCACATCGCCAGGCGGCGTCGGCTCGACCCATTCGGCCATGGCGAGGTCGAATCGCCCAGAGCTCTGCGAGAAGGCCTCTCGTCTGTCCGGGCGCCTGGGTTCTTCATCTCCAAACTGAATACCGGCCATTGAAGATTCAAGGAAGCTAAGCGTTACGGGCGATGGGAAATTTGCGCGGTAAGCAATTTCCCCAAATACTGCTGACCGTGCAGCATCTTTATATGCTTAAGACGCAGGTTTAGCGGTTTCCAATAAATAGGGCGAAGTCAAGCGTCATCATGTTTGCAAAGAGATCGCCACGAGTAATAGGCCCATCGAGGCAGCGCTGCTCGGGGCGCCCGAGGCCACTTGATGAATACTCATACAGGATACCCCAAAGGCCGAACACCAAATGGGCCGTCTCAGGCCCAGCTCTGGCCGAAGGCCTCATCGGGCCGTGAGGGATCCTCGGCCTCGATCAAACCCACCAGGGCGCTGGACTGGCCTGGGTGGGCGCGCCGCAGTCCCGACCTAGCCTCGGGTCAGGCGCTCCTGCAGCTTCGACCTGCCCGCAGTCGGGTGCCCCGCGAACTCGGACTCGGCGACCTTCACGTCGCCGGCCGACCTCAGCCAGCCACATGCCCCGTGGACACGACGGCCATGCTGGAGCAAGTGGCTCCTTCCCAAGGTGGCTAGGGGGCCGCCAAAGTCAAGCGCCAGTCCCTTCACCCTGTCATGTGCAGTGGAGAGACGCGCTCCCTCCCGAGGCAACACCAGAGCACAATTTGACTGGCGTCGATGTCGACAAAGCGCCGCAGGCGGTGCGCTTCCCGACTTAACACCGCCTGCTGTGTCTACCAACAATGTGTGGATGAACAAGAACCTGCTACCACCAGACCAAGATTAGGACTCCGAGCGTAGAACACCCCTACTTTTCTTTTCCAAACTCCTGTAACACTCGCTCCTCCGCCTATATAAAGGGAGGCGGGACCCATAGGAAAGGGACAGTCGAACTCACTTGAGCTCTCGATCTCGGGACGACACATCCGACTCAAGCTCACTCAAGCACTCCACGAACACTTACGAGCACCTGCTCTCCTCCTCTCACTCGAGCAGGCTCAAGGCCGGCCTTAGCCCTCGCTTGTAACCCCACGATCCTCTGCATCCAAAGCAATAAGAACCACCACATGGACTGGAAGTAGGGACGTTCGGTCCGAACCAGTATACATCTTGGGCTCCCTGAGTCTAACCATTGTCTCTATGTATTTTCATACAAAATTTTTTGAAATTTTTATGATGTTCAGTTTAACCAATTTACTAATTGGTTTAAATAAATTTGAACTGAAATTCAAACTACAGTTTCCTTTTTTTATGATAGTTTGGTTGTAGATATATATTGATTTTATATATAAATCAACAAAGCATGTGATCCAAACTCGTTCAAAATCTTTGAATTCAAGTATATTTTTCAAAGATATATGTTTCATTTGAATTGTTATAGATGGGTATATATCCTAAAACTGACATTTTTGAAAAATATACTTAAATATAGCTTGAATTCGTGTATTTGAAATCATAGTACTTAGGCACCATGGTGCCCCATTTCGGCTTCCTATACATACATACATACATACATACATACATACATACATACATTAGGGTCACATCCTATTCATGAAACAATTCAAGCCAAGATCATTTTTTAAATATTTTGGCAAATTTAGGTAACCTACTGACATGCTAGTATATAGAAATCAGTTTTATTTATTTCAGATTTCTTTTGCACAATTTATGAGTTTTTGAATATTTAAAGTATTGAAATTAATCTTTGACAGAAAATGATTCAAACAAAGATGAAATTCAAATATTTTTATATATTTAGGTTTCTGGAAACATGAGGATTCCATTAAAATTGATTTCAATCAATTCTGAGTTTGTTTGCAAACTTTTTTATAGCATATATTTAGGCCTTTTCTTTAAATTTTAATTTCAAAATTTCACAGAGGTTATTTTCAATTTTTTTTATATATTCTGAAATTACTTGATTTTATATGAATTTATAATTTTACTTTGCCAAATTTGGACTTAAAATGCAAAAATTACCATCATTTGAATGTGGTCGGTTCAAGGAAAAGGGTGTAAACCAGAAATACGTTTTGACTGAATTGAAAGCGTATTTTACCGATTGAACTGGTTCTATTTTTGCACCACTGACTGCAGGGCCCCGCAGTCCAGATAGACGAAACAGGGGAGACGGCTAGGCCATGCCGACGACGCTTCTCCGGTGGAGCTCCGGCCTAGATAAGCGCACGTAGATCAAGATCACACCGATATGTACCTAGATATTGACATTATCAGGCTCGAGGTTTACCGGAGTGAGCTGCCATCGAGGTTGGGCAACGGCGCTGATGGCGGCCTACTGGGGAAGGAAAAAGAAGATGATCAAAGTTCAGATTATCATGGGTTTTAGCATCTACATCGCCCAGGGTTTCCATTTGGGTGGTTCATAGTGGTAGCTAATGGGTGGAGTGGCCTGCCACCGGTGGCCGGCTTGGAGGAAGACAGGGCACTGTGGCGGTGAGGTTGCAGGTGATGAAAGGCAAAATTGTGGAGCACTATGAGCTTAGGGATGTGCAGAGATATTTTAGGCTCAAGGAATCGGAGAGTAGCTCATGGAAGTGGCAAAATTCGGTTGTTCCCCCTCTTCTCGATGTTCTGGTTGTAGCGGCAGAAGTGCACGGCTGCATGGCTTGGGCAATGGAGGAAAGGAGTGTAGAAGAGTGTGGGAACATTTGCTGTGTTTAGAGCTTTAAGTAGAAGAGTTAGGCGGTGGCGCCAGTGTCCGAGCGGAGCAAGATTTTGTGGTCAGTCAAGAGCGTACGCTAGTTTTGCGGCCGAGATTGCAGAGCCAAGACATCAATAAGGCAGGGCATGATGGAATGGTTGTCATGGCTGTGGATGTAACCAGACACGACTCCTCGCCTCTTTGTTGTAATGGCGCTAAGACTTCGCTCCGAGAGTGATTTCTGCGTGCTCTCTGTGGCGGAGCTCGGATGCGCGGCGAAGTGACCGAACAGAGTTTCGGTAGTCAGGAATGGTGCTCAAGCTCACAGCTAGCAGGGCATGGAGTGGGGACTCTCAGGCGCTGATGTGCAGCATTGAAGAGGCATGGAAGAGTGATTCTGCGGAGAAGACAACCATTTTTTTTATAATATATTTTTAACGCAAAATTACAGAAATACTATGTCGAAAATAAAAATAGCAGCTTTACTTACCTGTCGCGCAATGAAAGAGTCTGTAGCCTCGAGGCCATGATCCTTACCTCGAGGATATTACAATCTAGCAAATTTACCTAGCAGATTTACCTACCCTTTATGGTTTCGAGGCCACGATTCTTACCTTGAGAATATTACAATCTACGGTTCGTTAGACCCCGATCCCCCACCTCAGATTTTTCCATTCGAACAAGAGACTTATACAGCCTCCAACATCCAATCAACAAAGGCCAACCACTCCACTCCTTCCTAAACTGGCCAAAATACAAGCATGACCTCGATGTTGTTGTGTAAGTTACTGATATAATGGATCCCAACCTAGAACGTCGTTTTTATCGATGCCCTCTGTTCATGGTAACCACTACAGCTCTTACTTACTATTCGGCTCATGCCTTGTTATATGACACATACTCTTACTTGCAAATTGCGGATTGCAAATTCACAGAGTGGGTGGACCCACCGTATCCCATACCTGCCCAATGCTACATCTATACATTGTGGTATCGTCTCAATGAAAAGGAAGAGGATCTCATAGAGGTCAAGCAGAACTTGGAGCTCTAGACCCGAATCATGACTGCATCATCAAAGGCTCGGGGAGAGCAACAATGAGGAGGTTGTCCACCTCGGCATGACTACCACATTCTTCGCTATTGTGGCAATGCTAGTTATAGTTGTGCTTGCCACTACTGTAAACAACTGACCCGTCCCACGCGTCACGATGATTAACACTCCTTGTGGGTGCCATATGGTTACCTATTTGAGCCTTAGTGTCCTCTGCCCATAAATCGTAGTTCATACTGCCCTTTTACAATCCTAAAAGGCGCACTAGTATCGTACTTTTGTCCATTTTTATAGGTGCTCTGTGCCATCATTTGTACAGTCCAAATTGTATGCGCCATGTAATACGCTTTGAATATGACCTCTAGTATTTCATCTATTACATTGTTTTCCAACTTCAAACATACAATGATTGCACCGGTTACCTTGACAATATCAATCGGATGTAACAACACATTTAATATAAACATGCAAATAACTATATGCGGCATATGCGGGTCATGGGGCTATTTTCCCAATCGTAGGGGATAATTATGTAAACAAAAACATTCTTTCAGCCTCAATTCTGTGCTACATATCTATGCTTGATACAAAAAACTTAGTGCACATTTCCAAAAGTGTTATGATTTTTATTGGTGAAAAATAAACATTTGCTTCTTTGTCACTGAACCAAATGGCGACAAAGTCTTTGTCGCCGTTTGGGATTGGCAACAAGAAGTTCTCGCCGTTTAAAATTGCGACAGAGAGTCTATTGCCATTTGAAAGGCGACAAACTCTCTATCGCCATTTCTTTGCGTGACAAGTAGGTAAATCTGCTATTTTTATTTTTAGCATATTATTTCTGTAACTTTTTATTAAAAATATATTATTTAAAAAATTCGCCATTCAGTTGTGAAAAGGATAGGAAAGAGGAGGGGAAATTAGGCTGCAGGTGGGGCCGAGGTCCACTGACAAAGACAGGAAAAAGAGTACACTACCAGCATCTGGCAATGGGTCCACAACAATCAAGAGGGCCCACATCTAAGCGTAATTGGGAAAACAATTATGGACTGTGATCTTAGTGCAGCACATGTTCTACATTTAAAAACCTATAATTTTCTTGCTAAAAAATTTTGAAACTTTTTGAATAAGGTCCTGGGGTAAGACGGATCTCCAAAAAAAAATTTGGCTTAAAATATGAAATATAAAAATCACAGGAATTCGACAATCTTGTTGCCAAATTTCCTTTTCTCTATTTTATTTTATTTTGAGAAGAAAATTAAGTCAAAAATATTTGATAATTTTAAAAGGCTTCTAATGAGCTAAAAATTCTTGTATAAAATTTTAGGTCAACATAAATCATATTTATTTTATATAAATTCGGCATTTAGGTTTCCAAATTTTATTGTTTGCAGTTTTGAATTTTAAAAGGCCCTAGATACAGTTTTTAATTTTTATATTTTTATCATAGATAATCATTGAGTTTATGTCATCATGGTAAAAATATTAGCTCAAGATAAGTTTTTCATATTTTTACAAATATCGACAATGCATTCATTCTTTGTCAAATCTTCATGATATACCTTGTATCTCAAATTAAATGTGTTCATATTATTTTTGGTAGCGAGATAATGATTCTGGAGATTTATAATATTTTAATATAATTTTTTTATTTTTGTTGATATCTTTATATATATATATATATATATATATGACATTTCTTTTAGGGTAAAATCTCAAGAAAAACCAATGATGCTAGAAAATCCAGCTTAAGATCATACCTCAAACTCATTTTTATAGTTTGTTCATTTTTTAGAAGAAGAGTTTTAATATTGCAACTTATACTTTTGTTAAGAATAAAATCCAAGAAAATGAAGAAAAGATAATATTTTAAATTAAAATCTTAATTCCATTTATATTAAATTCCATTTTTAATTTTTTTTCTATTTTTAAAATTTTGGGATGTTATATATAACCACAAGTGACGGTATGGGATAGTCTTAATCTATTAAGTTACGTAGATTTAGCTTTGCACATAGGAAGGCTAGAGTAGTCTGAGCTCTCTAGTTTACGGTTTGCTTGAAGAGGTGCCCTCACCAAGGTGTTGGGAATAATGCTTGCCGATACAACGGTGCACACCTTGCTATGGGGAGGAACTTTCATGCCTTTATCATGAATTTTGGCTGCCATAGCAAGGGTTTGCCGTCACCGGAGTTGGTGCAAAGTTAGGTCTATGTAATGTAACGGTTATGTCATGACTCTCTACGGCATACCAAAGGAAGTGTGCTAATACGATTACACAAAGAGTCAGTAATGACTTGTGAGTAAAGCTGTACATCTCTGCAGAGTGAGAATCTTTTCAAAAAGTTGTGCCCGTACGTAGTTATGAGAGACTTGATGAACCGACACTAGTTAGATGTTTTATTATTTTCAAAATGCTTGGTTTTATTTGATTTGCCACGTGTTGGCAAGAAGTTTTATTATTTTCAAAATGCTTGGTTTTATTTGATTTGCCACGTGTTGGCAAGAATTGATGATTTATTGCTCGCATTAAGGGTGAGTCGTTACCTATGCTTTAAATACTAATTTCATATCTGTCATAATCGCTTTTACAAATTTCATTTCTAAATTATCACTTGATTTACAAATTCAATGTAAACTTCATAAATTATCCATAGAAGCCTTATTTGACATAACCTTCATTCTTTGCAATTTGTAAATACCACCTTAAGTCTTCTTGAGTATGAAAATACCCAATCTTGCTTAATATGTTATTTTAGGTGGAAAAGATAGTGAGGCTCTGAAGATTACTTTTCATCACAGGATGTGGGGACTTTAATGAAGCGATCTTTCTTGGGGTTATGCCTTGTCAGTTGATTGAGAGTTGGATGGACGCACTACAAGACTTTGTATCTTTCTGCTGCTATATACTCTGAGTTGTAGGAATACATTGTATAAATAGATTCCACTTTAATAATATGATGTATGGTGGTGATTTCAATTGTTGTAAATGTGCGTACTAGCTACTGATAATGGGATTAGTACTGAATGCACATAAGATTCTTATTTTGTTATTTTATGCAAAAATGGGGGTCATTACATGGTTCTTATTGGCTGCTACTAAACATTGTATCCTCTTCCTTGACCCACAACCACCACTCACCGCATTGCAGTTGTATTAATTGATTAGCATGACATTATGCCTCCAGGAACTGTGTTACCTTGCTTCCTTGCATGCCCACCCATCTTTCCGCTGTCGTGGGCAACGTGCCTTGCTTGTCCTCAACTCCACCCTTGACCACTCTGATCTTATCTTGTGGCATGTGCCTAGCTTCTGCTCCTCCTAACCTAGTATGCGTCAGCTTATGCTCCTACTGACCAACAACGCCATATTGCATAGAGATAAATAACTGATGACCAGAATGCATTCATAACTACCTTACACTATATTTGGATTTTGCACTGGCATAACATGACTATAGCATTAATATTGCCATTGCAATCTCGTGTTGTGTCACTGCTGATGACTTTTCACATCAAGCTTCGCTCTTCAGCATAATCTCTGATGTTACTTGGTTGAAGTCACATCAAACAAACTTACAGGAAATAGCATGGGAGTTCTATTAGTTAGTCAAATCTAATTTTGTTCTCCATATTCACACAGTGAAACATTCCTTGAATGATATTATTTATTCTATATATTGTGATTAGACAAAGTGTCTTGAAACAAAGCAATGTTTTTTCTGCAATTAGATGATGCAATAGCTTCTCTCGTTCCTAGATGTTATGTATATAAATTGACTTAATTTGAGTAATATGCTTTGTATCAAGGCCAATCCTGAGTTTTTGGGGGCACGGGGCAAAATTATAAATGGAGGCCCCTCCTAACATAAGCATTAAAATATTTTTATACTACCATGTATCAATTGAAAAAAACAATATTCAGTGTATTATAGAAATTGTTACCGATAAAAAAATAGAAGTACAAAAGTAAGATTATTTACCTCAAACATTTTGTAGAGATCATCTTAGGAAATATCTTCTAACATTTCTAGATACAAAATCATCAATTATGATCTCAACATTAATGTCATTCAATAACTTCTTCTCAATACATAAAGTTGTCAAACTATTTAACCTTTCTTGAGACATTGTAGACCTCAAATAGTTCTTCAATAATTTCAACTTTGAAAAGCTTCTTTCAAGTGATACCCGCGATTCACCAGACACGATAAATAAGATCCAATAAGCAACAGAAATATTAGCATAACAATCCACTTCCCTGACAAACTCAAAAATCTCCATAGCAGATATTGGTTTATCTGGCAAAGTCATTTGCAGTATTCTTAACTCAGAAATCAGATTATTTAACTCAAAATCAAATGAATCATCAACAGAGAAGGTTTTTGCCAACTTAGTACAATAATCTTTAAGTTCAATATGATCCAATGACTTCAAAGATGTTGAGCTTAGAAGAAACCCAAATATACCATTACTCTTAAAAAATTTATTGATGGCTCCTTCTATGATCGTATCAAATCCTCTGTTTGTTTCCTTTTTTCCTTTTTGCACTACCAGATTTATATTTCTTAGGCGGCATGATGTCAACAGTCAACAACGTCTTTGCAAGTAATAACAAATTTGGACATAGAATACATTAACAGATGTATCTAAGTGTGAAGGTATGAGGTATAAAAAATTGTAGGATCGAAATACACTAATATAGTCAAGAGGGGTGGTGAATAATTACGAAAGCTAAAACCAATTTTTTAGTAATTCTCAAAACACCACTAAACAAACTATTAAAGATTGCTTCGGCTTCGACAAAAAACAGATTGGCATACGTTTACTAAAATATTAATTCTCGAAGATCCCGCCGTTGGATTGACGTGCAATTTGGACTGTAGAAACTAGATTTAATTTCGAAACTAATCCAACAAGAATCAGCTCAATCAGATCTAGAGTTATGACCTTTCTAAGGGAAGGGGCCCCGGTAATTTGGGGGCTGAGGCGTAGCCCGCCCTGAAATGAACTGCTTTGTATGCATCTACATTATTAAAGTCCTATTTGTTATCAAAGTGTATTGTCTATTTATAGTCCATTAATCCTCACTGTTATAATTTGGACCCACCATAATCAATGGTGCGAGATCTTTCTCTTTTCATAGACTAACATGGTAATTTCTAGCCCTTTAAAGAAATGTGGTGGCTTCTTTTAATTTGTATGTAGTTTGATTGTATATGATATATATATATATATATATATATATATATATATATATATATATATATATATCACTACTACTGAAACGGCACATTACTATCGCTTTATACGTATCCGGTTCTTAAGTTTTCGAGAAAAAACGATTGTGATAGATAACCCGGACGGGGTGTTAGTAATAATCACTATCGGTTACGAGATTATAGTGATTGTGATATGGACTCGACATATCCCAATCGGTTCTCAACTAACAAGCGATAGTGATATGGATACATCACCTCTATCGGTTCCAAGAAAATAAGCGATAGTGATGATCACATATATATCACTATCGGTTCTTTTTATAAAGTGATAGTGATGTGGGTATACATCACTATCGGTTCCAAGAAAAAAGCGATAGTGATGTTCACGTGATCATCACTATCTCTTTTATGGAAAAGAACCGATAGTGATAAGGTAAATCACTATCGCGTTTTAGTTTAGAACCGATTGTGATGTGCCTCGCTAGGTTATATATACCACTCGGGAACAAGATCTCTGTTGTTGTTCGGAGGAGATTTCTCACTTGCTTGATCAAGAAAAGCTCATATTACGTGGCTTGAAGCAAATACTTGGATGATAAAATTTGAAGTCCTCAAGGATAGGTGTTAAGAGGGCAAATTTGAAGCCTTATCTTGAGGAGATTCCTTCTTTTTTACCCTCGTTTGCTGTTTTCTTCAAAATGTGAGCAATCCGGCCTTTAAATTAAACCCTTCAATTTTGCACTAGGTAATTTTGATACATCGTGAATAAAGTTTAAGTTACCTTTGGAATTGAGTATATGCTATCGATTTCACACTCTCCATTAATTTGTCAAGCACACATCTATTTAATTATTGTAGTGCTCTTGTTAATATGGAATTATTGTTAATTTCTATCATGTGATAAATGCTAGAGTTTAGGCTTGGAACCTCGTCTCTGTTAGAGGATGCTTGTTTATAAATATGCGAATAAAATGGCATATTTATAAGTGAGCGATCTCGAATTATCCACGTTTTAATTGGCAGTTCGAGGATATGGTTTGGGCAAGTTCTGGTTTGTGTTGTACAACTCGAGTAGATTTGATAGCGTCTCCTGGTGTTCTCCATATACACACCCTCTTGACCTGTTGTCGAGGCGTGTATATGGAGAACGAAGAGATTCTGAAATTTTTCTGAGTTGTCTAACGTTTTCAGAACTTTCCCTAACCACATATCTCGAATGAGATGAGACCTAACCTATTTAGAGATTAGGAGTCATCGTTGGTACCCTTGTTTTGTTTTGTTGTAGTCAAAAGATTTGCAAGTACTACGATAGCTATATAATTAGATTATTTGATATCATTGTTGATGTTAAAAATGTAGGTCTCCTATGTAAGGAATTCAAAGCACTAAGCAGGAGAAGAATCTAGAATGTCGATCGGAGTACATATTTTACATATCTTGGAACCTGTCCTCTATTTACATAAAGGTAATATTAACTGAAATGATGTCTCAATATTTCAAATAGCTAGCTAGGTGTCTCAATATTTATTGTCGAAGTTTAATTCTGAGATGGACCGTAAGGAATGGATGTATCGAAAAGTCGTTTGAGTCTTGAATTTGAGAGGGGTGTTAAGGAGTTCAAAAAATTGCGAAGAGGACATTGTGAGGAGGGTGTAAACTTCATATATTGTCCTTGCATTGATTGCACCAATCTGAGAAGATTTAACAACTTCGGCTCAAATCGAGGACCACGATTCGGCGTGGCTTTGTGAGAATTATCGTGTTGGATCCATCACGGCGAGGCGGTGGTACCCTTCGATACTGCGAAGATCACGGTGGAACCGGATGGCGAGTTCTTGACATGATATGTTTGAGGATGAGAATTTGGAGCAAATGTTGCGGGATGTGGAGGTAATTACGGAAGAGAGTTGAAAAGTTTAAAAGCTTGATGGAAGGCGATGCCAAACCCATTGTTCACGGGTTGCAAGCGGAATACACCAAGTTGGGTTGGTCCTTGCATTGTTGAGCGAAGGCAAAACACCGTTGGACGATACAAGTTTCAATGCACTTCTAGTTCTTCTATCGGATGTGCTTCGAGAAGAAGCGAGTTGCCAACAAGCATTTATGAAGCGAAGAAGCTCTGTGTCCCATGGGAATGGAAATAGAAAGGATACATGCATGTCCTAATGATTGCATCTTGTCTGTAACGCATATCGGGAGGCGCCGCGTTTGTCCGATGTGCGGTGTGCGGTACAAACAAAAGGAGAAGCGTAACGACAAGAAGCGTAAAGCGAGAACAGCGATGGTGAAGAGGTCACTAAAGGTGCACCGGCCAAGGTATTGTGGTACTTGCCCATCATTCCCGTCTTGGCGGTTGTTTGCAAATCGGAGAGGCAAAATTGTTGTGTTGGCATTATGAGTCTCGAAAGGAAGATGGCAATGTTGAGACACCCTCTTGATTCGGCTCAATGGAGAAACATCGATTGAAAACATGAGGAGTTTGGTGCGAAATGAGGAACATAAGGTTTGGGTTGAGTCTCGATGGAATGAATCCGTTTGGTAACATGAGCGGCGAAATCAAAGACCGCGTGGCGATTACATTGTGTATCTACAACCTCCTCCTTGGTTGTGCATGAAGCGGAAGTATATCATGATGTCCTTGCTAATCTCGGGACCCAAACAGTAGGAAATGATATTGATGTGTACCTTGCACCATTGATCGAGGATTTGGTACAATTGTGGAATGAGGGGTCGTGGTGTGGGATGCATACAAAGAGTATTTCACCCTCGAGCTATGGTATTTTGTACCATAAATGATTTCGTAGCTTGGTAATTTGGCGGAGTCTGATCTGAAAGAGCCAAAGCGTGTCCTATCTGTGAAGAGGAGCGAGAGCCTATGGCTCACAAATTCCAAGAAAACCGTGTATATGGGTCACCGTGAGGTTTCTACCTCGAAGTCATCGATCTTAGTAAAATGGATGACAAATTTGATGGGAAGAGGAAGTCCGTTCGGCCTGCTGACCTATGAGTGGAAGGCAAGTATATTCACGTGTGGAGGATATTGAACTTGATGCGGAAAGAGTCAATAAATCTGTTAGTACTAGGACAATTTGGAAGAAGATGTCCATATTTTGGGACTTGCCGTCTTGGAAGGAGTTAGATGTCGGACATTGTATTGATGTCATGCCGTTGAGAAGAATGTCTGCGACAATTTGGTTGGTATCTGCTGAACATACAGGGAAGACCAAGGATGGTGTGAATGCTCGTCGCGACATGGCCTACATGGAATCGGGCCGGGCTTGCGGTGATAGAGGAGGATGGGAAAGGTCCGTACATCCCATTTGCATGCTACACTGTCCAAGAAGGAGAAAGAAAATCTCTGCAAATGTCTCCAAGGTATTAAAGTTCCATCGGCTACTCATAAACATTAAGAAATTTGGTGTCCATGGATGATTTGAAGTTGTTGGGCATGAAGTCCCACATTGCCATGTCTTGATGACCCAAATGCTCCCGTTGCTATCGAAAATATTCTGCACGAGGATGTCGGGTTTGCAATCCACGGCTCTGTTATTTCTTCAATGCGATCTCTGCAAAGTTATTGACCACGATATGCTAGACAACTTACGAGTGAGGTGGTGCGTAGACTCTATGTCGACGAGATGCATTTCCCACCATCGTTCTTGACGTCATGGTCCATCTTGTTGTTCACCTTGTCGAGAGATTAAGATATGTGGCCCGCATTCTTCGTTACATGTATCCGTTAAAGAGGTACATGGGTATATTAAAGTCCTCGTGAGAATCGGTGAAACACGAGGGTAGTATTGTGGAAGGTTATGGGGTGAAGAGGTTATTGAGTTCTGCGTGGACTATCTCGGGAGAAGACAAGCAATCGGTGTTCCTCTATCTACGCCATGAGGCGAGACTATCGGCAAAAGGCTGTGAGGGCGAAACTAACGAGGCCCGCGATTTGATATGTATTACAAAGCGCATCGATATCTTGCGGCCAAGACCACGAAGTTGCGAGGTATATCGAAGCGGCACAAATCGATTTTACGAAGAGAATCCACATATGGATGAGCTTTCCATCATGCGAGAACACAACGATAGATTTCTAACATGGTTCAAGCAGAGGCGAGAGGTCTCTGTTAGTGATACTATCAAATGGTTGGTGACGGACCTAGATTTAATGTCTGAGACATGGCGAGTGTACGATATTAATGGGTACACCTTTTACTTTGAAAGTCGGGATCGAAAATCTTGTTCAAAAGCGGTGTGTCGGCATAGATGCTTTGTCAGATGAACATCCTTTGGAAAGGAGGATCCTCAATGGCAATGAACTCTTATTACGGGGTGATCGAAGAAATTTGGGAGCTCGATTACGGAATATACGATTCCATTGTTCGATGTAAGTGGGTGGGACTTCCACATGGAGTGAAGGTCGACAAGAGAGGTTTTACTCTTGTGGATCTCAATAGACTCGCCTATAAAGATGACCCATTCGTGCTTGCGAAGCAAGCAAATCAAGTCTTCTATATGCGTGATCCGGCCAATCCGGGGTTGCCGCGTCGTCCTTTATAGTAGCGGTGGATCGTTGGTGTCGAAAATGTCATAGATGAAGAAGAATACGACCAATTCGATGAAATACCTCCGTTTGCGGATGGGGCTGTCTTAAGCGGTGACAACGACACACATGGAAGAAATTATATGCGTGTAGATCATCAAGAAGGGTTATATTGTAAATAAAAGGAGTACATCATTGTATCGGTTGATATGTGTTTGCAAAGGTTATGTGTGCGTATGAAACTTTCACAAATTTTGTCAATGCATTGTGGTATGTAGCTACTTAATGGAATGAAAAGAAGGCACTCTACATCAAATCATTTAAGAATTTTAGAATACTTGGACTTTATTTGAGAAAGATTTGACTTTTCTACTCTTTGACCAAAAAGTATGCCTACAAAGTGAATTTGGGCTTGTTTTCAATGCTTACTCATTTTGCCAAAATCCTTTTTAGAAAAGATCTGTAGTATCACAAAGTATGTTTACGCAAACTTTCAAATAATTCCAACTATGTGTGCAAAAGATATGGCCTTTTCACTCTTTGATCGATATCTCTGTAAATTCAGACTTTATGGTTTGTCGAGAAAACAAGCAGTGCCTATATTTGTATCGGTTCTTATTAAAGCGACACATATACATAATCATTTGTATCGGTTTTGTAATAAAGCTGATAGTAATATTATCCTTAAATTGTATCGGTTTTACTTTAGAACAGATAGAAATATCACTTCTAGGGTTTTCCTTAGTACAAGTATTTCTATCGGTTTTCTTATACAAACCCGATAGAGATACTATAATTGTATCGGTTTTAGTTGAAAACCGATAGGAATATACCTCGGGTTTTCCTTAGTACAAGTATTTCTATCGGTGTTTTGGAAAACCGATAGTAATGAGGAGAGTGAACAATAATGTAGGCGCTCCTCCATTTTTGCCTAGCTCCCGCCCACTTTGGTGCTCGCTTTTCCACGATTTCTTCGCCTCCACCGCCATAGCGTCGCAAGCCCTCCGCTCCTCTCCTCCTCACGCCGTGCACTCCTTCCCCATGAATCGCCCCCCCACGCCGTCGAGTCCTCCCCGGCCGCCGACTCTTCCCCACGCCGACGACTTCTTCACACCATGAAGTCGCCCCCGCCGCCGACTCCTCCCCGGGCCGACTCTTCTTCCCCCATCGACTCCTCCCCGCACCAATCACTTTGGTAGATTGTCTTCGTCGGCTCGGATCCGTATTTGAGTAAGGAACTTTACTCCCCTCTGTTGGTATTGTGTCGATGGACCGATTGAGAAATTTGGGGAACTAGCCATCGAGCTAGAGGCTGTTTTTCTTGATCTGGAAACAACGAGTTTGTTATCTCTTTGCCGCTCAATGATGAGTCAAATAGTTGAGATTATATTGATCGCTAGCTAGTGAATGCTTTCTCAGAGTTCAAGACTGTTTTAGATCATTGTGTTTAGACTTCATCTTGGCCTTGTTGCTACGGATATGTGCTATGTCATCCCTGTGATTGGATTACATTACATGGCTTGAATAGCTTTGTTATCATCGGTACGATACGGAACTTATTGTTACTAGTCCGGTGCACGTGTGTTAGACCATTTTAATCTTTGTCTTTGCATTGCAGAGTTTGTCATAAGTCCATAAGCGAGTTCTAGTGAATCAATTTTCTTAAAACAAAGGCTGAATTGTGTAGATTCACCGATTTGATTGATATATTCTGTGATATATCTTTGCTGAAATTGGTGTTGGAGGGCTCATTTGGAGCAACCCATCAATTTATGAAATCTGAGAGCAAAATTGCTAAATCAACCATGAGCAAGATCTTCGGTTTGTTTAGTTTGTTTATTATCCATGCTAGATGCTTATTTGTGATCGATCATGAATTACTTTGCTTACAAGCCTATTCTGTTGAAGTCATGATTTTATCATATGTTCTGGCATAATGGATAATGTGTGCTTAGTTATGTATGGGTTAAGTCATTGTTTCATTATGCTCATCACAAAATATTTCAACATCCGAAACCAAATTTCCAAACTTCAATTCTGAGTTTAGTTTAGCAAAAGTGGACTTCGATACCAGCAGTTTGCAAACTACCAAAACGATGTTAAGCCGTATATGTGTTGTTGCTATATATGTGGATTACCTTATCTTTATTGTCTTAGTTTTAACAAGCGCAACATATATGGTCTTATTTGTCCTTATATGATTCTCAATTCTCGATTTTTCTCTATGCTTGGTGTATCTCTTAGAGTTTAGGTTGCGTAACCTCGTCTCCCGTTAAAGTGTTTAATTATAAATATCTTTGGAATAGCATATTTATAAACAACGATCTCGAATTGTCCATTTTTTTTCGAGGATATATGGTTCGGGCAAGTTCTTTGAAGTTGTACAACTCACGAGTAGATTTGATAGCGTCTTCCAATTGTTCTCCTGATACACACCCTCTTGACTTGTTGTCGAGGCGTGTATCCGGAGAACACGAGATGTCATTTAAATTTTCTCCGAGTAGTACAACGGCTTAGGAACTTGTCCGAACCACATCCTCTCGAATAGGATTAGGACCAAACCTATTTAGAGGTTAGGAGTCATCGTTGAAGATCATTCGTTTCTCTGCTTGTTGTCAATGAGCTTTGTTGCTTTACATGATTTATTGTCAACTTCACATAATTGCTACAATTGCTTTATCTCATGTCAAATATATGACCATGTCGATAAGAAACTGAAAATGTCGCAACTAGAGCATCGACTCATCGCCAGAACGAGAACCTTAATTTTGCTCCCGAGGGGCCGAGCGAACTTCCAAGTGTCGAGCCGAGCCAACTTCCAAGTGTCGAGGGCCGAGCGAACTTCAAGTGTCGAGCAGAGCCAACTTCCAAGTGTCGAGGGGCCGAGTAAGGTGAGGAAGGCCCGAGGACCGAGTAAAGGGGCCTGAGGAGAACACCGCAGTTCTCGATTCAATGCCACGGGGTTTGCACGGGTCCTCCTAAGTACAAGGGGCGACCGCTCATTCCTCGGCCAATTGGTGAGGGAGAGGGTTGCCATAACAATTAAGGACCTGGAGAAAGGAGGTCGGGCAGCAGAAGAACCTACTGTGGGGCGAGTGAAGGGCAAATGGATTATACAAGAGGAGGACGAAAACAATGCGGTGATGCGCCATGAAGAGGATGGGTGTGGCTTTGAGGCACTTGAGGCTACATGCATAGTGAGTACGTCTTTGAAAGGCCTTACACCATTAAAGAAGTATCCGTTCGTGACTCCGATGTTTGGGAGGAGTTCACGAGATCAAGGGTACGCCTTGGCGAGGAGCCGACGGAAGAACATTGGTATCCAGAGGCGTAACACGTGCTCCGCACCACCTCGGTTGGTGACTCTGAAGGAAGAAAGCGAGAATGCGCGAGTAACGAGTCTTGCGAACTCGGACACAGCGTTGCCTTACTCCCACATATGTGAGGAGCGCGCGACGTGTTGGGTATTAGCGAGACAAAGAAATCCGACGGACGCAGGTGGTAGTACCAAACCCGCTACTGCGCTAAATCGTCTCCACCATCGTAAGTCGACAAACTTACTACATTGCGATCAACCATTCTGTTGTATTTCGAGATCTAATTCGTACTCCCTCTTGCGAGGAGGAGGTCGGCCAGAGGAAAGAGCAGGGACCTTTGTTAGCCAAGGGTCAAATGACATCTTGTCCTCCTTGATCGGGAAGTCCGACCATAAGGGCGGGTACTTGCCGAGGGGCGGGCATCTGAAGAAGACGTGCCAAGACGAGGTTAGGAGTGCGGTGGCAAGATCATGGGAGGCACGCACGAGGCGCATGAAGGACACGCCAGGGGAGGAGATCAAGGAGGAGATGAGGGGAGATGACTGACGCGTGGCGAGATGAGGGTAGAGATGGACCGCTTGAGGGCCGAGATGATGGCGATGTTCTCCCAGTCGAGCCGGATGACCCGCCTCCGTCTGAAACACGTGCACGACCCAAAGAACATGGGTCTAAAAGCGATAAGGTGGTCATGAGCTAAAGGTAATAGTTAATTTTGCATGGCCGAGGTGCGAGGTAACTCCCAATATTTTCTCTTAAGTTCGCACTTCTTGCGGCCTCTGAAGCGCCTCACGCCGACGGAAGACGGATTTCTGTTGAGGCTGCAGCGAGGTTGCATTTCCATGCAACGAGACCGACCTGATGCATGGTCAGCCTTTGGGGAAGGGCTACATGAGGTCCAGTGGACTACGTCCTGGCCTTCTTATCACATGTGCTCGAGTTCCCCCCACGAAGAGATCACCACTCTCGGGCAAGCGCACATGTCGTTCATCAAATGGCCCACAGCAGCGTCGTCTTGGTCAAGGTAAAAACCTCGCTTCTACATATCATTCCAGTAGTATTGCAACAAGTTGTTCATCGCGTGCTTTGTAGGTTCCTACCGTACTGCGCCTCCTCACGATTGTGAGTCCCGCACTGAGTAATCTTGGTGGTGCATAAAAGGGCTACCACGGCAGACCACGAACCACCGGAGGCCTCCGCTAAAAAGCCAAGGCTCACCACAGACCACAAGTGCCCTCTCAGAGTGCAGAAAAAGCCTCCAACCCCGCCTCGGAGACTCCTTGGCCCGAGAAAGGAGAGCATGCACGCAGACCCTGAAGAAGCCCTATAATTTTAAGGCGTATGAACATGGAAAGCCCTTCTTCCTCTGCGAAATTGAATACTTTAGGCATGTGGACTCGGCGGCTCCATGGATGGTACATTGACAAAGTGAAAGGGAGCGAAAGTCGGGTCGACTTCAATGTTAGGTACAAAAGGACATTTCCACCGTGAGGACGACGGACATTTCGGTCGAGTTTGAGGATCTGTTCGTCTCTACCAAATGATCTCCATCGACGTTTCCTTTATGCGATCTCGACACCGTGAGTATCGCACCACGTAGCATGACCTTAGAACTTCCATAGGATTTTGCATTATGCTTCGTAACATTCAATACGAGTTGTAGGCAATGAGGCAATGAGTCGTGACTGAATCGACAACTAATTGGGTTAAATCGACCTCGAATTTGGTGTCCGCAAGCGATGGCTAGGCTTCAACCTCAATGGCTTGCTTGCTACATCAAGGGTGCGTTGAAAGCCGAGGCCAAGAAGGACTTCATTCTATTCCGCACCACGAGGAGTAAGTACTACTACACCCTTCAATTACTTGTACGCACTTCAACCGTATGTGAACTTATTTCCTTCATCAGATACCATTTAATAAGCAACCATTGGGTCCTACTCGTGATCATTCCGAGTAACAACGTGGTCTACACTTTTAATTCCATTGAGAAGAGACCGATGGCCTCTGCGATCAAGCCTCCTTTGGGCGAAGAAGTGCACTACTCTTATGTAACACTTTCTCGTATTTAACTACGTACATTCATTATTTTGTACTTAATAGCGTCTCTCCAATGTATATAGGGGTTTCTCAGACTCGTCATGTAAGGAGGATACACGATCGAAAAAGGGCTCCAAAATTTGGAGTATGTGCGCTTCAAGGTACAAGTGGCGTTCCTATATAAGATTTAGATTTCGACATATTTTCTTCGTCTCTTAATTTCTTTTCTTTCTTCACATAGTGCCATCAACAGAGCGGCGATTTACCACCGCGGTTTGTACGTCATGCATCACATCTTGATCTTGATTAGCCTCTCGGACCGCTTTCCCCGGTATATATGTACATGCATAATAATACAAGTAGCCTTTCACATAGAAATTTCAAAACTTAAATTAAAACACTCGTTTCTATTTTGCAGACTCTCAATATCCCCGAAGAGTTTAGACCGCACTTCGCTCAACAAGATAAGGGACCACTTATGCGATTAGTCTTGGATGGAATGTATGGTGGAGGACTGACGGTATAGAGATCCCAAAGCTCGTACTAGGCTATATGTGAACAATATTACAAATCTCAATGGGATTACATGTGTACATGATGGTTAAGCATGTGTCATTGTAACAAAGTATTCATTTTCTGAATGTGATATGTATTTGTTGTAACAATTAAAGTATTCATTTTCCGTGAATGAGTTGTATTCATTTTCTGTGAATGTGAATGTGATATACATGTCAGTATGTTTGTGATATGTGCATATATATATTTGTGTGAAATATGTGCTGATTGGAGGGTCAATTGGAAAGTAGCACACCCCTCATCTCTATCGGTTCTCACAAGAAAATGATAGAGATAACATTATCATCTCTATCGGTTTTTGTAAGAAATGATAGAGATAATGTTTACATCTCTATCGGTTCCTACAAGAAAATGATAGAGATGAACTCATCATCTCTATCGGTTCTTCGAAAAATGATAGAGATGAACTCATCATCTCTATCGGTTCTTGAAAAAGCGATAGAGATTATAGTATAATCTCTATCGCTTCTTTGAAGAACCGATAGAGATGATGAGTTCATCTCTATCGGGCAAGAACCGATGTAATAATAGCGCCTCATCTCTGTCTAACGCTTAGTGTCGCCACCGAACCGATTGCGATGATAAAAAGAACCGATTGTGATGTGTAAACGTGTAGTAGTGTATATATATATATATATAAGGTTAGAATCATACCAACTAGCATTTTTCTTTTCATTTTTATTCTAAATTTATTATATTTAGGAATTTTATGCTGGAGTTCATATAGAAATAAAATTATTGATTTTATTAGGCCTTTTAGTTTTGGGTTTTAATTTGCCAACAACTTCAACTACTAAGTTTGATTTATTTTGTATTCTGAATTTTAGTTTTACTTTGAATTTCATATGGAAATCGTATTGCTAATTTTCTTTTATGTTTTTTATTTTGAAATTTAGTTATTTATTTATTATACTAAACATGATCTCTTTCTTTTAATCTTAGTTAATTGTTATAACTTGGGCCTGTCGGCCCTTGAGAATGAACGTGGTAGCATTTTTTTGCCTCTGATTTAATAATACAATAGATATATAGATTTTTTCCCTCTGGTACACATGATGTAAACAATAAGCACGGCACATTTCAACCACAATTCCGCAAAATGGTTATATATTTAAGGTAGAGTCCAAGAAGTGCATCAAGTTTGCCTATAGGTTAATCTTTTCTATTAAATTTTTGCATCATTTCTTGGAAAATTCAATATAACTCATTGTATTTACAAAAACCAAAATCTCCATTGGAAGAATACCTTGATTAATTAATTCTTCTCGTATTTTCACCATATACATAGCATTAATTAGCCACAGATTTGCTAGACTTCTTTTTTCCTACCTTCAAGGTACGTACCTGTCTACTGTCCAACAGTTTCTCCGCGTCATGGAAAAGAGACAAGACAGAACAAACACCAATGATAGCAATCAGTACTGTTCCAAGGGACGCAAGCTTTACACACGGTTATATGCCATGACAGACAGGGCGCGCGCATGCATGGGCTGATGAGCTCGTTACTGTCACACAAACGGGTGGGTTAATTCCCTAGCTTTTCCCTCCTTTAATCCGCATGCCCTTCTTGGCTTTCCACCTATATATGCACGTCGGAGGGGCACCGGCCGGCTGCTGCTCAACCCCATGGATGCCGTGACAAGGCAACCACATTCCGGCCATTCGTGTGATCTCGCGTCTCCCTTTTCGGAGGATCTCGCGTCCCTGATCGATGCATGCCTGCCTACATCTTTCTACGTATCTCTCCTTTTGCATCCCCAAACCGGCCAAACCAGAAACAACCAACCAAAAGGGGCTAATCTAGATGTGATGTTTCTTACACCACATGTGTGCTAGATGGATCTGACTCTTGTACCTAACATTATTTATTGGTGTGTGTTTATTCTTTGGTTTATGATCCGTTGCATAAGAGCGTGTGCATCTAGTGCTATTAACCCCATTTCCGCATAAACAACTTGCGAACGTTCAGTGCATGCGCGTTTCCATAAAATTTGAAAAAAGAAAACACCGGGCCAGATGAGATCTAGTTTTTGTATCTTACAAACGTGATTCAGTTTTGTTTGAATATTTTTTTTCTGGAAACTTTTGTGTGGAATTTATACTGAGATGGGGTTTAGCACCTAATATTATATTCCACCATCCATGCATGTCAATATATGCGTGCGGTTAGTGCTTATGCATGTTTTTTTTCTGTTATAGTATATGTTTGCAACCTATATATTAATGGAGTGAAACCCTAGCTACGTAACCAGACACCTGAGTTAGGACACTGACTAGAGGAGCTAGAGGACGAGTAGAATTAATATACGTAGATGTGCATTTGGAATGTAATAAATACATGGTCATGCATTTCATGAAGTGACCAAGACCTACCTACGCTGTTCAAACAAGCCTGTCAAAGGGGGTCAACCACTAAAGCTTTGTTTAATTTTATGTCACGGAGTGGCAGCTCAGATCCACACGACAAGGGGGTCAGTGTCCCAAACCAAAAAAAAGTTAGGGCAAGAAATGCTTTTGGAATCGAGCCAGATTGGCAGATTGCACATGAACTACCAGCTACCTCGCTCGTGCAAGCAGCTAGCTTAAGAGGAAAGAAAAAGAAACAAAACTAAAAAAATCTCACTACTACTATGTAAAGTATGTGTGCATCATTTAGCCCATGAACTTTAGCAAAAGCTCTTGTCTTTAGCAACTAAGTTTCTTGCTTTTGTTGTTGTAATCTGCTTTATCTTCTGTAGTTTCTGTGCATATATGTGCGTGGTGTGAACCTTTACCTAGCTACCAACCAAACACAAGGAAATGGTCCAGAATTGTGCACATCATTTCTTGCTACACTGTTTCAAAACTAGTCAATGTAGAAGGAGAATGCTTGTCCAATTCCTCCTTATTTTATTCCCACAGTTAGCTTGCTTATGCTTCTTCCCCTCTACAGTACTTATATATCATTGCCGCCCTCATCCCTCTTCTTCCTTCCCCTTTCCTACTCCTACCTGCGCATACGATTCCAATCCGGACATGGCAGTGTAGAGAGAGACGTAGAGTTGAGGAAGGTAAGATGATAGCCAGAGAGGACGAAGATATGAGAGAGGTGAATGAGGATAAAGAAGTGCTAGTTGGGATTCTTGAGGATGATGAGAAGAGATCGATGGAGAGCAAGCCGCTGGACCTCAACGAGGTTGTTTATGTGGAGAGCGAGGAAGGAGAAGTTGGCGGTGATGAAGACGGTGAAGGCGATGAGGATGACGATGGAGGCAGCACCACTGATGTTGCTGGAAGTAGGAGCTCGAGCAACAACAGCAGCAACAACGATATTCCGGAGAAAAAGAACGGCGACCACCACATAGGCAGCAAGTTGGAGGGGAGTGGCGAGCAGAGGGTGCCTTCGGTGCGGCAGTACAACCGGTCGAAGCTGCCTCGGCTCCGGTGGACGCCCGACCTCCACACGACCTTCGTCCACGCCGTCGAGAGGCTTGGTGGACAAGAGAGTAAGTACCTGAACTTTATCATATGACACATATACAAAAGCTGCCATCATTTCTTGCAATTATGGGGTGTTTTCTTCTGCAATCTCCCAATTTCTTGATTTTTTTTTGGGTAGCATTTGATTTGTTATTATTGATAGGAGCAACCCCTAAAATGGTGCTTCAGATGATGAATGTTAGGGGGCTCAGCATTGCTCATGTAAAAAGCCACTTGCAGGTAAATGATACAATAAGTAGAATTAATTGGCCTAGCTACGTCTGAATGACCTAGATTCTTTGTGGCCTCATAGTACTAGTAATTTCTCAATTTCATTCACATCGATCACAGGTGAACTAACATATTCTTTCTGATCTATTTCTCTTTTCAGATGTACAGAAGCAAGAAGTTAGACCACGATGGTCGACAGATCAGGGGAGCCATCTCATCAGGTTTTCATCACACACAACTCTCTCTATCGGTATATTCCATCCGATCTCCTATGTCTTTCTGCTCTTTATGGTTATCTGGTGTCCCCCAGCTGGAATCATCTTTTGTATCACCAACTTATTAGCTTTCAATAAAGGTTGGAAAATGTTCCGTTTCAAAAAAAACTTATGTTCATCAGATTTTTTTGGGGGGATGTGGTTGCAGCGTTTTCTCCGATGGATTTCCACTTGATGAGAGGCGATCGACGCTTCCACGACATGTTCCTCCAGAGAGCTACAGCGTTCTCCTCCAGGGCGGGGTACGGGGGCTTCTTGGCATCGAGGAATGGCGGCGGCCAGGAGGCCGACCGGCTCTACGGCCTTCTCCAGCACTGGTCATCTCCGATGCAAACATTCGACTTCAAGAACGGCAATTTCAGGTAAAATTTCCTTACTAAACCTAGCTACCGTATATGTAGAGTTTTTTTGCGGTTCACTAAATTTAATATGGATGGTTCATTCTTTTAGATTTAATAGATAATATTGGCTAGTATTTTATATATTTCTTTCAGTAGTACAGTAATAGGAATACTCTTAACATATCAATGGTTAGATCAGATTTCTACTACATCATGTACTATAAAATTTTCTTACTAAACCTAGCTAGCATATATGTAGAGCTCTTTTGCGGTTCACTAAATTTAGGCTCTGCTTGAGCTCTCCCCAGCTTTCAAGGAGTGAATCTGAAGCTCGCTAACTAGATTTTTGAGAATCGCTCGGGGTGATTCCTGAAGTGATTCTCAAATAAACTAGGAGCCGGAGCTGAAAAAGCTGATTCTCTGATTCACTCCCAACAAAGAGTCGGTTTCTCCATAGAGTTTATCCTATGGATTCATTAGAGAATCACTTTCACGAGAATCACTTCTCTCGAGAATCACTTCTAACAGAGAATCGTAATCGAGGAGTTTCTACCAAACAGGCCCTTAATATAGACAGTTCATTCTTTTTAGATCTAATGGATGATATTGGCTAGTATTTGTATATACTTTTTCCGGTAGTACAGAATAGAAATACTCTTAACATATTAATGACTAGATCAGGTTTCATTGCATCATATACTATCAGTATAATGTACTATAAAATTTTTCATGTAATTAACATGCAAGCTAGCTCCTAGGCTTCTAGCTAAGGCGGGCATCTTCAGACGAAACCCTAATTCCTGCTTTATATCTGCAGGAATAATGAAGCTTGGGCGTTCAACCAGCACGGTGTGGTCTCAAGGAAGGATGTGAAGCCGTTATCGACCACGCCGGACTTGTTGAGGCGGTGGACTCTAGCCACCACGGTTTCTGGCGCCGGCAAGCAAAGGCTAGAGGGAAGCTTCGGTTATTGTACCGGAAGCGGATCTCGGCCGCTCTCGAGGACCACGGCTTCGGCGATGTTGGCCGTGTCAGAAGGTGATCATCGTCCTCCATTTAGATGGCGTGGCGGCGATGGCGGCAACGGCTGTGACCCGGCCAGCAGCGGCAGCGCTAAGACCAGATCGTCAGATCCCGCGGTGATCGATGTAGCCCTAGATTCCCTGCTCGAGGTCCGTTTCCATCACTCATTCACTGTCTACGTACAGTCTACACAATAAAACCCGATCGAGATCTTTCTGACACGATGCCGTGCATGGATGTTCACAACATTGTATGTGTGGTTCAGCAGCAGAAGCTTCTAGAACCAATGGCTCCGGCAATACCAGCCGACGAGGTGCGCGGGAAGCGATCGCCGCCGGAGGGGAAGGACTGGACGCCAGACTTGCAGCTCAGCTTGTCCCCGACCACGGTAGACACAACTACAGATGGGACCAACAAGAGGAAGAAGATCACTGCATCAAGCGAGCAAGAGATGGACTATTGCAACAAGCTCTCGATCTCTCTCACTCTCACCACCCACAGCTTCCATGTCCATGCAGCAACAAGAAAAGACAAGAGGAAGCAGCAACAGCAGCGAGGAGGCCGCTCTGGGGCAGAGTACTTTGGATCTGACCATGTCGATCAGGGCATTGGAGTGAGATCTTTCAAGTACTTTGTCTCAAGGCCTTCCAAATTTGCACACTGCACCATGGGACCAATAAGATTGTTAATTTAACCTTGTCTCCACCCAGTACATAGATATATGCCATGCTTGGTCATTGTTTCAGTTTCTAGGCAGACTGCCTCTCGATATATGGCCACATGATCCATCGGACCATCACTAGCTAGTTCTTTTGTGACAGCATCTTTGGGAATCTAAACCATCAAGAGATAAGTATCCACAGCAGTTCTAATGAATACAAGTTATTCTTGCATATATTGTATGTTTGAAGATGCATATGGTCATATGGACAACAGTATTTCTCACAAGATGGTATATATACATTCTCCTCCTTAAATTTTAATATTTGTGCAGTTAAGTTGTGGAAGAGATCGACTTCTCTAAAAAAGTTCTGGGGGAGCATAGAAATAGCTAGCTAGTACTACACTTTTAGTTCTAACTCGCCGTTGATGTATGCAAAAAATTACTCAACACCTCAACGGGCACATGTCCGCGTTAATCATTTCGAACTCCATTTCTAATGACACATTTTCTATCATATATGTCATTGTATTTTATGCACTTCACATATAGTTTTTGCCTCCAACAAGTAGAAGTGTGAACGGAGTGAAAAACTATAGATTTTTTTTCTTTTTCAATTAGAAGGAAGACGAACTCGCACATACACCACCACACACCATATATGTACGCACATGCGAGTGCGCCACTTAGCATACACCTAGATGAACACCTGAGCCATGTGTAGAAGAGAGATGATACCTCATCATACACAGCTTCAGACAAAAAAGCCACGGTAAGCTTTAATTAAAACAAGTCGGCGCAACATAAAGGCAATCAATTGTGTTGTAAAACGTGTCGTTAAGCCGGTTGAATCGACGGCACGCAAGCAAGAACACGCAGATCAAAGATAAGAGCACATAGAATATAGGGGTGAATTCTCTCTCGCTTTATTAGATTCATTGATTACAATAGTTGAGTGCCCAATATATATATAGCATGGAGAGAGGAGTTCGAATTCGCCCACACAAATAAGAGATAGAGTCCTCACCGAATACGGTTGGACCTCCTTATCTCATAACACTCCCCTTTGGGCAAATCTGAGTGTAATGCACATGTCTCATTAAAAACTCCACTCAAAACCCAGTGGGAAAAAGGAGATGGAGAAAAGAGTACATTGCACTCGCACTCCATGTTGCACTAGTTGCCTCCTCATTAAAAAACCTTTATGTGAGAAAACTTGTAAAAACTCACAAAGAGAAAAGAGTACAACTTATAATCTTCAGATTGATATTAGGATCTTCAGGATCACAATAGGGTTATGGTTCAAGGGTTTTCTCCCCCTGAACTTTGCATCTCTCTATGTCTTATCATTCCAATGCCTTTAACACATTTTTGAAATGTGGATTTGGACAAAGACTTAGTGAATAAATCTGCAATATTTTCACATGACTTAGTTTGTAAGATCTTTATCTCACCGCTCTTCTGGAGTTCGTGAGGATAGAATAATCTTAGGAGCAATATGCTTCGTGATATTGCTCTTTTTATAACCCAATTGCATTTGTGCAACACAAGTAACATTATCTTCATGATAATTGTGGGGGAGCCGACGGTGTTCAGACCACATGACTTCTGGATATGGCTAATCACACGTCGAAACCAAACACATTCATTTGAGGCTTCATACAGAGCTATAATCTTTGAGTGGTTGGTAGAAGTTGCTACCAGGGTCTACTTACAAGACTGCCAAGAAACGGCTGTACCACCGTAGATAAACACAAAACCAGTCTGTGATTTGGCACTGTGGGGATCAGACAGATAGCCAGCATCCGTATATCCCACCATGGTCAAGTCTTGGTTCCCCTGGAAAAATAATCCAAGATCTTGAGTACCTTGGAGGTATCTGAGTAAAGTCTTGACACCAGCCCAATATCTTCTGGTTGGAGCTGAATTGTGTCTTACTAGCAAATTCACTGCGAATACGATATCAGGCCTTGTGCAATTTGCAAGATACATGAGTGCTCCGATGGCACTTAAATATGGGACTTCCGATCCTAAAACTTTCTCATTTTCCATCATCGGTCTGAAAGGGTATTTATCCACTTCAAGGAATCTTACGACCATGGGGGTTTTTCAAAGGATGCGATTTATTCATATTAAACCCCTTCAATACCTTCCGGGTATAAGAAGACTGGTGAACAAGGGTTCCTTCTGGGAAATGCTCTACCTACAGGCCTAAGCAAAATTTGGTTTTACCCAAATCTTTCATCTCAAAACTCCGTCACGAGGTAAGCACTTGCTTTCTCTATCTCCTCTATGGTTCTGATGATATTTAGATCATTGACATAAAACTGAGATGATACAGAATCCATTCTAGGATTTCTTTATGAACACACAGAGACAATATCCCTTCTTCAGGAGGAACTTACTAAGTCGGTTTTACCACATTTTCCCGACTATTTTAATACGTATAGCGATCTCTTCAGTTTGATGCTATACATGTTGCAATTATTAGGATTCGGGACCTTGACTCCTTCAGGGACTCTCATATAAATATCTGAATCCAGTGACCCATATAAATATGCGGTCACTACATCCATCAACTGTATTGGTAAGTTTAAACTTTCTGCCATTAATGTTAATTTTTGAAACATTATTCTACTTTTTACAGGAGAATACGTTTCATCATAATCGATACTAGGTCTCTGCGTGAACCCTTGTGGTACAAGTCACGCTTTTATATCTCACCACCTGAGTATTTTCATTTCTCTTCTGGATGAAAAGCCCATTTGATCCTCCAATGAACACTTTAGGAGATATTCAGTCAACAGGACCAAAAACTTTCTTCTTGTTAAGCGAGCGCTACCTCAAGTGCTTCTTTTGTTTGACCCTATTTGAGTGCTTCTAGCACTCTGCCATGGACTTTGGTTCTGGATCCAGCTTTTAGCAATTTTAGAGGTAAATATATGTCGACTATTGTAGTCTTTCTTTTATTTATTTCTCCTGTATCACTCCGGGGATATATCTATATTAATTTCTTCCAGCTCCTCACGATTTCCCACAACGATGGAGTCTAGGTGTTCCGACTTCCCAGCGTGGAATTGTGCTCACAAATATACGTTGGGGTTATCATCTTCAGGATAAATCACTTTAGGGATATTACCATCTCCAGGATGGCTCACTTCAGTGTTTTCTCTACATCAAGTTGAGCTTCTTCTACTATCACAGGTAGTGTTCTCATTTGTTCAGTTCTCTACTTGTGCGGGCGTCTCATGAATTGAGTCCCGTGCACCTAGAGGCCTCCCCCTCTTCTTATCATGAGGGTCAAGAGTGGGTTCAATATCCTTCTAGGGTATTTCCACTCTTTCAGGTGCATATACTACAGGTATGTGAGATCTTTCGCTCCCTTATGACCAGTGAAGGCATTTGGCAGATCATTAGTTTATTTATTGCAGATTTATTATCCCTCGAATTTCAAGTTTGATCTCTCTAGTGCGTGGATCTAAGGACTCGACATTCTCTAATGTGGTACTTATCTCCCTCTAATGCCAAAAAATATCCTTAGTATAATCAGCATACCGAGCCGTGTACAGATCCCCTGTTATAGGCTCTAGGTATTTTAATACATGACGGAGAATCATAACCCACATAGATCCTCAACTTCTGGTGAGGTCCTATGGTTGTACGCTGTGGTGAAGAGATTGGCATGTATACAGCACAGCCAGATTTTCACAGATGAGAAATACTTAATTCTTTTCCACTCACTATCTACAACGGGGAAATTTCGTAATATGCAGTTGGTCTGAGTTGAATTATTACCGCAGTATGCAGCACTGCGTGACCCCAACAACGGGTGGGAAGCCAACTATTCTGCAAGAGTGGCCAAGCAATATAATAAGTTTTGATCTTATAATATAATGACTCTGCAAAGCCATTTTAAGTGTGGATATTAGGTACGATATGCTCTATATTAATTTTTGGAGCCTTTATAATAATCATTAAATGCTTTGAGATAACTCACCAACATTGCCCATTCAAAAAGACTTGATCATTTCTTCTGAAAAGTAGGCTCTTAACTTAATAATTTGGGTAATTAATTTTAATTTGGTAGAAGCATGGTTCCTAATAGATAAGGGACACACAGAGGACCATTTAGTAGAAGCATCTATCAGTATTATAAAATTTCTTAGAAGGGGCCCGATAGGGGTTGAACAGGTCCACAGATATCACTTTGAATTTTCTCCAGAAAATTCGGTGATTCCTCCCTAACTTACTAGGTAAGAAGATCTAAGTATGAGCTTTCCTTTAGCACAACCAGGGCATAATAAAACTTCAAATCTAAGAAAGCCTTTATGCTATGGCCAGCAGAATTATAATTATCCTTCTCATAATATTTAACTCAAGATAACCCAGTCGATCTGCTAGATCTTTAAATATTTCTAGATTTTCATCGCAACGCAAACTTCAGGTTTTATATATGCATAGTATAATCTAGGGGAGAATGGATGAAGCTTTTTAACCACACACACCCATTAAACTTAGTCATGAGTAGACATTCTGTACCATTCTCATTCTTTATCTCCATATGGAAACGGTTCAGACTAATGTCTTTAAAACTTAAGAGAGTACGACTGGACTTAGGGTATAATATGGCATTCTTCTAGTGCTAACAATGAGAGTATCCCTTCTGGCAATAGTATAATAATTCCAATTCACTTAATGTGGCACAACTGTCTTTTAGATAGATTTTTCTCCTCCGTTATCGGATTATACTTTGTTCTATATTAGAAGTATGATTTATCAATCAAACAATTGTTACACCAGAAATAAATTGTAGAATATAGAACAAACATAGCACAATTAAACAAATATCTAGACAATATCAATTTATTCAATTTTTGAATGATAATCGCTCAACAAGAGCGTAGACCAAATGTTCATTCGAGAACTAGGCTAAAATTGATAAGGAGACTTATAAGAAATATATGACATCGACTAGCAAAGTGAAGGAATACTTAGAAGACTAATCCAGGTCTCCATATGAGTCATATATGTCCTTCTGGGGCTCCTTGAACTTTATAATTTTAAGAACCATATTATCATACTTCTCACCACCCGTGTCAACAACAGGTTGAACGGTGAGGTATGATTTAACATTGTTTACCCCAGGTCTTATTGATTTTTTTCAGTGGATTTTGAGTAAAGGTCTGCCACATGCTTCAGGATGCAGTAGTTGCATGACCAATGGTTAATGCATTCATAACTAAAACAGGGTTATTCAAGGTTTGAAGCCTTACTTTTGGAAGTTCCTGGCACTTTATCTTTACTTTTCCACTATGAATTGCTCTTCCCCTTCTTATCATTTTGCCCTTACTGCGACCATGGCTATTGCTAGCCTGCTGAGCATTTTGCATGTGCTTCAGGCACTGCAAGACTCCCATTAGGAAGTACGTGATGATTCTTCACTAGAAGTTCATCATGTTTTTCTGCTTCTAGCAAATGCATATAAGCTCGAAGTACTTCTGGTACTTGGCATGATGATACTATCACAGCAGTATCCTCATATTGGGGTGGAAGGTGCATATCTTGAAGGCACGGGAGGATCCATTCACGCTGTGATTTTGGCAACAGGAGGATCTTTGCTGGTTATATATTTTTCCTCCAGGGAATCCAAAAATACCAGCCGGTCATCTTCCATTAACTATTCGGCCTTCAGGTCCGTATGGAGATGGTGCCTCAAGAGGTACGAAGTCGTACATCTGGTGACTTCGAGGAGAGTAGGGGTACCATCTTCAGGCTGAGAAAACAGTAGCTCCAAAGGATCGAGCTATCAAATTAATCTCAGTATTTATTGTCCGGGTAAGGTAATTGTTGTCGTTCAAGGTAAGCTTAATAAGTTCTCTCTTTACGATGTCTAACATATCCTATTTATATTTATGCAAAATGACTTTTACTACTAGTAAAATCATTACACTACATGCTCACTCTTCAATCAGTAGAGCTTGTTCTATATCTATTCAATAGATAATTATATAAAATTTTCCAGAATTTTCATAGCAATTTTCAAGGATTTCTGCTAATTATTCAACAATTTCAAGAATTACCATGTAACAGAAAAATAAATCTCAACATATATTAATATGGGATTATTCTAGGACAATAAATCCAGAGATATGGAGCTTTCAATATCCTCTATGAAATTTTTCTAGCAATTTTTTCATACTTTTACGCTAATCATTAAGCAATTTTGAATTACCGATTAACGGAAAATAACTTCAACATGAAATAATCATGGCATAATGCTAAGAAATTAATCCAGAGACATTAAAATCATATTATGCAATCTGAAATTTTTTAGAATTTTCTAGCATTTTTCATGTTTTCATTAATTTCAAGTAATTTTGAAATTCTTGAATAACGAGAAATAATATGCCCAGCACATATTAATATTAAAAACATGATTAGAAAATCAATCTAGCAACATAGCACAGAGCAATAGGTCATACATATTTCACCATAATTATCTAGCATTTTCTATTAATTATTAGCAAATTTCAAATTTGCTCAAATAACAGAGAGTAAAATTCAACACATATAATAATGCTAGAAGTATAACTCAGAGTATGAAACTTCAAGAGGATGTGCTAAAAGTAATTTACCAAAAATTATGAAAATCATATATATAGAAATCTAATTTCTAGATTTTATCATCAATTTTATAAATCAATTTTTGTTAAGCGGTGGGCTGTAAAGACACATAGACCCACACAGCTAACAGGCCCACTCGGGCAGCAGGCCCATAGACTCACTCGGCTGACTGGACCTCTCGGGTGTTCGGAGGCCTGGCCGAAAACACCAAAAAGGCCCATCACGGGCCAACTAAGGGGCGGCTACTGCGGGCACAAGGTGCGGACACATCGACCAACGAGGTGCGGCGGCGATTGTGGGCACAAGGCGCGGGCGCCTCGAGGGCGTCAACGGGTGAAGCCGGGCGGAGCTCGCACGGCAGGAGCGAGGCGGAGCCAGGCGACAGCCGGGCGGAGCCCACGTGGTGGCCGGGTGGAGCCAGGCGGCGACCGGGCGGAATCCACGCGACGGGTGGCACAACGCAAGGGCGACGGGCTCGACTGCGGCACAGCTAGGCGCGACATCAGGCACGGCAGGCTCGGCTTCAGGCGCGGCGGGTCCAGCGGCGGCGTGGCCAGGCGTGGCTTTGGGCACTACTTCGGGCGTTGCAGGCTCAATGGCTGCACGGCTTTGGGCTCGGCGGATCCGGCAGCGGCGCGCCCGAGCGTGGCTTTGAGCGCGACTTCGGGCGAGCAGGCGGTGCAGCCGACAGGGCAGCGCGGCAGTCCAAGCGGCGCCACCGAGGGCCGAGGCGCAGTCATCGTTGCAGCTAGTACTACCGAAGGTGAGAGCGGCTTCGGGCCGATGGCGTGTGCGACGAGCACAACGAACGGTCTTCAGGACTTGATCTATTTTTTTATGGGGAGATTTGAGGATAACCCCGAGTTGAAGGCGTACCGTAGATTTCTTTATATGTGTTTATACATGATATGGGCGCGGGCCCATATATCATACACACGAGAGAGCAAACTTACTGCCCACATCAACTTTGGGGCATACTTACAATTATACCTTTTTATATGTGTGATGATAAACAGTAGGAGATCGATGCATGCATTAGGAGCAATCATCCTATGAAATTAGTCTGCAAACAGAGTACAACGATCTGCAAGATCGATAGATTGCATAGAACGCTTACGTAGAGCTTACGGTAGCGTAGATCACGTGTCGCAGGATGAATTTGACGCAGTGTCGATTGTCACAGGCAGATGATCACCAATAAGCCACGGTAGAGCTTCGTGCTGATAACATGTTGTAAAATATAGTCGTTCACCTGCTTGAATTGACAGCACGCAAGTAAGAACATGTAGATCAAAGACAAGAGCACATAGAATATAGGGGTGAATTCTCTCTCGCTTTATTAGATTCATTGGTTACAATGGAGAGCACCCAATATATATAGCATGGAGAGAGGAGTTCGGATTCGCCTACACTAATAAGAGATAGAGTCCTAACCGAATATGGTTAGGCCTCCTTATCTCATAACAAATTGAATGGAAGTATTTGAGTTATGGTAGCTTCAATTAATTATGCGTGAGTTTTCGGGTGGTACGTAGCTTCGGCTAATTAATGTGGCACCATGTTCTTACAAAGTATGGCACGCTTGTCACAACAAGTAACTTAGATCGATTTTTCCATATTTATTCCAAAATGTTGAAGCGTAGAAAATTACAAGTAAAGCCTCTCTTTTTAAGAGTAAATAAAGTGTGTATCAATCACCGGTACAAAAAGGGGTTATATTAGAGACGTCAATACTGGGAAGAGGTTTGGGCACATCGCAGACGGCTTATAGCTAAAATCTTTTGTGATGTCAATCTCATCACAGAGAACTATGTGTCATAGTGCAATCAGCTCTCCGTTGCAATCACCGTGCAATCCAACTAAGAAAAGTTTCGAAAAATTCTGAAAAAAATCATGGATGTACATCTCATCTTACCCCATCTACATATAAAATTTCATGATCAAATTCGTCCTATGCTAAAAGTTACAAAAAGACAAATTTCGACAAACTTAAAAGTTCAAATGCACCTCAAATTTGTCTTTTTGTAACTTCTAGCATAGGACGAATTTGATCATGAAATTTATATGTAGATGGGGTAAGATGAGATGTACATCCATGATTTTTTTCAGAATTTTTCGAAACTTTTCTTACACGGTGATTGCACGGAGGCCTGATCACACCATTGCCTTATTCATATCACATGTTTTAGCCACAAACCATCTGTGATGTTATCTGGGATATCGCAAATGGTTTGTAGCTAAAACCATCTTTGATGAGGGTGACATCACAAATTATTTTAGCTACAAACCGTTTGTGATGTGATCGAACTTCACAGACAGTTTATCGCTAAAACTGTCTGTGATGAGGTCGATAACACAGATGGTTTTATTTACAAACCATCTGTAATGATTGAGCCCCAGCTGTTAGTGAATCCTTCGAAACAGTTAAACAAAACATGTATTTCATATAAGAACTAGTTTCTTGCATGCATCACAATATACAAAAAAATTTCTACAAAAGTTCTTGATGGGAAAATCCTAATTAGTCTGGTCATCATTGTCGCCAGAGTCATTGTCGTCGGAGTCGTCACCATTGCGACCATCAAGGTCTTTGCTCGAGCCTGTTCTGTCTGGGTCATCCTCTAGCTCCTAGTTATCACAATAGCCCGCCGATGAGTCAAAGTTATCGTCGTCATCGGATATTACTATTGACGAACGCTTCTTTCCGACAATGCTTGAGGTAGAGGGAGTGGTGCCCAAGGCGGGAGTACTAGCCGACGAAGACCGTCGGTGTAGTGCATAAGCTACTGCCGGCGGATTCATTGATATTACATCGTGGCACCGCAGCCATTGTCGCAGGGGCTTTGGAGGCCGAGGAGGCGAAGACGGTGGCCGAGGGTAATGATAGCATCTAGGCCCCCTACTAATTCTATCATATTTATTTATATTATTTTGGTGTTGATGACTAAGTCAACAATGTCTAAAGCGTGAAGAGTACTGGCTGAAGTATAAAAGAAGTCTCCTAAAGGTCAAGTTTTTTTAGCTTGGGAGATGAGTCAAACTAAGTAGCTAGGTGTTATTTTCTTTGTACCGTACTATAAAGAGGGATTGTGCACAAGCTAGTAGTTTGGTTCAAAAGACTAAGGTTAGACTGCTTGGAGTTAAAATTCTTAAACCACTCTTCTCCCTACACAAAAAGTCTAAATATAGCCCCGGACTAAAGCTTCATCTTCCATTCTCTAAGTCCATCAGACCAACCATTGTCCAATACATGTATTCGCTAGACAAATCTTCTTGAGTCCGGAGCCAAAAATCCTAAACACAATCCAAACCAAGCGTACACCATTCACGCCGGACCAAATTTTGCTAATACTAAAGTTCAGTCCAACGCAAAAGCAATTCTCTCGGTTACTCTTTTCTATAAAGTCCAAAAAATCCATTACATATGAACTTCTGTAAAACCCATATACGCCGGACCAAATATTTTAGTCTGACGCAAAACTTCTAGTTCATATGAACATTCCTTCTACGACGGACCAAACTTTTTGGTCCGACGCACACGTGAAAACTCATCATATCCATGATGGACCAAATTATTTTAAAAACTCTGTGAAATCTCATTTGCAACGGACCAAAATATTTTAGTCCGGCGCACGTATAAAAGTTTTACGTTTTCACTGGACCAAAGTCTTGTCTTCTATTCCTTAGGTCCATGGTAAGTAAATTCCTCATTCAAAATCAAACTGAGCATATTCCATATTCCTTTCACCCCAATCGGTAGGCGTCCATAGCTGGTTGATCTTGGCCGCCATTGCCGAGGCTCTCTGAGTCTCCTCGATGGGTGAACTCCGCTTTCATGGACTTCCGCGCTTCGTAGGGCACCGAGGAGGTCAACCCATTGTTGTCATTTGGTGTAGAGCGATCGCCCGCCACAACTTCCAGTTGGACATTGGCTGGAAGGGAATGTAGCGAGGGGCCGACCCATCACAGAGACAAAGTGGCAGCTCCCCACGGTCCCGCTGTCAGGGGAGCTGCGATAGGTGAAGCAGTAGCGGAAGAGGAAGGTTGGGCATCACCCCTACGAACATCTCGCAGAGGTAGACGAAGGTGGAGAGAATGACGATGGAGTTGGGGGAGAGATAGAGATGATGGATCTCGTAGAAGTGAAGAACAGTGAGGAAGAATTCAGAGAATGGTGGCACCAGTCCCGCCAGAAGCCCCTAGGCGAAGACGATGATATCCCCTGGTTCGTAGCTTGGCACAAGGGTTCCCTACCGAAGGTGGAGGGAGTCCTCGGGCGCCATCTTGGCGAGCAGATCCACCCTGTCCTGGCCAATGGTGGATGGAAGGAGAGGTTGCGCCATTGAAGTAGAGACAAGGTTTTTAGGCAAAAAAGATGAAAGGGCAAAGAGCAAAGTGTGCAAGGATCAGAAGGCGTGAACTGCTAGTTGGGGGTGCGTATATATAGGCCCCCCACATAGACGGTTCATGAGCAGGCAAAAGGACGCGACGTTTCGGGTCCCAAGAAAAATCGGCAAAAGTGGGGAGGACCGAGACGGTTGCGTGCTCAGAAATGGTGGGCCCATCCAGGAACACACTGACATTAAATGAGGTCTCAAAAGAAACTGGCACGCGTTCCAGGACGGACTCGGGGGCTACTGTCGGTGTACCTTGCACCGGGGTACCCTCTTCGCCGCAAATTAGTAGGCCCAAAAAGCGGCCCAACCCATGTGGCGCCCTGGCGGGCAGGTGGGCGATCATGCCATGCCCGCCGGTAAGCCCGTGGCGGCTTTGGCGGCGGTGGGCGATCATGGCACTGCCGGGCGGTAAGACCACGTGGCGCCTGGCGGCGGTGGGCGATCATGCCACCGGCCGGTGCGGAAGCCACGTGGCGGCTCGGGCGGGTGGGCGATCGGGCCCCTCATCGAGCCACGAAGGCAACCAAAGGAATGAGGAGAAGGCGCCTCGAAGTCTCCTTCCCCGGCACCACGTGTCGGTCATTGATTGCGACGATACGCTACCGACACGACGACGGCCCATCCTCGACACCTCTTACCAAACCCGTCGCAGAGCGTCATATCCGGGCGACCGAGCGAAGCCATCAGATGGCATTAAATGGGGCTTGAAGGACAAGGTTACAATGACGGGTGTAATAAATGAGTCGTGGGTCGGTGTAAGATCGAATGATGGGTGTAATTAATGAGTTGTAGATCAGTATAGCGTCACCTTCTGACCTGCCCGAGCCAACCCCGTCTATATAAGGGTACTCGGGTGCATGGAGAGGAGGGGGGCCAAAAATTGGGACTCGGATCTAGAGAACTCACCCAAGCTCAATGTAGTGACCCGAATTCACCAATTCGGATCCACCGTGTATGCCGCACTATTCCCAGGATCAATGCTAGTGCACACGGCTTAACATCGGTAAGCATCACATCATACACAACGATAATAGCAATAAGACTTCATTTATTTAATATAACTAGTGTATGATCTCATGATCACTTACATTTATTCGGCCTCATAGGGCAAGACTAAGATAAAATAAGACAAATCAAATGGAAAAATCGTAGAAGACGTAGTGACTCATCGAGACACCACGAGGCATCGACAAGGCTTGGCCTAGTGACTCGCGTCCACCGAAAGTCCTCCTCAAGCACAGGCGATGACTCCTCCAATGTTGTTGGTTGTTAAGCAAGGGTGAGTACACCAACACGTACTCAACAAGTTGTGCATAGAATGCAATTCTATCATAGCTATATGCAGGCTTATTCCAAAGGAATGGCTAAGTGGCTCATAAGCGATGGCGACATTTTCAAACATAAACAATATATAGATTGAAAAGACAGTAAAACAAATAATAACAAGTAAATAGATTCCATTGTTTCTCAAATCAAACCCAAGTTCTCCATCCTAAATCAAGTTCCATTATCCACATGGCATCCCGCCATCCCATCCGATTGTTCATTTTAATTAACTACCCTTGATCAGTAATTCGAGCATTGCTCAATCTAGTGAAACACGGCTATCCGAATAGATTGTACACTCTGCGAGAGGTTATGCACTTTACCCACACGATATAACCATGCACCACACAGTAATGATTATAACAAAGCCTTTACAATGCATCCTCTTAACCCGATGCTACCCGCTAAGGTTTCAACATTTGAAGGGCTAAAACCACCGCAGGGCCCCTCTTGCGCCATGTGAGTTTCCTCCGTAACCCCGGACTCACACCACCATGATAGCACTTAAGTTAAGTATTTGCAAATTAGTCGGCTAGGGTTGCCCATATGAGACGATGTGGTCGCAAGTTTGACTCAGTCAAAGGCTCGCAAGGTTAAGTCCTTAGGATTGATTAAAGCAAGACATACACATACCCTCGGCTCCACTGAGCCCACCTGCACACCGCCCTTCCACTTGCTTCAATCTAAAGTGATTACCCTCACAGTTGGTTACCAAGCACTACGTGCTTTTCACAAATCAATATCGTTATGACTCATAGTCACAACAACTCAATCTCTTTGTGCGACCACACATGGCCCACAAGTTATCATCATTGTTCCATATTCCATTAGTCAAGATTATTAAGCAATATTCCATGAACATGTGATGACGTGGCATGGCTAAGCAATTCTATTCCGTTCTAACCATCCATGTTGATTTTCTATTAACCAACTATAATTAACCAACCAAGGGTGACAAGTGGATCATGGCATACAATTTAACAAGGTAGGGTATAATATCTAGATCCCAATCTAGGTCAAAATCATTTGTACTCATGAAATAACAAGTGATAAAGTAAACCAAAATAGCATGCAATCTAATTTATGGGTGCAACATGATCAAAGCACAACTTGCCTTCGTTAAGCTCCTGCTCTCGATCTGGAAATAATTCTTGAGTTGAGAAATCCTTCCTAAGCCTCGCAGTTCAACGTCTCGAATCGAGAGAAAAAGCAAATAAAACCAAAAGCAAAGAGCAAACAAATTCAAAAATTCAAATAAAAGCCACCATTAGAAATATCTCAATTTTACAAATTTTTAGGAATTTGAATCACCTCAATCCGAGTTCGTATGCGAAAGTTATAAGGTTTTGAAGTTTGGAAATTCCTGAAAATACCCTGAAATTAGAAATTCCGAATTTAGTGAATTATTTTTATATGGAAAAATCCGGCTTTTCCGACGTCAGCTAGCCACGCGATGCCAGCGGCGCCACCTCGGCAATGTGATCTCGTGGCGACATGTCAAGGAAGTATTAACCCACCCGATTAATGCCGTGGGCCAATCTTGCGCGTTGATGGTTGATCGGACGGTGAGAGGCTTGACTCAACGATGTCGGCGCGGGCGGCGCAACCAATCGGGCGGAGGACGACGATGCCGGACGGCGCTCGGCGTGACTCGGCGGCGAGAGGTAGCGCAAGATGGCGCGTCTCAACGCGACGAACTCGGCCACAGCCTTCACGCGGCGGAAGAGTAACTTCGGCGATGGCGAAACACGCGTGAAGTCCTCGGGAACTCGGCGAAGGCTAAGGCGCTCCTCAAGGCGTCTCAACAAGGCGCGTGAGGGAATCAAGCGGCTCAAGGTGAGTTTCGGGGAGGCTCGGGGTCCTTTTATACCCATGGTAGCGCTAAACAAGGGAAGAGGAGGGCGGCGGTGTCGGGTCGAGATTTACGAGCGGCGAGAGTCCGGGTCGGAGACGATGCACCGGACCGCTTCGATCGAGATCCAACGCTTTCGGAGTTTTAGGGTTTCCTTATTAGCCACGTTCGATAAAGGCCGTTGGATCTTGATCCAACGACGAGGTTAACCCTCTGTTTCCTATTCAGCCTTAGATGTAGATGGGCGGCCGTTCTTCGTTCCTTCCTTATTTTCCCGAATTTCCTATTTTAGATAATCGATTAAATGTTTTGATTTATTTGGGGCCTTAAAAATACTCTAAAATTCCCGAAAATTCTCAAAAATACTTTGAGACATTCTGACTTTAATAAAATATTTTCACAAAACTTTATTTTGCAAATATCTTTTATAATTATTTCTTGACAAAAGTTAATGTATTTTAATTCAAAAGAATTCAAATAAATCTCGAAAATCCAATAAAATCCAAAAATTCACAAAATTCATATTTAGCAATAAAATAATATTAATTAATTAAATAGCTGAAATTTTGGGATTTTACACTCAAGACGTAAGAACCTTTGTAATCGCCTTCACATTTCCTCAACAAAGATCTAGTAGGATGTAGAGCTATTACCCCCGCTGGGGGTCTGAACCTGGGTACATCACCGTGTTCATTGATCTGTTGATCCCTGAGTCCCCGTCACGAGAGTCATTAGGGTTTCCAACCACGAAGACGCCTCTCTTAGAACCATACCCTCCATCCTCGGGGCGGTCAACCTGTTAGCTTGACGGGGTTACATCAAACCGAAATCTGGCAAACAATATCGCACATCGAAATTAGGTTCAGCTACTATGACGACATACCTGTGTAGGTTTCACTGGGTTCTACTCGTAATTATACCAAGACAGAATAGGGTAATTTACCTTGATTCGAAAAAGGGTGGCACCTAGACTTGCAGCCTATCAAAGATTTACTCGACACATCGTTCGGTGTCTACAAATATAGGGGAGGGCCACACAAGAAGGGCCCAAAAGCTCTAAAGTATACTTTTAACTTTTCTTGATTGTCGATAGTACGCAATAATTCTTCACTCTCCATAATAATACCTTCGAAACTAATTAACCTATTATGTTTTGGCAGTGCCACCAGCACCCAAAAGACACTGACCTATGTGGATTTTACATTTGCCACAACATGGGACTCCTTGTTGGTTCACACAAGACCAATGTCATACAGGTCTCTGTCAATCTTGCAACAATTGTCTCTACTTATCAATTTTTATATACACAAAACTTTACTCTTTTCATCGACAAGCTTGGCAATGCGCTAAATCTGAGTTGGAACAGGCTGACCTGCTAAGTATTCGAGGACAGCTCTGTGCCTTCTTCATGCGTGAGGTCTTAAATCCAAAGGGTAGATGCCACTTAGGGCTTAACTGATGAGTTGTGAATTTGTTAATTACTTATCATGCATTCAGATTAATTTGTGAACTTTGTGCTGTGAATTTCTCATTTGTATTTCTGAATCCAATTGGTTAGTATATATGTGAGTTGAATTCTGAAATGGATGCGTTGTACATATGTTGCAATGTGCGATTTCAGTTGATTTATAAAATGGATGTACTGTATATTGTGTAACATGTGATCAGATTTCATTTTTTAAATGTATATCATAATAATATAATAGTGATGCCATGTATTGTCTTTTATTTCAGAGGACATGGCTAGTATTTCTTGAGGCTAGCCAATAAATTAAAATTTAGTAAAAAATAGAAAATCAATATCACAGATTGTTCTAAAGAATAACCATCTTTGAAGAGCCACTCATCACAGACGGTTCCAATTTGGAACCGTTTGTAATGACCGTGTGGGATGAGACCAACATCACAGATAGTTCTAATTTAGAACCGTCTGTGATGAGTGGCTCTTCAAAGACGGTTCTTCTTTAGAATCGTGTGGGATGAGACCATCATCATTGTCGGTTTTAAAGTAGAACCGTCTGAGATAGTACTACATCACAGACTGTTCCAATTTGAAACCATTTATGATGAGGTTTTTCATTGACGGTTGGAAAACTATCTATAATGATTTTTTTGTCATCACTGACACTTCGATACAGACGGTTCATAAAACTGTCTGTGATGTGGTTTGTGAACTGCGTGTAATGTGGGCATGTACTATAGTGAATGTCCTTGCCTTGAATATTTTTATATGTTTAGCTAATTCTTAGATGCCTGAAAATTTCTTATTTTTTAGCCACCTAAACCTACATAGTTCTAAGTCTAAAATTACAGTGCTAAGTAATATGTAATTTTAGCAGAACTTTATTTTAATTTTTAATTCTATTTTTTTATATTGTGGGGGTTAATATAGGTTTAATTTAATTTTTTATAGGTTGGAAAGGAAAGTTTTTTGTCTTTGTCTTTTGCATGGGTTCACCAAACTTAAATTTATTTATTTTGTCTAGTTAGAATAATTATTTGTATTGTTTTTTTTGTCCTAGGAATGAGCGGTGGGGTTATATAAAAAGTGAGGGTAATTTTGAGAATGGTTGGATCTTCTCTATGGCCTAAGAAAAAATGACTAAATTAAACAAGATTTTAGCCACCTGATAAAGACAACCCCTTATTTTGCGAGGATATCCGCTAAAATTTAACAAAAATTTTGGATTATTTAGAAAAATACCCATTGTCATATGATACACTTTGATTCAGTCTCTCCCATTGCACCATCTTTAGATCTAATCTCTCCTGTAAATGCACCCGCCGGAGCCAACCGCACCCCACTACTCCGTCCTTGAATTGTTCCATTACAAGAGAGAGACACATGAAGGGGTGCTAGATTGCCCCCATCACACTCGCACGGAAAAGACAAGGATGTGAGGGAGGGCTAAGGGCATGAACAATGATACATGTATATTATCTATAAGAGTATACCATATAGAATTTTAGATGATGTGGTGAAGAGAGAAAGGTGATGTCTACTATTTAACAGACGGCCTTATAGACAACTTTATACTATATATACCATTGTACAAACAGTCTATTAATTATATGAGAGGTCATTACATACAGCTATATAGACAGTTTATTGTATAGATTGTCTTTAGTACTGTCTATAGATGACAGAAGTGTATTATAGATAACCACCATCTATACCACTGTATATGCCCTAAATGTGAAAGATATGTTTGTAGAGTTTTTTTTTTGCAAAGGTTTTACCTCGGTTACGCGCCTTGATCAAAAATTTCAGATTATCAGAAAACTACCCATTTTCATCTCCCTCGTCCGGTTATCCGTGCGTTGCAGAGTACAGAGTCTGCAGACAAGCAGAATTTGTCGTACTGGCCCTCCTACCCTTTTACTCTGTCTCACGGCCCAACTCGCAACTCCCTGACCTGCCAGCCTCTCCTCACCGGCCCAGCCCGGTCCGGCCCCGTAATCTGGTCCTACCAGCCAGCCTCTCCTCCGGTCCAGCCATTCGCCCGTTCCAATACGCAGCCGCTCGCTCTCGCATCTCGCGCGCCTCGTGAACGAAATCCCTAATGAAAAGCAACCCCCCAACCCAAGAAATAAATACTACACTCCTAGTACTAGTACTATTCCACCCTCCCGCTCGCGAGATCCCCTTCTCCTTCTCCGACGACGATTCCCACCCCCTTCCTCCTCACTCCCTCCCCGCCTCCACCACCACCTCCCCAGCGCGCGCCACTCCGCGCGGATCCTGTGGCGAGGCTCTCGGCGCCGGTCCACAGGTCAGCCTCTCCTTCCCTTCCGTCCTGTCGAATGCGGCCGTTTTTTTTTCTCTTGCTCTCGGTGCGTGGGATCTGGGAGGGATGCGAGGGCGCAGGATTCAGGATGAGTCGAGGGTGCGTGTGTGTTGGGGTGGGTTGGGGGGCGGGGAATGGTGGTAATGCTGTGTTCACTGCGTTGGTCAACGCGGCGAGGGATGGGGAGCTAGATGATGAGCGAAAGGTCGGATGCGCTGCGCTGGTTGGTTGCTGGATTAGGTCAGACGAGGGTGTTGATGCGACGTAAGAGGTTGCCAACGCCCGATGCTCAACCGATCGAGGTGGTGGTTTGAGCGAGTTATGACTTATGGGTTTTTGGCTACGGCCTGCGGCTTCGCAGCGAGGTTATGAATAAGGGGTTTCGCTGGTTATGGCCGGGTCTATGCGTAGCCTCTGTCGCCACTAGTATTGTAAATTGCTGGGTTTTTGGCCTGTTCTGAAAGTGCTGCTCTTCCCCTTGACCTATGGTATGGTATAGTGCCTCATCCAGTCCTAGAGTGGCTACTGCGATTACTGGCTGCAAATTGGTTCCGGGCTTTTGGCGGTAAGCGTCCCTCTACTGGTTTCCAAACCCTGGATGAGTGTACATGTTAGTCAAACGTGGAACTGTCTAATCACATATTCACATCTGGCTGCCTGCAGCGGTAACTTCGCCTTTTGTCCTTCTCTCTTTCTTTCTTTTAGAAATGTAAGTTTGTTGTGGAGTTCGACAGTGACTGGAGTCTGGAGTTTGATAGATTATTTTGTTAGCATGAGTGCCCCCGACTCATGCTGCATTAACTAGACAGCTTTTGGTGAGATGACTGTTCTCAATTAATCTTTGTGTACATGGAAATACGAAGTCTGAAGCTATGAACAACTTGTTTCTAGTTCTCCTATGTGGTAGGCAAGTTAAAATAATACAAGTTATGGTATTTTCTGTTTTATTGTACTGGTCAAATATGATAACCAGCATCCTGTGGCAAGAAAAATAATTTCCATTAACGCTTTTTTTTACATACATTTGAATAAGGATGTATCTATACAATATACCTGTTGATTTAATGTTTTAAAAAGTCATGGAAATGGGTATAAATGATGTGCACTGTTAAACCAAGAGATGAGTGCATTAATTATTTTGCCGGAACTACTATTGATTGGTAAGTGGTGTGAGTTGCTTAATCATGAGAATGTGTATGTTGATTTGATGGAAAGAATATGACTATATTAGTATATTAACCAGATTAAATTAATGTATTTGGGATTTGATAATTAGTTCAAAATACGTTCACTTGATATGCTCATTATATTTAAGTTGAGTAGCATGAATAACAAGGATCATTCATATTTCATGGTGACCCTGTTATGTATGATGTGTTGGCCAACAATTTATACACAACATGGTGAAATTAGCTTCTGAGAATGCTGAAGAAAGCTGCATCTATATAGTGAAATTTGTAAATTTAAAAATATGTGGTAATCCACAAGACATGTATTTGAACTTATGGATCAGCCCTCTAATATAAATCAGATTGCCTCAATTGTAAACCATTTACTGGACCTGCACACAAGTTGATGGAGTTGAACTCACTATATTGAGTTGACCCTTGAAACTTTGTAAACCATTACATCCACAATCTGTAGGATATTGCAACGTTTAGTTGTGAATTCATAATCCCAGTTTTGAATGTAGTAAAAACACAACTTCTGTTTGGTTCGTTGTAAGTTTAGATCCTCAATATTACAGAAGCAACTAACCCTATGAACATGTCTATATCCATACAAAGTGTTGCAAAGCTACATACAGGAAAAACAAGTCTCTTTTAAGTCAACAGATATATATCTCTGCATTGCTGATGTAGTTGCATGGAGCTGTGGAGTCGGTATTTGGTTTGATAATTTGCACTTAGTGAGCCAGGGAAAAAAAACTCAACATGAATATTGAATTTTGTTCTTGTCAATGAGTGCTTGGTTATATTCATGTGCAGCACTGATGATCCTTGTAGTATTAATGACACTTCAATGCAGCTAGTGGATTAGGACCTAACGCGCAATTGGCATTTGACTGAACTTTCTGTTGAATATCTACTGCACTTTTGGCATGAATGTGGAAGGTTTTTTTTTCCATTACTTGCTCTAGTTCTAGGAAAGGAGTCACTGGGTAAAATATATTTACCTTAGCATATGAGTATGTTGAGCCTATGCACACCTAATAGTCAAGATTGCCTGTTTAATTTAATCTATTTGTTTTCCTCCTTCATTTACGCATAGGTTGACCCTGTAGGATGAAATACATACGATGATTCTATATTTGAAGATATTTTGGAGATGGATGATCTGCCAGATGATCAAGGGCAATCCGACACACACTCATCAGATCCAAATTGGTGGCACACACATGCAGAACACAAATTCCAATCTGTTTCCCTGACTCAACAGGAAAAGAATTTGGATTCTGTAGATTCGTCCATTGATCGTAGCAAAGCTGACCATTCATTATGGGCTACTCAGACATTATGGTCTACTGGATCTCTATCAAGCCCAATACCTAATGGTTTCTATTCAATTATTCCAGTAAGTGGATCTTATTTGAGAGAGTTGTTAAAAATACGAGTAACTTATTTGTACTATTTATTTCGTCTCCTCATGCAGGATAAGAAACTCAAGAAGTGTTTTGACACTATTCCTTCTCCAGATGACCTTTATTCCTTGGAATAGAGGGATTCAAGGCTGAGATCATTCTTGTGGACTTAGAGAAGGATAAAAAGCTATCCGCAATAAAGCAGCTATGTGCAGCGATGGTTAAAGGATTGAATTCTAACCCAGCTGCAATGATAAAAAAGATTGCTGGTTTGGTAAGTTCTCTCTGAGATTTTTATGCAATGGAGGACAGTGGTAGCATCTTGTTTTCTTCATTCATAACATTGCAAACTGCAATCTCTTCATGGTCAATTGCTTTAGAAACAGTTTACAGAAACTTTTCCTACTTGGAACTGTTCCATTATGTTGTTCTGCAACTTTTTGCTTACCCTTCGGTTTTGTTAAGTGTGTGGTGGATTGCACTTGCTGCTCGAAGTATAAATAATGCTTTTTTAAAGGATAGGTTGTGTTTAGTTACTTTTGCTTCCAGCCTGTACAGGTGCCATCTTGATTACACATGTTTTATTCAAACTTAAAAGTCTTCAATGATAATTGTAGGTTTCTGACTTCTATAAGCGATCAAACCCGCAGCTTAGTCCTGCAAGAACTTCCTCTGAAGAAATTTCTCATTTCATGGAAAACCGGGGGTTCAATTGCTTGGGCAGATAAGACATGGATCTTGTAGGCCTAGAGCAATATTGTTTAAAGTTCTTGCCGACTCTGTTGGTATAGATTGTAAGCTGCTGGTGGTATGTTTTCTTACCTTCCAAGTTCCAGTTAGTATCTTTGAACTTCGAAATGGGATTATTCTCTACCTGTGAAATTCCTGAATCCTACATTAGTATGTTTTTTCAACATGTTCAGGGCATTCCAAATGAAGAATCTCATGAATACAATGACTCATCCAAACACACGTCTGTTGTGGTTATATTGAAGTCTGTGGAGTTTCTAGTTGATCTAATGCGGTTTCCAGGACAACTAGTTCCATTGTCATCCAAGGCTATCATCACATCCCATATTTCTGCAGCTGGAGAGAGTGACTCAGTTGACTATGATTCTTGTGATTCTCCTCTTGAACCAAATAGTCCTCTGTGTTCTCAATGGTATGCTTGTGTATATTTTTCATGATATCTGTTTCTGATGTTTCTGTTTGGTCCTTTGCTATATATCCATTATTATTATGTTAGGATAAACATATGATACAACATAGGCTATTCTACATGTAGCTGAAGAATAGTGTGTGTATATGTATACACCTGGGCACCATGATCCAAAAAGGGTATTCCCCTATGTATCGCATGCGAAAATTTTTGAAAATTTTAGGATGTTGAATTTAACTAGTTTACTAACTAGTTCAAACAAGTTTGAACTGAAATTCAAACTAAAGTTCCTTTTTTTGATGATAGTTTGATTGTAGGTATGTGCTGATTTTATATATAAATTAGCAAAGCATGTGATCTAAATTTGTTCAAAATCTTTGAATTCGAGTATATTTTTTCCAAGGTATGTGTTTCATTTGAATTGTTATAGATGGATATATACTCTAAAACTAAAATTTTCAAAAAAAATATACCACAGAGAGAGAGAGAGAGAGAGAGAGAGAGTATGGTGAAAGTAGACATATGGTGAAAACATGAAAGTAGGCAAACAGGGACGTTCGATCGAACTTGAATGGTTCAGATTTAGGTGGAATCCCACCTCCTCTATTTAAATACGTTTAATACATAACCCCTAGAAAAATTACAAAAGTCCACACCTTAAGTGAAGGAGGTAAGATTCCACCTAGATATGGACCATTCAAGTTCGACTCAATGCCTCTGTTTTGCCTATTTCATGCTTTCACCATATACTTCCATACACACACAAACATACATATACATACATATAGGGGAGATATCCAATGTAAATTCATCTTACTGTGTAAACTCTGTGAAATCTACGTGTAAAAGTTTTGAAAAATTCTCAAAATATTATCATATGTAGGGGAGATAAGCTTCTGCAATTCTATAAAATTTGAAGATCAAAACCAATTGCATTTGAAAGATATGAAAAAGACAAATTCAACATGAATAGTGATTTTCACTGTTTAGCACTATTCATTTCGCTGTTTGCCCTTTTCATATCTTTTAAATGCGGCTGAGTTTGGTCTTCATATTTTGTAGAATTGTAGAAGCTTACCTCCCCTACGTCTGATATTTTTTGAAATTTTTTTCAAAACTTCTACACGTGGGTTTTAGAGAGTTTACATGGTAAAGGAGGTTTACACTGGATATGTTACCATATACATATATATATATGTGTGTGTGTGTGTGTGTATATATATATAGAGAGAGAGAGAGAGAGAGAGAGTGACACGAGGAAGCGCTAATCCATGCTTGCCCGCAGATTAGTTATTTTGCGCTTCGGTTAGAGAAGTGCATGGAAAACATCCCACGTACGCCCGCTTGACGCGTGTTGACTAAGCCAATTACCTACGTAGCCAGAGCACTTAGTAAATGTGTTTCTTGTTTGTACATGAATCTGTTTTTTTAGCCATAACTTTTTATTCGCAGCTCCAATTCACGAATGAATTCCACCATTAGATTACTGACGATGAGAGGAACACCATGATATAAGTCTTGCTAATAAATATTGCATAAATCAAAATTTACTGCCAAATGAATAACAATTGACTACTGTATGATAGTAATTTCTAGTTATATATATAGAATTTTTGTTATCAATGAGAAAAATTACTTTTTATTAGCGAGACTTATATCATTTTGTTCCTCTCGTTGTCAGTAAGCTACTGGTGAAAATCATTTGCAAATTGGAGCTGCGAATAAAAGTTATGGGTAAAACAAAGAAACAACAGATTCATGTACAAACAAGTAAACACATTTACTAGTTGGTTTCCCACCATATTGAGAACTGCAAATCCGGTAGTAAATCAGGACTCCTCATTTTATTGTTTAATGCACTAATGTTTACTATCTTATTTTAAGTTACTACCGAATCAGTAACGTGTCCACCAACTAATAAATGCATTTTTTAGTTTGTACATGAATCTGTTTTTTTTTTAGCCATATCTTTTTATTGGTAGCTTCGATATGCAAATGGTTTCACCAGTAGCTTACTGACGACGAGAGAAACATAATGATATAAGTCTCACTAATAAATAGTAATTTTGCTGACTGGTAATAGAAATTACTATATCTATAACTAGAAATTACTATCATACAGTATGATAGTAAAAAATCCAAATGAACATCAATGTACTACTATATGATAGTAATTTCTAGTTATAGATATAGTAATTTCTATTACTAATACAAAATTACTGTTTATTAGCGAGACTTATATCATTATGTTCCTCTCGCCATCAATAAGTTACTAGCGAAAACCATTTACAAATCAGAGCTGCCAATAAAAAAATATGGCTAAAACAAAGAAAAAAATATTTATGTACAAACTACTAAACACATTAACTAGTTAGTTTGACCATGTAACTGGGGCAGTCCATTTCACTGATTAGTGCATTGCATGGCTCGATCGGATTTGGGTTAAATAATTTATTATGACCAGAGGGTCTTATTTGCGGGGCAAGGAGGAGCCGTGGCTAGCCCTCGACTCGGAGGTAGCGATCGTCGTGGGCGCCCCGATCAATGGCGGCAAAGAAGGGAAGATTAGATGTAAGAGAGGTAGGAGAAAACTTAATTCTTGCTTGATCTTATTAAAGCCATACGACACATATATATAGGCGGTATTATTGCTTTCCTAACAAACCTTCCCATATAAGGAGTCCTAATCGATACTAAATCAAACAAACCCTCCTATATAAGAGTCCTGTCGATACTAAATCAATGTAGCAAAACCTCCTTAGGAAAGGAGTCTTAATCCAAATCTAATCCAATCATATCTCTAACTTTGCCTTTGCTCTGCTTGGGTATAGGTGCGGCCCCACATAACATCTCTCCCTCGACAAGCGAGTTGTCCTCAAGTCGCCAAGTAGGGTAGCGGCGATTTAAAATCTTCCACATCTTCCCAGTGGTTTCAGAAATAAAATTTCCGCTTATTTGACGAGCACTTGGCGAACTCCACGGGCAATTCTCATCTTGTCGGTCTTGAGGCAGAGTAAGCTTGAGCCGCACCAAAGTGTATGGGTGGCGGTGGGCGTGGCGGGTGGGTTCTTGCGAACTTCTTAAGGCCCACATGAAACACATCATGGAGGCAGGCGTGTGTCGGAAGGCGGTTTATAGGCCACCTCATTGACCACGGCTAAAATCTTGTAAGGACCATAGAATCGCTGGTAGATTTGCCTTTGGGAAGTCTTTGGTAGCGACCTTGAGCTCGATGGCGAACGCGAGCCAAACCAGATCCCTTCTAAGAAGGATAGCGGCCGATGCCCTCGATCATAATACTTTTAGCCATGCTTTGAGCTCTGCAGACAACTTTGGCCGAACATCGCCAGAATAAATCTCTGTCTTCCATGGCGGCCGGCCAGCCGAACCTGCGATCCCTGTTTCATAGGACCGAATAGTAGGCGGGTCCTCCCATAGACGACTTTGAATGGTGTCTCCTCGGTGCGGAATGGAAAGAAGTGTTGTAAGTGAATTGACCCAAGGAGCCACTTAAGCCATTCTTGTGGTCGATCACTGTCATGCAATCAAGATACATGGCGATAGCTTTGTTGTGACCTCGTCGGCCATCGAACTGCGGGTGGAAAGCGGAACTCATGTGAAGCTTGGTGCCCATCACGAGAAAAGTGCTTGCGGAAGGTGGAAGTGAACACGGTGTCGCGATCGGAGACGATGGACGTGGGCACCCCATGGTCGGACAATGTCGGCGAAGAAGGTGCGCACTACGGACTCACTTGAATAGGGATGCGCCAAGGCAATGAAGTCGCGATATTTGGAAAAGCGGTTCACCACCGTAAGAATCACCGACGGCCTCAACCTTAGGAAGGTGCTCGGCGAAGTCCATGGAAATGTCGGACCGAGATGGTGGGCCAGAAGCAGGAAGAAGCGGCGGCGGTAAGTGGAGGTGCTCTGTTTTGTTCATTGGCGACCAGCGATGGCGGACATAGGATCGATAGCCGCCGATCGCTTGGCGTGTGAAGTCACGGCGAAACCGCCGCAAGGTCTTCTCGATGCCCTCGTGTCTTGTGTCGTGGACACCTTGAGCACCTTCTCGAGGATCGTGGGCCGGCGGGAGATAGAATTTGCCACCATGAAGCGATAAACCATCCACCATTGACGAGGAGAGCCGGTGTGCCATCATTCACCGGAGGCCAACGTGATAATGGCGGGTCTCGGCCACCTCTGCCGCCAAGGTCTGGACAATGTCAAAGCTAGGCCCGAGATGCCCATGAGAGCGCCCTCCTCCACGTCATGGCGGGATAGTCGCGTCGGCGACGATGTTGGTGCGGCGGCTTTGTACTTAGCGGTGAAGTCGAATCAAAGCAACTTGCTTACCCATTGGTCTTTGTGGAATTGTGGCAAGACGTTGGTCGAGCAAGAACTTCAAGTCAGAGTGGTCGGTCTTGACGACAAGCGCGCCCCATAGATAAGGCCGCCGATGGCGACGGCGGCTGAACAAAACCCGATCGGCCAAGGCCAGACGTCTGTGAGACCCCCGATGAGCGAGCCATCGGCGGCTAAAGAAAAAGCCACGAGGCGGCTTGTTGATGTAGGATCTGCCGCATGCCGGCCTGGAAATCGTCGCATTCTACCACGGCGGCTCAGTGAAGTCGAGGCAGAGCGAGGACGGGCGCCGATGTCGAGGCTCCTTCGAGGATCGAATGTCGCTACTTCTTGCCGAGACCAAAGAACCCGTCTTTGCGGAGGGCGGTGAGAGGAAGCGCCAACGCCCGTAATCCTTGACGTACTTGCGGTAGTAGCACAACCCGAGGAAGCGCGGAGAGCACGTCTCGTCGCAGGACCGGCCGATCGACCACGGCGAACTTTGCCGACATCCATAGCAACACCGCGCGGAGATGACGTGGCCCAAATAGGTGACGGAGGACTCACCGAAGAAGCATTTAGACTTCTTGAGAACGAGCGTTGTCGCGGAGCGTCGCGAAGACGGTCGGGACACATGCCGGAGGTGTTCTGGACCACGTCTTCTTGAAGATGAGGATGTCGTCGAAGAAGACGAGGACGCAACGGCGCAGAACGGCAGAGGACGGCGTTCATCAAGGCTTGGAAAGTTGTCGGCGCGTTAGTCGTGCGAACGCAAGATAACGAGAACTCGTAGAGGCCGTCGTGGGTGCGAAGGCCGTCTTCTCGATGTCGTTAGGAACATCCGGACTTGATGATAGCCGGGCGAGGTCGAGCTTAGTGAAGAACTGGCGCCGTAGAAGCTCATCGGCGGTTAAATCCCACAATCGGAATCGGAAAAAGTGTCCTGCATCGTCCGCTTCGTTGAGTGCCCTGAGTTGACGCAGGCGCCGTGAAGCGTCGCTTTTGACGAGGAGCACCGCCGTGACGAAGGCGGACGTCTTCGCGACGGATGATCTGCGGTCAAGCATGTCCTTGCACCGCGTTCGAGTTAAATCCTTGTGCATGGCGGGAATGATATGGCGGGCAACAACGAAGTGTGCGGCGCAGAGGTGGATGGTGGTCGCATGGCTGTGGAGAAGCAACCACGTGGCTCGGCGAAGATGTCGTCAAATTCCGGAGGAGAGTCGCGCATAAGGTCTGCGCCAAAGCCGCCAGTTAGGACGCCGAGGAGGACGGCCAAGCCCCGCCACCGGACCTTGTGATCATGGAGCCAAAAGCGCATTGTGAGGCGAAATCCCACAAGATCGCCCAAGAGTTGCTAACCATCCGGTCACGAAGCACAAGGTCGTAACCCACGATCGGAGCACAAAGACTGCCTCATTGAATGGCTCCTCATGGATGGATAAGGTGGCGCCCTTGTAAACCCCAAGGCACGATAGCCGTTCGCCATTGGCCACGGTAGCTGCTGACCCGTCTGACGGAGTCGAAAAAAGCGCCCGATCCTTCTGCAGCCTCCTCCGAGATGAAGTTGTGGGGCGAGCTTTGAGTCGAGGAGAGCATGCAATGTGATTACGCCCATTGTATCGGGCACTTGCATGGTGCGTGGGTCGCGGACTCGAGATGGCGTGGAGGAGATCACGCGAGTTCGCTTCTTCGCGCGTCGCGGTGGTGATGGCGGGAGCATCGCATCGCCGGCGTAGGCCATCTCCATGACGAAGAGCCGCCAAAAAGCGATTATGGCCCCGAACGTACTTTTCATCGCAATTGAAGCAAAGGCCTTGGCGGCGACGCTCGTCCATCTCGGCCGGCGTCTCAGCGCGACCAGAGTCTCAGTCTTTGGTGATCGTGGTGGCGCCATCGGTGCCGCGGTGGAAGAGCAGCTGGCAGCGGCGGTGTGGGCAAGATGCCCCGGCGCTGCGGCCTAGCCGCCTGAACCACCTGCTCCGTCGCTCGTATGCTCGCGCAAGGCTGATGGCGACCTCTAGGGACATCGGGTTTTGGAGCTGCACGTTGATCCTGAGCGGTTCTTGGAGGCCGGCCATGAACATTTGAATCTGGCTGGGCGCAGCGATGGGACTCGCCGAGCCAGAGCTCCATGAAGCGCTCATTGATTCCGAGATCTTGGCGTCTTGGCCGGCGGTAAGCAAGATCGCCCATGGGATTGGCGCGAAGGGGTGGGCCGAAGCGGATGTTGAGCAGCTCCGAGAAGCGGCGCCAGGATGGTGTGCCTTCCTCCCGCTGGATGTGCATGTACCATCTTTGCGGGGCCATCCATGTTGAATGCGCCATCGGACCTTCTCCTCCTCCATGATCCGTCTTTGGAGAAAGGACTCACATTTGTTGAGGAAGAGGAGGGATCCGTCTTCCGTCGAACCGGAAAGTTGAGCTTGTGGAAGCGAGGAGGCGCTCGCATGGTGGCCCAACCCGATGCGCGCCATCGCTTTGCCCTCGCGTTCTGGATGATGACGGCGTTGTTGGTGCGCTCGAGCCGCTCGATGGCGTGGCGATCTTGTTGTTTATTCTTTGTTCCAAGCGGGTGATGGCGCTCTCAATATTGCCCACTGCTTAGAAATGGCTGGGTGATGGAGGTGAGTTGTTCCATGATGGCATTGTCCTGTCGGCGCAACCATGGTGGGCGATCGAGGCGAACTGACCCTTGATACCAAGCTGTTATGACCGGAGGGTCTTATTTGCGAGGGGCAAGGGAGGAGCCGTGGCCCTGCCCTCGACTCGGAGGTAGCGATCGTCGTGGGCGCCTCGATCAATGGCGGCAAAGGGGAAGATTAGACGATGAGAGGTAGGAGAAAACTTAATTCTTGCTTGATCTTATTAAAGATTAGACAGAAGGAGAGGTAGGAGAAAACTTAATTCTTGCTTGATCTTATTAAAGCCATACGGCTTACATATATATAGGCCAGCGCCTTATTGCTTTCCTAACAAACCTTCCCATATAAGGAGTCCTAATCTGATACTAAATCAAACAAACCCTCCTATATAAGGAGTCCTAATCTGATACTAAATCAATGTAGCAAAACCTCCTTAGGAAAGGAGTCTTAATCCAAATCTAATCCAATCATATCTCTAACCTGCCTTTGCTCTGCGGGTATAGGTGCGGCCCCACATAACAATAGCCCGAGAGTATAATAGGCCGATCTATAAGAGTTGTAGATTAGCATCTCTCTCTCTCTCTTATATGTAGCATCTCTCTCTTATATATGTATGTATGTTTGTATATGTATATATATGTACTATGTGTGTGTATATATATCTGTGTGCGTGCGCGCTCGTGTGTGCGTGTGGCAACATATATAGTTTAAACCTACATTGAGGTGTTATCCATGCAATCCCTTAATGTAAACTATCTGATCTGGACTTAACGCATGAGATGGAGGTGGGATACCAACCACTTAAGATGTTTTTGTAAGATGGTTGAAAAGTTTAGAGGGTTTTCTGCAAAAACATCTCAAGTTGTGGGAGTTCATCCCATCTCCATCTCATGCATTGAGTTTAGATCGGATGGTTGACATTGAGGGTTACATGGGTAACACCTAAGATTTAACATCTGAAGTTGGAATTAAACAAACATGATGTTCAAGTTCTTTGACTTGGTCTGTGATAAGCACTTTTGCACTTTCTGTGTAATTTCAGGCTAGAGCAAGATGACAAAAATAGATCCTTTAAAGACCCATCTCTAAGAAACATCATGCTTAGATCGACAAACTCTATGGAGGGTAAATTGAGATGGTAAGCCATATAAGATAAAGTGAGCTTGCTCAGCAGTTTCATCTTTTTTTAAAAAAAAAAAATATTTTTTCTCTTTATCAATGCCTACATAACTTCAGAATTACTCATCTAGTTTTTTATTTAATACTGTACCAGTTTATCACATAGTGAACCAAACGTGGCCAATGCCTTCTGTGGTCGCAGCCGGAAGAAAGTTGTGAATGAACATCAAAGAACTGCTAGCTCAAGGTATTAACATAGTCAAACGTCTGCATCGTTGACCACCACTAGTATGATATCAAAGCATGACTGCTGGTGGCTTGACTTTTGCAAATACATGGAGGTTTCTGCAACTAGTTTACAAACACATTGGGATTTGTGCAATTTATTCTACTTAAAATGACAGACATATTAGGCAACATTTGGATTGTTGGAGCTTGGTTTGAACCAAAATTCCTGGTTGCCATCTCAATCTTCTATCTGGATGTGCATTACGTATGGAAGAGAACTAAGGTCCATACTGCAAAGACTTATTTAGTCTGTAGGAATTAGAATGTTCTAATCATACTATCATACTATATCAAATGAAGCTTCTTAATACTAGCCTGCCAATGACATGACAGACTATAAAAAATTTGCTAACTATAGCATCTAGATGACTAGTTGTGATAAACTCTCTTTCAGTCCTTTGCTTTGGGGTTTATTTTAGTGCTGTTTTAAGATTAGTCAAATCAATCTTTCTACTTTCATATTGGGCATAGTTTGATACCTCCTTAGTCTTTACGCTGTTGGATGGAAACACTAGCATGACAAGGCATGGCATGGCATGAAGCTGAGTTTGTGCTACATTGAGCTAGTCAGCACCATCATTGTCTCGCTCTCTTTGGTGGCTGGTTCCATATGGCACTGGCAACTTCACACTGTGCCCTGTCATCTGCACTTGCCATTTTTCATCTAAAAATGTAAAAAGGGACCAATGTAAGTCTGCATTAAAAAAGGGACTAAAATGAGTTGGAGAGAAGTAAAAGGACCTTAAGTTGTGGCTTAAGTGCATTTTCCCCTATTTAGATATCTCATTCTATGCTTTGTTTGCTACTTGCTTTACCTTTCTATTCTACATTGTTAATTTATTATACCAATCCTTCTTTGCCATATATGTGTTGTACGTTGTAAGGTTATTGTCTAGAATTTTCTACCTGCTTCTAAGATCCAAATTGATATAGTTTAAATTGAATTTATTTGTTCCTGCAGTCCAGAGTATCCATTATCCAGAGCTTGTGGGCGCTCTATGCTGGGTGATAAACAGTATGGAGATGGTGTAGCTGTATCAAGGTACCTCAGTAAGTTTCTCTTTTGTTCATTTGTTTGAAATCTGAATCAGCAAAAAAGCAAATCCTGAGTTCTTATTCCCATGATTTGAAATAAATGCCCAAACAAGCACCCATAGCAACATCTATGATACTTCAAATATGCCAAGAAATGTGACAATCATTAATAGAAAACCCAAGAATCCTTGTTTCTGCATGCTTTTATATGTAAGTTCAAAATTTCGAAATCTGAAATGTGAGAGCTATCTTGTAAAAACTGGGAAGGGAGAACCTGCTTATATATTTTCAAAATTTTAAATGTGAGAATTGCCTTGTAAAAACTCCCAACAACTAGCTCATACTTTTTTGTTCTTAAAATGCAATGTTTTTTAGTTTTACTTACAACAGGAATACTTTCCGATCGGTTCGCTTCCTGTCAACCGGGGTCTAGGTGGTTCCCATTTCAATTGATTCTCAATTCAAACTTTGTATTTTAATTGGAAAATTGTCTGTTTTTTCAGGTTCCCAATGGGAACTAATGCTAGCCTGTTTCTGGGATTTTTTTTACTTTTTATTTATTTTCAGGGTAAAGCATTTTTTTTTGCATGAGAGAGGGGGGGGGTCTGTCCATAAATATATCTATTGAGCCCTAAGGAATGAATCAAGTTGACCCCCATCTGAATGGAGTTGTTCTTTAGGGTATCAATTTTTTTGACACTCGATACTTCTCATTTTGTGTGAGATATAGAATCTACACTAATATGATCAGTACACGTACGATAATCTGTGCTCGGCTATCAGAGCCAGCTTACCTTGGCTTTGGAACTTGGAAACTATAAAGGACTTACCTTGGCTTTGGAACTCGGAAACTATAAAAGATTTAAGTCATTTAACAATATTGCAGTCAACAATGTTGATAATCTTGCAGTATCGCTTTCTTCTTGGCCTAATTAAGCATGTCTTGCTTGATGATAGGTCAGACGGCGCATCAACATCAAATACACGTAGAGCACGGCGAAGAATTACAAGTATTACCCCTGAAATTGGTGATGATATTGCAAGGTCGGTAAACATGACCTTTTACTCTCTGAACAGCAGGACTTGTGAAAATAAGGAGTAAGAGTCAGTTATGTGCTAAGTCTTATTCTAGTACCAACCTTGGAACTGTTGTTTTTTTTTTCAAAATTTAATTGCTAGTATCCTAGATTGCCTTGTATAAAGATTGCTAGTATCCTAGATTGCCTTGTATAAAGATTGCTAGTATCTTGTATTACCTTTTGTACTCTTATGTACATGTATATATTTTGGCTTATTAGTCTTATGATGAATACAAGTGCTATTCATAACATGGTATCAGAGTATAGTTAGGGTTAGGGTTTTCACCGCCGGCTGTCGTAGATTTTCCCACTAACCTTGATTATGCCGACTAGTCCGCTGCTCATCTTGCATTGTCGGTCCGCCGCTTGTTCCCGTCGGCTCATCACCACCCACCTTCGTCACCGCTCGCTGGTCCGCTGCTCATCCTCGCATCACTGGTCTGCTGCTTGTCTGCCTAACCACGACGCCCCTCTTCGTGTGCTGCCTCGTTGGGCCTTGCCAGTCGGCCTCTGCTATTGAGGCATCACCGCCCCTCCTCTCGGCAACGCCTTGGCTCTGGCCCACCTCGATGCCTCCTCATGGCACCCGTCCGATGCCGGTCGACACTTGACCGCCCAACGCCTCCTCTTGGCGCCTGCTCGACGTCGGTTGCCTCCCGAAGCTTCTCTTGTCTGCCATTGCTCGCCTGAAGCTCTCGATCGGATTCCAATCGAAGCTCCCGACTGGATTCAATCCGATTTTGGGTTTTTTGGCTCGGTTCCTAGCTTGGTTTTTGCTTGGCTAGGCTTAAAAAAATGTCGTCTTCTGGTTCTTCCTCAGGCACTGTATCTGTCCCTCGCTGCCCGGTTTTTTTCGATGGTCTCAATTATCGAGACTAGGTTCTACATGTGCGCCTTCATATGTGTGGCCAGCGTCTTTGGGAGGTATCTCACTAGCGATTTGTCTTGTCCACCTCGTCTTAATGCCCCTGTTATACCCGTTATTTCCAAGGAGGCTGATGATGTTGCTTGATAGAAGGTGTCTGATGATTATGATGATGCTATGGAGTCTTTTTAGACTCAATTTGCTGCCTACAAGATGTGGATTGATGAGGATGCTCATACCTTTGCTATTTTGGTTGCTAGTATGGAGAATGCTGATGTGGTTGTGTTGTCTTCAGAACAGTTGATGTGCACACATCTTCACTACCGCTATGAGCCTACTGGCGATTCCTTGTACCTTGCTGTTGTGCAATAGGAGCGGTCATTGCAGCAAGGTGATTCTGCCGTGGATGAGTTCTACATGCAGTTGTCCTTATTGTGACGTCAGCTTGATTCTCTTGGACCGGAGATTTGCCGTACTTGCTAGTGTTGTTAGCGTTAGCTCTCTCTCATCTGGAGCTTCGTCGTGTCTATGACTTCTTGACATATCTTTGAGCTGAATTTGAGTAGATTCGTGCCTAACTGCTTGCTCGCCACCCTTGTATGACTCCCCTTGCAGCTCTTCATACTGAGGAGACTCGCCTTCGTGGTGCAGGTGCGATTGTCTCCTTTAGTTTTGGTGATGCCTCGTACTACTCCATTAATGGCGCCTAATCTAGTGGTTGTTGGGGGTGGAGGACTTCACTGCACCTATCGTGACAACAATGGACATGTGGAGCAGTTCTGTTATCGGAAGAAGAAGAATATTGCTCAGGCACCTCCCCTCAACGGACCTCTGTTGGTTCTGACTCTACTTAAGAGATTCTCACGCTGCTACGTCGCATGGTTGCTTCCGCACCGACAGGTTTTGCTGGTTCTACTACTCAGTCTTCTAGTGAGAGACCACCTTTCATATCCTTTTCAAGCATCTCATGATGGATTCTTGACTTTGGTTCTCTTCATATGACATCTGATCCTTCCAATCTTCGTTCCATTAGTTCTCTCGCTGCTTCTATCATTGTTCAGACCGCAGATAGTACATCTCTTTCTATTGTAGGATGGGACACTCTTTTATCTTGCTCTTTTCATGTTCTTCTTGTTTATGATGTTCCCAAACTAACCATACAGCTTATGTCTGCTAGCCAACTCACTGATCATGATTGTCGTGTTATCCTCAATTCTGACTCATATTGTGTTCAAGATTGCCGCACGGGATTTGTGGTTGGTACTGGCTCTCGCCACCGTGACTTAGCGTCTCTGGGAGCTTGATTGGTTTCGTCTTCCTTCTGTTGTACTTTCCAGTCTCTGTCTCCACCGCTTCTACATCCGTTGCATCCTCCACCGCATTATTGTGTGTGCTATGTTCTTGCACCCCATGAACACACCAAGCTGATCGCTTCATCTATTGGGTGCGTTTTTTATATAGTGCTGAGCATAAAGGATATCGTTGTTGGGATCCTATTGGCCGACGACTGCGGATCTCTTGGGATGTAACTTTTGATGAGTTTTGTTCCTTCTACCCTTGTCCTTCTTTCACTTCAGCATCTCTTGTCGAGTCGCTTTCTTTCATTATTTTTCCTGATACTCTTGTTGCCACTTTTCCTTTTGGACGGTTGGCGTCTTCTAGATCGTCGGCCCTTCCTTCGGCATCTTCACCACCAGTGCCTCCTGATATTGTTCCTTCTTCCTGATATTGTTCCTTCTTATCCTCTATACTACACTTATTGTCCGCGAGTTGAGGATTCCTTTGATGTGCCATCTTTTCGTGTTTCGCCATCTTCTTCAGTGCTTTCTCGCTATGCTCTTCGTGATCGCCAATCTATTCGGCCTCTTGAACGCCTGGGTTTAGCTGTTGTAGCTCTTGTCGAGTCGACTTCTTATTGTGATCTAAGAAGCTAGGTTCCCGGGATGATGGGATCGAGGAATGGGAATGCGGAACGAGGGTCGACATTTTTTAGAAACATGGTACGAAGGGGGTATAACTCCTCGAATTGTTTGTTCGACGTCCGGAACGCGAACCATGTGATTTTGAAACGAAAATGCGAACGAGGAACGGGTTCCCAAGCCTTTTGGAACGAAAATGTGGAACGATGTTATCGGAACGAGGAACGTGTTTCCAAACCTCGATATAAGTAGAACAAAACTAAATTACCAAGTTCATAGCTGAATTAAACGAAACACCGTTTAAACAATCAAAAAACCGTTTAAACGGTCAAAAAACGTTTAAACGATGCATTTAAATGTGGGTTACACACGTTTAAACGACTGTTCATGCATTTCAATGTAGCATGCTGACTCACATAGATAAACTTGCCGACGACGTGGCACGCATACCTAGCTTCCTTAGTTCCTTTATGCGAGAATGAGTCTAAGATTGGTGATATATCACATCACAAGCTTCCTTAGTTCGTTTATATGAAAGTGTGTGATACGCGGTCAACACTGGACCAGATTATACCGACGCCCAACAGAAGCAAAGATCGGACATGCTGCATGGCGCGAGAGATGGATTCGCGTGTCGGCCATGAGGCTAGGTCCAGCGGAGAGAGATAAGAGGGAAGTAGTTTGGGGTTGTTAGCAAAAGATTGTTTAGTTTGTTAGTTAGTTCAATTATTTTGTAACCGCCTGGAAGAGGCTGATGAATAAAGAGGGACAAAAGAGGGGAGAAAAGGCATGCTTTGATGCCACAAAAATCAATCTTAGGCGGTGGCTCGATAATCACCAACCTCGGTATGCGCCGTTTCGACGAATTCATCGTCGAACGGCTATGATCCGCCTTCGGCCAAGAACTCGAAGGCATTTAACAGGCTCACGCCGAACCGGTTTGTACCAATTTGGTATCAGAGCATTGCGCTTCTGGTGCCATGGCCACTCGATGAAGATCGCCACCGCTTCCAGGCGCAGAGAAGGCGATGAAGGGCATGATGGTGGAGATGATGAAGATTTTGAAGGGGAAGAACCCGGCCGTGGAATTGGCGGAAGACGGCGGGAATTCAAATTCGCATCCGGTAGGCCACGCCGCGGATGGTCGGCGGCGGGAGACCTTCCGCCATGGAGGCGGGCGAATCGCCTGGGATCTGAGAAGCACACGGCACGGGGCGGAGAAGAGGCGGGGATTTGAGGAGGAAGAGGATCGCCGATGGATACCTCGTCCTCTGCGGTTCGATCTTCCAGATTATGATGGGCAAGATGATCAGCTCGGATGGCTACGCTGTTGCGAGCGTTTCTTCCGGGTTCATCGGATTCCTGAGGAAGAGTACGTGGAGTTTGTAGGTCTTCATCTATCGGGGGAGGCTCAGGAAGTGTTGGATATTTGGCAAAGGGACGAACCATGGATTGCATGGGAAGATTTTGCTGAGGCGTTCACGTAGCGCTTCACTCGGCATTCGAGTGTTGGCCCGTTGGGTGACCTAGTGAACCTCAAGCAAGGCGGCAATTCAGTGGAAGAATATGCGAGGGAGTTTCAAAGACTTATCGCTCGCACCACGAGGATGAGAAAGGCAGACCAGATGGAAACCTTCATGGCGGGACTCTCTGTGGCCTTGGGTGCGGAGGTTCGCCGAGAGCGGCCCCGGGACCTAGCAGAGGCGATTGGAATTGCGCGTGAAGTTGAGGCAAGAAAAGTCGCATGGATTGCGGAGGCAATAGAGGGAATGTGAAGTTCGGTGCAGGGACGAGGTCCATTCCGCAACCAGACGTATAATTCCTCGGTCCGCCACCACCCCGTGAGGTTCGCGAATCTGCACCACCGATCTGGAAGACAACTGCCCAGGCGTCGTTACGCGCAAGGTGACCAAAATCGGCGGGCCATCCTCCCAGGGAAGCGGCGGTCACTCGACTCTGACTCGAACCGCCCGGCGGTCGATGCATAAGCGGCCGCAAGATCGGTACCAATGGACTATGTTTGAATCTTGGACCAATCTGGCGGACAGACGCGCCAAGGGTTTGTGCTACAATTGTGACGAGGTGTATACCAGAGGGCATTGTTGTAAGCGTTTGTTCCATTTGGAGGTATAGGACGTGGAGGATGAAGAAGAAGTCAGGGAGGATGAACCGTGCGAAGACGTCCCTGTCCATGATTGCCGCCTTGGGTCCTAAGCATGGGAACACCATGCAAGTTCCGATGCAAATGGCAAATCATAGTTGGCGGGGACTCATTGATAGTGGCAGTACTCATAACTTTGTGAGTGCTTATGCGGCAAGACAGGAGAAGTGGAAGACAACTCCTAGGGAATCATCCAAGGGCACCCTGCAACAAGTTCGAGTGGCCGGAGGAGCTCATCTGCCATGTCTGGGAACATTGGAGGCCGATTTCACCATCCAGGGACAACATTTCACGGCTCCATTCATCATTCTTCCCATCAAAGGCTTTGATGTTATATTGGGAGTACAGTGGCTTCGCACTCTTGGGAACATCCAATGGAACTTCACTGAGCTTACGATGGAGTTCATTTGGGAAGGCGCCCGTGTCAAATTGCAAGGAACCAGACAGCCTTCCCGGGTTTCCATGATGCAGTTAGGGGAAAAAGAAGCCACCACCCTGCAAGACCTCCTACACAGTTATGAAGGGATGTTTGGGGAGCTGCAAGGGCTTCCATCGAGGCGACAATGTGACCACTGCATCACATTGGCTGAAGGAACAAATCCAGTGGTGGTGCGTCTGCAGATACCCTATCGGCAAAAGGATGAAATAGAAGCGGAAAGGAAGCCATCTTTGAGGCAGGGCATCATTAGACCAAGCCGCTCACCGTTCTCGTCACCGGTGTTACTAGTCAAGAAAGCGGATGGAACTTGGCGATTTTGTGTTGATTACCGCGAGTTAAATGCCCGCACGATCAAGGACAAGTTCCTGATAACTGATGCGGTTCTTCAGGGTGATGGCGTACGAAAGAGCGAGTTCCCGGCCTAAGCCCCGGGCGGCTCTGAGAAGATGAAGCCGTGACGATCAAGGGATCGCCAGGTAATCGGTCGTATGGAGCCACCGGCCGGTTGTCGACGGCGGCGCCTGGAGATTGTTTGGTGGTACTAAAGCGTACCTTTTCTGATCCTGCCTTTTCCCTTTTATTAATCAATCAACTTCTTATCTCTAACAACCGGAATACAAAGATGAAACAAACTAGATCCTAACAAATTGATTCTAGAAGAGATAAACTAAAACTAAAGGAGGATAAGGTCTCTGCTGGCAACAGGCCTTACGCCCACGCCAAGCCGAGGGCCTATCTCATATACTGAGGTATTGCATACTGCTCCTCTCATCCTTGTCCTTCCGTTGAGCCTTATCCGCACCTTTGCACGACCTTGCCGCCAATCTCCCGGAGCACGCTATACAAGTATACTCTATCCATAACATCACTTCAAGACCAAGCTTGTCCTCAAGCTTGAGATCAGGATGAGCTCGCCGGAGGACAATAGCATCCACCTGTGTTGCCTCGAGACGAGTTCGCGGCCCAATGAACCAACAACTGCCGTTGCCCCGAGACAAAATGCTGAGCCAAGAGGGCAAAAGGCTCGGGCTCGGTTGGGTGTACTGTCAACAGAGAGATCATCCGGAAGTGGTGGCGGCAGAAGGAGGTTCTCCATGGAACGGTTTGAGTAATGAAACATGGAAGACATTGTGGATGCGTCGCGGTGAGGGCGATTGCCGATATGCAATCGTGCCCTTGGTCAAGGACCTGACACGGGCCGAAAAACCTTGGTGACAGCTTGTTTTGCCCCGTTGCACAAAGGGAGAGCTACCGGTGTGACCGGAGACGTAACCAGACCCACGATCCTGCTGTAAAAGAGACTTCCCGATGGTTGCCGTCATACTGCTGCTTCATTCTATTTTGTGCCTGAAGAAGATGACGCCGAGCTTGAGCTAAGAGAGCATCGCGATCAACGAGCTGACAATCAATAGCGTCAATGGAAGTGGCCCCTTGGCTATATGGAAGAATGCTTGGGGGTGGCCGCCCGTAGACCAATTCGAAGGGAGCCATCCGAAGGCCAGAATGGTATGAAGTATTGTAGCAAAACTCTGCCCAAGGTAGCCACTTGACCCAAGAAGACAGGTTGTCTGTAGCTAGACAACGCAGGTACATTTCCAATGTCCTGTTAACCACCTCCGTCTGACCGTCAGTCTGGGGATGATAGGCGGATGAGGTTAACAGACGAGTACCGCACCTCTTGAAAAGGTCTGCCCGTAAAGCGTGGTGAAGGCGAAATTCGCGATCGGAGCGATGGACCCGCTTATGCTCCACCTTTAAATCAAATCCCATCAATTTACTAAGCCAATCTTTGCTGGGAGGCGTCACGAGGGCTTGTTCGAGAAGATACTTGAGGCTTGCGTGGTCGGTCACGGACGATGAGCGGTTGCCCCAGCGATATGGGCGCCAATGGCGGATGGCTTTCGACAAGCCGATGAGCTCCCGTTCATATGCTGCCAAGCGACGATGCCGGTCCGCCAACCGCCTACTATAGTATGCCATCGGGTGACCCTCCTGATGAAGGATAGCGCCGATGCCTGAACTGGACGCGTCACACTCCACCACAAAGGTGACGGTGAAATCCGGTAGGCGAAGTACTGGAGCCGACTGGAGGGCAAGCTTCAACGCCTGAAAGGTGTTTGCAGCATCCGGTGTCCACTGGAAGTCCCTGCGGCGCAGAAGGGCAGTTAACGGCTCGGCTATAGAAGCATAGTTGCAAATGAACCGCCTGTAGTATCCGGCGAGGCCCAGGAAGCTGCGAACGCCAGTGACTGATGTGGGCGAGGACCATTCGGCAATAGCTTGGAGCTTCTTTGGATCGGCAGCCACTCCTCGGCAAGAGATGATATGGCCTAAGTACCCAATTTCCTCCTGTGCAAACGCGCATTTACCACGCTTGAGGAAAAGATGGTGGAGGCGCAGACGGTCCATGACTTGACGAAGGTGTTGCAGATGGTCTGCCATGGAGGTACTGTAGATCAAAATGTCATCAAAAAAGACGAGGACAAACTTACGGAGAAAATCTGCGAGAATCTCATTCATGAGAGCCTGGAAGGTGGACGGCGCATTACACAACCCAAATGCCATAACCAAGAACTCAAAGTGGCCATGATGGGTGCGGAATGCCGTCTTGTGGATGTCTTCCTCCGCCATACGGATTTGGTGATAACCCGATCGGAGGTCAAGCTTAGAGAAGATTTGAGCGCCATGCAATTCATCCAGGAGTTCCTCGACCACCGGAATGGGAAATTTGTCTTTGATTGTCTTGGCGTTGAGGGCGCGATAATCTACGCAGAACCGCCATGACCCATCTGCCTTGGCCACCAAGAGAACCGGGGAGGAAAATGGGGATCGACTGGGCCGGATAATCCCCTGTGCGAGCATGGCCTCGCACTGCCGTTCAATTTCATCCTTCTGCCGAAATGGATAACGATAAGGACGGACCACTACTGGGTCAGTGCCCTCCTATAGGCATATGTGATGGTCACAAGTCCGAGAAGGGGGCAGATGTTGGGGCTCCAGGAATAAATCCTGAAAGTCTTCCAGGAGAGAAGTCAGCCCATCCGGTTGGGTGGCCATCTGCAGCGACTGGAGGTTGGTGGAGAATTTATTGCTGCCCGTCAAGGAAATGTGTCGCCCTTCCGAAGTGAATGACATCCGCATGGACTCAAAGTTCCAATTGATGTCCCCGAAGGGTTTGAGCCACTGAACGCCTAATACCACATCAAATCCCTCCAATGGAATAATCAAGAATGGTGCTTGAAACGCGTGAGCCTCCACTGTGAACTCTTCGATGCAGCGGCCTAAACACGGCAGTGGAGCGCCATTAGCCACTCGCACCTGCTGCCCATTCCCAGGTCCATGCCGAATGCCCAGACGACTCGCAACGAAACCACTGATGAAATTATGAGTGCTCCCTGTATCCACTAATGCCTGCAGGGATTGTCCCCGCATAAACAGAGCCAGTTGCATGGTGCTGTTATTGCGAGGCCCCTTAAGGGCTAGTGCCGAAAGTTCGGCCTCCTCTATGGCAGCTGCCTCGAGCCCCTCCTCTTCATCCTCATTCATGACTTCCAGATAGAACAGCCGCTTACAATGATGCCCCCGAGTGAAGACTTCATCACAATTGAAGCATAGTCCCTTTGCTCTTCTCTCAGCTAGCTCATCCGCACTAAGCTGGCGACGGAATGGGGAAGTCGCCGATGAAGAACCAGGGCGCCTTGACCATTCTTGCGACTTCCTTGAGTTTGTCGTTGCCGTCTGCGTCGTCGCCGACCGGGACCGTTATGCTCGGCATAGTCCGCTGGGGAAAGCGACGCTTGATTCTGCCGCGATCGTGGTTCTTTGGTCTTCTTTGCTCCACGATCGAAAAGCGGCCGCATGCCGCAGCCGATGAACGCATACTGGCCGCCAGTGCGATCTAGGCGTCCTCCCGCCGCTCTGCCTCCCTAGCCAACCCCACTGCTTCCGCCAGGTCACGTGGTCGATCCCTCCTCACATCCGCCGCCAGAGTGAGGGATAAACCCGCGGTGAACGTCTCAATTTGGTCGCCTCGTTTCATGCGCGGGGCACGCGCTAGTAAGCGCTGGAATTCACGAGCATAGTCATCCACACGACTATCGCCCTGCTTCAGATTGACAAGATCGCCAAGGGGTCCTGCCGAGGCATGGCGGGTGAAACGCTGCACAAACGTTTCATAGAAATCCTCCCAGGCGATGTACCCTTCCTCCTCCTCCCAATTGTCGAGAACTTCCTGAGCTTCGCCACGCAGATGCAGACCAGCCATCTGTACGTACTTGCGGTGCGGAATGTCATAGGCTCGAGCGAACCGCTCGCACTGTCGCAGCCACAGCAATGGATCCTCTGTTCCATCGTACAGGGGAAGCTCATATCGCGGCGCTCGGGGAACCAGAGGTTCGTCGTCACCGCCGTTGAGTCTTCTCGTTCCCCTGCGATTGGCGCCGAACTCAGCAGGCACACGAGCAGCGGAGCCCCCAGACGCGCGCGTATCTCGATCGCCCTGATCGGAGTACTCGTGGACATGCGCCCTGCCACCCTCTTCTTCGTCCGCCGGTCTCTTGCCTTGCGACTTGGCCAACTCTGCCAGAGTCTTCTGGATCTCCATTAATGATAGCTTCAGGCCTTCAACGTCGCCGGTCAAACGGGATCGCCACTCTTCATCCGCGCCTGCCATGTTCTGCTGGGTGGAAGCAGTTCCGGCTTTGCGTGGGATGGGATCGGCGGCTCGATACCGAGTTGATCGCGTTCTTGAGGTGATGGCGTCTGAAAGCGAGTTCGGCCTAAGCCCCGGCGACTCACGAGAAGATGAAGCCGTGACGATCAAGGGATTACGGCGGTGATGGTCAGTACTGAGCCACCCACCGGGGTGTCGACGGCGGGCGCTGGAGATTGTTTGGTGGTACTAAAGCGTAGCTTTTACGATCTGCCTTTTCCTTTTATTAATCAATCAACTTCTTATCTCTAACAACCTAGGAATACAAAGATGAAACAAACTAGATCCTAAAAATTGATTCTAGAAGAGATAAACTAAAACTAAAGGAGGATAAGGTCTCTGCGGCAGCAGCCTTATGCCCAGCCAAGCCGAGGGCCTATCACGCATACAGGGCATTACATACTGCTCTCTCATCCTTGTCCTTCCGTTGAGTGCTTATCCGCACCTTTGCGACCTTGGCGCCAATCTCCTGAGCCGCATGCAAGTATACTCTATCCATAACAATAACCGTGGCGGAGGAGTTACTTGTTGGTCAGGCGCGCATGAATATTCTCAAAGCGGACTTATGCAAGAGCTATCATCAGGTTCGAATGTGGCCAGCTGACATCGCTAAAACGGCCTTTCGAACACATCACGGCCATTACGAGTTCCTCATGATGCCCTTTGTGTTATCCAATGCACCATCGACATTCCAGGCACTCATGAATGAGGTGTTGCGGAATTTTCTGCGCCGGTTTGTCTTTGGTATTCTTCGACGACATCTTGGTGTCTGATCGTTGGAGGAGAACCTTTAGGAGCATTTGCGCTTAGTATTGAGTCGGCTACAATTGCATGGTCTGTACCTCAAACGATCAAAATGCGCATTCGCACAAGATAGTGTGGGGTATTTGGGGCACATCATCTCTCAAAATGGAGTGTTAGCCGACCTAGAAAAGCTCTGCGAGTAACCATGTGGCGCCCAACCGGTGTGACTCTCAGGGTTTACGGCTTAACAGGATACTACAGGCGCTTTGTGCAAGACTATGCCATCATCGCCAAGCCCCTCACGGCACTTCTTCGCAGGAACAGTTTCCATTGGACGGAGGCTGCGGAGGAAGCTTTCCACCGTCTCAAACGAGCGCTAGTTTGATCTTGCGGTCTTTGCAGATCTGCGGATTTTCGGCACCATTACGTAATGGAGTCTGCGGCGTCGAGAACAGTACATTGGCGTGGTCCTTCAACAACACGGCCACCCCATAGCATATTTCAGCAGGAGATTGGCGGACCGCCACACCAAATTGGCGGCATATGAGCGGGAACTCATCGGGTTATCTAAGGCCGTGCGGCATTGGAGGCCCTATTTATGGGGGCAATCGTTTACCATACGCACGGACCACGGGAGCCTCAAATTTTTATTGGAACAGGCTCTCATCACTCCTTCCCAGCAGCATTGGCTCAGTAAACTAATGGGATTTGATTTTCAGGTTGAATACAAGCCCGGGCGTCATAATTTGGCCGCCAACGCCCTCTCCCGAATGCATGCTGACGAGCCACAGTGCACGGCAATCTCAGAACCCCTTGAAGTGACTCGGGCGCAGTGGCAGGAAGTACTCCGCCAGGATCCGGAAGTCATCCGCTTGGTCTCCAAGTTGGGCGGTACCACGAGCCGACCTTGGCCGATTCACCACCGGCTCGGCGCCCCTTCTCGATCCTTAACACCAAGTAAGGCGGGCAAAGACACATCGAGATGACACCGACCAACATTGCGGCCTGCAGAACCGTTGGGAGGTACGCGAGGGCTTGGTGTATCGCAACAATCGTCTCTTCATACCTGTTTCGTCTCCCTTAGTGGAGCGGATCATTGCTTCCGATCCATGATCTCACTCACGAAGGGGTTCAGAAGACATTGCATCGTCTCTGGGCCACTTATTTTTGGGACAAACAGCGAGAGTCGGTGGCACGATTTGTGGGCCGATGTGCGGTATGCTAGCAAAGTAAGTCCAGCACGTTATCTCCGGCAGGGCTACTTCAACCGCTTCCTATTCCACACGAAGTCTGGGCGGATATTTCCATGGATTTTATCACTGACTTGCCTAAATCTCAGGGCAAGACAATGCTATTGGTGGTCGTGGATCGCTTGTCCAAGTATGCTCATTTTCTTCCGCTCTCTAGACTAGCGGCGGCTCAACGATGGGCTGTTATTCTTTGACCAGGGTGAATGCGGTTGCCACGGCATTCCTGAGTCTATAGTGTCCGACAGAGATCCGGTGTTCCTCGGTGCTTTTTGGCAAGACCTTTTCAAGCGTAGTGGAACTACCCTCCTGATGTCGACAGCATACCACCCCCAAACCGATGGGCCCCAAACCGACGGGCAGACGGAGGTGGTCAATCGCACAATCGAAATGTATCTTCGTTATACGTGCGGAACGCACTGCCGCTTTGGGCACAATGGGTACCTTGGGCGGAGTTTTGCTACAATTCATCGTACCACACCGCTCTCCGCATGACACCTTTTGAGTTAGTTTATGGTCGGCCTCCACCTTCACTGCTGCCATATCAACAAGGTACTACCGTGATCGATGCAGTTGATTGTGCTTTAGTTGACAGGGATGAACAATTGCAACAAGCTCGGTGTCATCTGCTCCAAGCTCAAAATTATATGAAGCAACGTTATGACAAACACCATAGGGAGGTGGCATTTGAGGTCGGCTCCTGGGTCTGGCTCAAGCTGCAGCACCATCGCCAAGGCTCCATTCGTACGAGTCGACAGACCAAGCTGGCCCCTAAATTCTTTGGACCCTATCAGGTGGAGGCACGCATTGGGGCTATTGCATAACGCCTGATGCTACCCCCGGAGGCCCGGCTCCACAACGTCTGTCACATTTCCTTGTTAAAGGCGTTTAAAGGCGAGCCGCCCGGCCAACTCGCTCCTTTACCTGCTGATGTCACACCGACGCCTGAGCCGTCCCAGCCTGCCCCTCACGGCATCCTGGCTCAACGCTTCATCAATGGTGCGCGTCAGTTGCTAGTACATTGGGTTGGTGAACCACAAGAGGACGCGACCTGGATTGACGCCCTAACCTTTCGTCGTTCATACCCCGATTGCCAGCTTGAGGACAAGCTTGTTTTCCAGGGGGATGTAGTGATACGTGGTCAACACTGGACCGGTATTATACGGACATCGGCAGCAGCTGAGATCGGACATGACTGGCGCAGAGACGCAGACGGCGTGTCGGTCCACGTGGTCGAGTCTGGCGTGGGAGAGAGATAAGAGGGAAGTAGTTTGGGGTTGTTAGCAAAAGATTGTTTAGTTTGTTAGTTAGTTCAATTATTTTATGCTTGCTTTGGAAGAGGCTGATGAATAAAGAGGGAGAAAAGAGGGGAGAAAAGGCATGCTTTGATGCCACAAAATTCAATCTCAGGTGGTGGCTCGATAACATGACCAACCTCGAGCGCCTCGTTGATTACAGCGAATTCATCGTCGAACGGCTTGCGATCCGGCCTTCGACCGGGAACTTGAGCGTACGAACAGGCTCACGCCGAACCGGTTGTGTGTTTGTGTCTGCAGAACCATCGAGACTTGGCCGTTAGATTTCCCTAAACTAATCTGGATCATCCATCGCCATCCAATGTTGTAAACCCTAGGGCGCGTGCGCTCGGTCCCTTTTAATCCCATTTGCCTTGTTGTTGCCGCGTGACGCCTTGATCATATGAACCGCGATGCCAGCACCAAGATCCAGCCCCGCTACGTCGGCGATAGTGGTCCGCCGTCCGCGACTCGCGTCGTATCCATGGCTCCTCGTGGCCGTGCCGTCATGGGTTGCCGTCCAGTGCCTCATGACTCGATCCTCCTCCTCCGTCGCCACCCCCCCCAAACCCACGGCCCAAAAAACAAAATTTAAAAAAACCTCTTTTCCATACTTTAAAAACTTAATCTTAATTTTGGCCCTTTTCTTGAAAATCAAAATCCCTTTTCCCCCAAAAAGGGCCCCTTTGGGTTTTTGTGGCAAAAATTTCTTGGGCCAAACCCCTCCCTTTTCTAATTTTAAATTTTGGGGTGGCCCCTTTGGGTCTCCCCCAATTTCCTTTCAAATTGCCCAAATTGGGAAAATAAACCCCAATTAGTTGCCCTCCGGCGGGAAAGGCCTCGGCGGCCGTTAAAAGGCATCGGCCAGACCCCAATCTAAAACCGACCGTTGGCATTCGAACTTCTTGGACTGCAGCGTTCCATTTCAGTGCTATTCCCATTACCGGGTTTTCCTAAATAAATTTTAAAGGTTCGCCTCTCCTAACCCGATGAAGCTGGGCTTCCAGCAGGTCCTCCCTCTAAGACCAATCGGAGATACCTTTTTTGGGGCTAGGGACGTCTGGCGTGGGAGAGAGATAAGAGGGAAGTAGTTTGGGGTTGTTAGCAAAAGATTGTTTAGTTTGTTAGTTCAATTATTTTGTAACCGCCTGGAAGAGGCTGATGAATAAAGAGGGAGAAAAGAGGGGAGAAAAGGCATGCTTTGATGCCACAAAATTCAATCTCAGGTGGTGGCTCCGATAACAGCCAACCTCAGGTAGACGCTTTGCTACGGCGAATTCATCGTCGAGCGGCTTATGATCCGACCTCGATCGAACTTGAGCGTCTGAACAGCTCACGCCGAACCGGTGTCTAAGATCGTGAACTAATTGAGCCAATATGAGTGTGTGTTTGTGTCTGCAGAACCATCGAGACTTGGCCGTTAGATTTCCCTAAACTAATCTGGATCATCCATCACCATCCAATGTTGTAAACCCTAGGGCGTGTGCGCTCGGTCCCTTTTAATCCCATTTGCCCGCCACGCCATGACCAGCAGATCGCATAGACACAGATGCCAGCACTCAAAGACCCCAACTCTGCTCAGGCGATGCGTGGTCCGCCGTCCGCGACTCCGTCCGTATCCATGGCTCCGTGGGTCTGCGTCATGGGTTGCCGTCCGTGCCTCCGCGACTCCGTCCTCCCTCCTCCGTCGCCATCGCCCAATCGCCGGCCACCGGTGCGCGCGGAAGCCAGGTGCCCAAGCGGTGCTCCATGCGCCGCCGCGTCGCTTGACGATCAGTGCCTCGTCCTCCTACTCCCTAAATCGGTTATGAAGTTCTTTATGTAAGTTCAAGCTATTGATTATCTGCATTGCTTTTATTGTAGTGGAGTGCTACAACAAGGGGAACAATGAGTGGATAACATGCCCTGCTTGAAACGTGAGAAAGGAAGTCTTGCTTTGGAGCTACCTTGAATGATAAAATATTTGCTATTGGTGGGGGGGATGGGCGTCAATCTTTTTCAGAAGTTTGAGATGTTTGATCCAGCACTTGGGAGTTGGATATACAGCCCGTCTATGCACGCGACCGTGCCTCCGTCCTTCCTCCTCCGTCGATGACCGCTGACCGCCGACGTCCATGCTCGCTGCATCGCCATCGCCAGGCCTTGACCGCGACGAGGAGCACGCAGCGCGGCGCCATCTCGCCATGTGGGCGCCGGAGGTCGGACCGACCACCGGGCGCCAGCGATTCGCGCCAGACCGCCGGCGTGCGGCGACCTAGAGGGCGGAAGCGATGCGGCGGGATTCGGCGTCTGTAGATGCTAGGGCGACGGTCGGTCGGCGTTCCATCCTTCGAGCGATGCGTCATCCTGCTTTCATTCCGTTCTCGCGTTAGGAACGAGGTTCGAGAACGAGGAACCCCGCATGGTTCCGCGTTCCAGGCTTCTTAGACTGTGATACTGTTATTTATCAGGAATGGCAGCATGCGATGGTAGAGGAGCTTATTACCCTTGAACACATTGGCAGTGGGATCTAGTGCCCCTTCCTCCATGTGTCTGCTCCATTACATGCAAGTGGGTCTACAATGTTAAGATTCGCTCTGATGGTTCTCTTGCGTACTACAAGGCTCTTCTCGTAGCATGTGGTTTTCAGTTGGGGCATAGTCGTGATTATGATGAGACTTTTACTCCCGAGCCTCACATGAGCACATTCACACTCTTCTTGTTGTGGCCTTTGTTCGTGAGTAATCCATCTCTCAGCTTGATGTCAAGAATGCATTTCTTAATAGTAAGCTACGCGAGAAGATCTATATGCAGCCACCACTGGGGTATTCTGTTCCTAAGGGCATGGTTTGTCAGCTTCGCTGCTCTCTTTATGGGCATAACAAGCCCCTTGTGTCTGATTTGAGTGTTTTTCTTCTGTGGTCTCTGTGGCTGACTTTTCTGTTAATGCTCATGATTCCACGCTCTTTGTTTACACTTCGTGTCGTGGTTGGACTCTTCTTCTTCTATGTGTTGATAACATAATCATCACTGGAGATGATTCTCAGTATATTGTTTTTGTGAGGCACGTCTTAGTGAGCAGTTTCTTATGTTTGATCTAGGTCCTTTCCTACTTTCTTGGGATTGAGGTTTCTTTTATACCTAAGGGTTTCTTCCTATCCCAAGAGAAGTATATTTAGGATCTTATTGATCGTGCTTCTCTCACTGGTCAGCGCACAATCGCGACTCCCATGGAGCTCAATGTTCACTTTTGACCTACTAATAGTGAACCTCTTGAGGATCCTACTCACTGTCGCCATCTTGTTGGGAGTCTTGTTTACCTTTGTGTTACTCGTCTTGACATTTCGTATTTAGTGCATATCTTGATTCAATTTGTTTCTGCTCCCACTCAGCTCGACTATAGTCATCTTCTTCGTGTTCTGCGATATCTTCGTGAAACTATCTCTTGCTGTCTTTTCTTCTGCGCTCCAGCTCCTTACAACTCCAAGCATACTTTGATGCTACCTGGCTAGTGATCACTCTAATCGTCAGTCCTAAGAAGCCAGTTACCGGGACGATGGGATCGAGGAACGGGAATGTGGAACGAGGGTCGACATTTTTTAGAAACATGGTACGAAGGGGGTATACCTCCTCGAATTGTTTGTTCGACGTCCGGAACACGAACCATGTGATTTTGGAACGAAAATGCGGAACGATGTTTCTAATCTTCACACTGCATGGCAGTAGTGTGAAGATTATAACTGCCCAAATGGGCAGCACTACAGCAGCAGCATTTGATGATGCAGGTGCATGATGCATGGTTGTTGAAGATGAACCATTTGTTAATGGCCCCTGTGTGGGGATATTGTTGGTCTGCTTTGGTATGGAGCTGTATCCAGAAGAAACGCTCCTGTGCCTATCGGTGCATGATGCATGGTTCCCGCTCGTTCCCGTTCCACGTTCCGGAACGAGGAACTCCGCATGGTTCCAGGTTCCAGGCTTCTTAGTGTCAGTCTCTTTCAGCTTACTTTGTTTTTCTTAATGGCACTCTTATTGCTTGGAAGACTAAGAAGCAAACATCAGTTTCTTGTTCTAGTGCTGAGACTGAGTGGCAAACATTGTCTCTTGTGACGGCAGTGGTTACTTGAGGATTTTGGTTTTTTTGTTTCTACACCGATTCCTCTTTTATCTGATAGTATAGGTGCTATTAGCATTGCTTGAGACTCGGTGAAGCATGAGCTCACCAAGTATATTCCTCTTTTATCTGATATAGGTGCTATTAGCATTGCTCGAGACTCGGTGAAGCATGAGCTCACCAAGTATATCTGTGTTGATGCTTCTTACATATGGTCATAGGTATAGGATCGGGTTCATGGCTCTTTAGTATGTGCTTTCAGAGTTTCAATTGGTAGTTTCTTCATGAAGACACAAACCAGAGCTTAGCACAGTTTTTATCTTTCCAAACTTTGTGTTATTGATCCACCATGAGTTGTGTGTGTGTGTTGTGGGGGGGGGGGGGGGCATTAGACAGTATTATATATTGCCTTATATCCAGATTGTCTTGTATAGAGATTGCTAGTATCCTATATTGCCTTATATTCGCTTTCCTTTTGTACCCTCATGTACATGCATATATGTTGATATATTGGTCTCATGATGAATACAATAAGTACCTGTAACACAATTTCATTACTGAAACATTAGTACTGAAAACGTGTATTCCAAGTACTCAAATCATAAAATCATTGATACAAACACTGAAATCACGTAAACACGTACTGATATCGTTGAAACAAGTACAAAGATAATGAAACCTTGAGAATTAGCGTTAAAATATGTATTTTGGACTATCCAGATTCAATTTATGTACAGCCAAAGACTATATTAAACCTTATGTTTCATTCCAATCATTAATTTTTCTATTTCACTAATTCAGATCTACACAACCATTTTATTCTGTGCCCATGCATTTAAGCAATACGATTCCAATTTTCACAAATTTTAATCTGATATTATCTTCTTTTGTAGTTCCAAGTTCCAGGCATGCAACCCATTTTGTTTTTCAATTGATTATCTGGTGCTGGTCTGAACTTTTTTAGCACCTTGCATTTCTACATGAAACCAATTTTTTGTGTTTCTTTGCTAGTTTGATAATTATGTGAATTTAAATTGTTATGCTTTTGACCTTTAGGCCATTTAATATTGCTTTAATCATAAATTGACAATTGACAATACTGCTATATGTATCATATTGCTTTGTCCATTTAGAGAAGCAAGATCAGAGCTTCAGGCATGGCATTTTCTGCTTTGGTATTTATTTTATTATTTGGAGAATTTCTGTTCAGGCTGAAATTGGATTTATGTTTTGCTTGTCTCCAGGGCAGTTCGAGCAATGAGTGAAAGCATGAGACAAAATCGCCTTTCAAGGGGACATAATGATGGCAGTCCAGGATACTCAAATGATTCACAAAAAAATGTACGCTAATGCCTTTTTATCTGTTGACACATTTCAGTATTCTATTTTCTGAAATCTCTGTATAACCTCCTTATGAAGGACATGTTCTCTATTTGTTATCCAATGCACTAAAAAGTTTGTTGGAAGGGCTCTAAAAGTCTAAATTACTTGGTTTTGTTGTTTACATATTGTGATCGATTCCATATACTATGTAGGGATCAATAGGTGATTTCAACTCTAATGAAGTATCTGCAAGAGGAATGAATTTGCAGGAGGGTTCAAGAAGGCAAATTAATACTCAGAAGGCGATATCATTACCTTCATCGCCCCATCGATTAGGCAGTCATGGTTCCGACCTCAGAGGGCCAGCTGACTTTCTTACAGCAGCAGATCTGATGTCCACTTGGAATAAGGTGTTGCAATCTTCACCATTTCTAAACAAGCCTTTATTGCCTTTTGAGGAGTGGCATATTGAGTTCTCGGAGATTACTGTTGGCACTCGTGTTGGAATAGGTAAGTACAATCTCTCAGTGATATATTTTGTGCTGTATTCTGGAAGTCCTGCGTCAGAAGTTATGCTTCTGTCGCCCTAAAAAAAGTAATGCTCTCCTTGTTATCCTATTTTGAAAATTTTCAAAAAACAGAATGGACTTGAAGTAACACATGTTTTACATTGACTAGAGTCTTGAAACTGAATTTTGCTTTACAGAGCATCGTATTAAAGCTAATAGCCCATCTAAATGTTTTTTCAGGATTCTTTGGAGAGGTTTTCCGTGGCATCTGGAATGGAACAGATGTAGGTATAAAAGTATTCTTGGAGCAAGATTTGACAACGGAGAACATGGAAGATTTCTGCAACGAGATCTCCATACTCAGGTTTTACACATAGCTTCTTTAACTTTTGTTATGAATTTTCCCCAAGATCTGTGTTCTTATCATTTTCCTTTTTTGTTTTCAGCCGTCTTCGACATCCCAATGGTATCACCTCCACATCCAATTTTCATTACAGTAGTTTCTATTTATTGGTTTAAAATTTTGATTTCTTTTTCTGTGATAATCTTATTGGATATTGGCGTTACAGTTTGAAAATATTATTTCCTATTGTTGCAGGAAAAGGACTTTTGATGTAATTAGAAAAGCTTCCTAACAATATTTATTTTTCTTTGCACTACAGTCATATTATTCCTTGGTGCATGTATGAAGCCCCTCACTTGTCCCTAGTCACTGAATATATGGAAATGGGTTCTTTGTACTATTTAATTCAGACAAATGGCCAGAAAGGTAAGCTCAGTTGGCGAAGGAGGCTAAGAATGCTTCGTGACATCTGTAGGTGAGCAGATGACGTTTGTTTTTGGTGATTGTAGTTTTTAGACAATCTAGTGCTGTGTATGTCCTTGAGTGTTTTTTGGTCATGTCTATCACTTTGATTGATTATTTGTTTGTACTAGGGGACTTATGTGCATGCACCGTTTGAAGATAGTTCACCGTGATCTGAAGAGTGCAAATTGCCTTGTTAACAAGCACTGGACAGTCAAGATATGTGATTTTGGGCTCTCCCGAGTAATGTTGAATTCTGCAATGAGTGACAACTCCTCTGCAGGAACTCCAGAGTGGATGGCTCCTGAGCTTATTCGCAATGAACCATTTACAGAAAAGTGTGATATCTTCAGCCTTGGAGTTATCATATGGGAGCTTTGCACTCTGAGTAGGCCTTGGGAAGGAATACCATCGGTTCAGGTAACTACAATACTTGTTCATCTCTTGTATTTTGTCATGTGAAGTAAACAACTGACGTGAAATACTGTGTGCTGATGTTTATGATGTAAGGTTGTTTACTCTGTTGCGAACGAAGGGGCAAGATTGGAAATACCAGATGGACCTCTGGGAAGCTTGATAGCGGGTATGATTTGTGTTATTTCTTTTATGAAAGAGTAGTTGGTTGCTATACTGTTGCATCAATTAGAGCTACCATTGTTTCCCCAGATTTTAAGGACTAGCAAATTAGTGACCAACATTGAAAATTGACAACTTGGTTCAAATTTACTAGCTTTGTCTACAACAAATACCCTTTTCTATATACATGGACAAGAAATCATTTCCTTGAAAAATATAGAACCTGATTGAACTTTGTGAAATACTTTCCACTCAGGAATATGGGTTAAACTGCTGTGAAATTACTCTCTCTCTCTCTCTCTCTCTCTCTCTCACACACACACACACACACACACACACACACACACACACACACACACACACACACACGCTGTGAAATTATTCCAGCAGAAATGGTATAAGTTTGCATTGTGCAGACATCTATTTGTCAAATCTGATCGAGTACATAAAGTTGACCCTGTCTACAACATGCTACAATTTTGCTTGATAGATTGCTGGGCAGAACCGGAGAAGCGTCCAGGCTGCCAGGAGATCCTGACCCGTTTGCTTGATTGCGAATACACCTTATGTTAGAGCTATTTTGTCACTAGTATGTATAGTGGTTTTAGAGGCGGCAAATTGATCCGGTTTATACTTCATTTCTTTTTCCACTTCCATCATTTTGACATCTTTGATATGTAAATTAGTAAACTGTATTATAATAAACAAGCTTCTCATAGCATCTTCAATGTTACAACATCGATTTTTGTAATCCTATTTCTATGATAGTCAAATTTTGGTCACACAAGACGCTATTGTTGAGAGATTGTCTCCTGTTATTAGGGAAGAAAATGATGGATAGAATTTTGAGGAAAATCCATAAACACTCCATAAGTCACATGCTTTAAAAATTCACCCCATATGTCACATTTTTGTTTACTTTGGCCCCCCTTAAGTAATGTTGGCACTTGTTTCAATGTTTGTAGTACTTGTTTTAATGATTGGAGTCATTGAAGTATTTTTAATACGCGATTTCAGCACTGAAACATTAGTAATAAAATAGTGCACAAGTATCGAAATCACCCAACTAATTGAAATAAGTATTAAAATCATTAAAACAAGTATTGACACATCTGAAGCATATGTCAAAGACAATGAAAACCATGATAAATAGTGTAAACATGCGGCTTGGGTGGTATTTGTCAGCCAATTAAACTTATGGGGGCAAAGTAAACGATCATTAAATATAAGGGGCAAAAGGTATGTAACTTATGGCAGTGTTTATGGGGTTTTCCCTATATTTTTTTAAAAGAAAGTTGTATCTATCCTGCAACTTAAATTTTCCTGTAAGTACCTTTTGTTGTAGCATTGAATTAGGACCTATTTAAAGGAGCTGTAGTTTTTTTGAAAAGCTGGGTTTTTTAGCTTTTTGGGCTAAGAAGTAGCTATAACTTTTTATAAGAGGCTGTATGATAAATAGTTAATTTTCTCAATAATAAGCTACAAAAGTAGATCCAGCTTAGCCTTTTGCTTTTGCTAGTTATATATGGCTTCTAACTTATGAGAAAAACCACTTAAAAGCTGAACTGTTTATGAGGTTTACTGGCTTTTTAGAAGCTGAATTTGGTTTAAAACCCTGTAAACAGGGCCTTAATAAATGGCTCTCATCACTTCCAAGCATGTAAAACATATCTTATAAGAAGAGATGTACAAGCCCGTAGGTTGAAGAGACTAGAGACTACAAGCATTTAACAAGGGCAAATTTCAATGGAGAAATATCTTGTGGAAACCTCAAACTGAGTATAAACTTCGTGGAAGCTAGTACCCAAAGTTTCAAAAAATCTTGAAAAGATAACGTTGCGGGGGGCGGAGGATCATATGCGGCAACATTGTCTTCTCATGGTTGCCGGATCGCTCCTTTTCTGATAATGACCATCCTCATTATCTCATGCTGTTTGTTGTGAGATAAGAAACCTAAACCAAATATGGTTAGGACTCTATCTCTTCTAGGTCCTGTTTGGGAGAGCTCCAGATCTCAAGCTCAAAAGAAACTTATAGTAAAATAAAGTGAATTAAGTTTATATTTTTAGTCTAAAATATAAACAAGATGATCTACCTAAACACTCTTAATGTAACTCTCTCACACCAACTCCACAGATTTTGGTGGAGTCTATCCCAAACACCCCTATATGGTGCCCTCTCTCACTGCTATATATATCGGGTGGCCCCTCATTGTAAACCATTGAATCAATAAAGCGAAAGAGAATTCCACCCCTAAATTGTGTGTCTATTGTTCTTACTCTTGTGATTGCATCTATTATTGGTGATTGTTCGTTGGCATTCGACGACGTTTTACAACACGTTATCAGCATGAGTCTCTACCACAAGGAGGATCATCGACGAACGATCTACTACCGGCGATTGATCGCCCGATCTGATCTGCAATCAACTCTCGCCATCACGCCGGCATCCAATCGAATCACCGAAAAAGTTCTACGCGACTCTATCCTACGATAGCCTACAGTTTTTCCTCTACAGATCAAATCAAGAACTCCATGAATAATCCGATGGCGGAGGAAATCTGTCTTGTAGACAGTTGCACCACAAATACGATTCTTAGGGAAACTAAATATTTTCAGATATTGATTAAGAAAACTGGAAATATTATGACCATCGCCGGAAGCAATACTCTTATTGTTGACACCGTAAGAGCCATCATAGTTCTCCCTATGGGCACTCGTATAATTATAGAGAATGCTCTATTATACTTTGAGTCCAGTCGTACTCTTCTGAGTTTCAAAGACATCCGTCTAAATGGTTTCCATATAGAGACTGAAAATGAGGATGGTACTGAATACCTACTCATGACCAAGTTTAACGGATGTAATAAACATGTGGTTGAAAAACTTCCTTCCTTCTCCGGATTATATTACACATATATAAAACCAGAAGTTTATGTTGAGATGAAAACCATAGTTAAAACTCCAGAAATATTTAAGATCTGGCATGATCGTTTGGGTCATCCTGGGTTGAATATGATGAGAAGAATAATAAATAATTCTGCTAACCATAATATAAAAAATACAGCCTTTCCTAAACACAAGCTTTTATGTGCCTGCATGTGCTAAAGGAAAGGCGATAATTAAATCCCTCTCATCTTAAAATTAGGGCAGAATCATTGAATTTCCTGGAGAGAATTCAAGGTGATATCTGTGGACCAATTCAGCCCCTGTCGGGCCCATTCAGATATTTCGTGGTGCCAATAGATGCTTCTACTAGATGATCTCATGTATGTCTCTTATCTAGTAGGAACCATGGCTTTGCTAAATTAATCGCCCAAATCATTAGATTAAGAGCCTCTTTTCTAGAAGAAATGATTAAGTCCATTCGAATGGACAATGCTGGTGAGTTTACCTCAAAAGCATTCAATGATTATTGTATGGCTCTAGGCATTAATGTAGAGCATTCTGTACCTCATGTCCACACCTAAAATGGCCTTGCAGAGTCATTAATTAAGAGAGTAAAGCTTATTGCTAGGCCACTCTTGCAGAATTGTAGGTTACCCACCAGTTGTTGGGGCCATGCAGTGTTACACGCTGCATCATTAATTCAACTCGGACCAACTGCATACCATGAATTTTCCCCCTTGCAGCTAGTGCGTGGGAAAGAACCAAGTATTTCCCATCTGCGAAAATTTGGCTGTGTTGTATATGTGCCAATCTCTCCACCACAACGTACCACCATAGAACCTCACCGAAAGTTGGGGATTTATGTAGGTTATGAATCTCCGTCAATAATTAAATACCTAGAGCCTGTGACAAGGGATCTGTTCACGGCTCGGTACGCTGATTCTATTTTTTATGAGGACAATTTTCCGGCATTAGGGGGAGAAAAATACCACATTGAAAAATGCCAGGAAATAGATTGGAATGCCACTGGCATTCAGTCGTTAGACCCACGCACTGAAGAAGCCGATCTTGAAGTTCGAAGGATAATAAGTCTGCAACAGATAGCCGATAACCTACCAGATGTCTTCACTGATTATAAGGGAGTGACAAAATCTCATATATCTGCAGTAAATGCACCTGAAAGAGTGGAAATACCCTAGAAGGATATTGAACCCACTCTTGCCCCTCATGGTAAAAAGAGGGGGAGGCCTCCAGGTGCACGGGACCCAGTTCCGCGGAGACATCCGCAGAAACAGAGAACCAAACAAAAGAGATCACTACCTAAGACAGTTGAAGAAGCTCAACCTGTTGTTGAGAAAATCCCTGAAGCGAGCCATCCTGATGATGGTAATCTCCCTGAAGTGAGCCATCCTGAAGATGAAAATCCCAGTGAACATTTGCGCGCACAGTCTAACGTTGGGAAGTCGGAACACCCAGACTCTATCGTTGTGGGAAATCACGAGGAGCTGGAAGAAATGAATGAAGAAATATCCACCAATTATGTGGATTCAGGAGAATTATATAAAAGAAAGACTACAATTATCGACATTTATTTTGCCTCTAAAATTGCTAAAACTCTTGAACTGGATCCAGAACCAAAGTCCATGGCAGAGTGCCAGAAGCGCTCAGATTGGGTCAAATGGAAAGAAGCAATTGAGGCGGAGTTGCACTCGCTTAATAAAAGGAATGTATTTGGTCCTGTTGACCGGACACCTCCTAAAGTGTTCCCTGTAGGATCAAAATGGGTTTTCATCCGGAAGGGAAATGAAAGCAATGAGGTGGTTAGGTATAAATCGAGGATTGTAGCACAAGGGTTCACGCAGAGACCCGGTATCGATTACGATGAAACATATTCTCCTGTGATGAGTGGAATAATGTTCCGATATCTAATATCAATGGCAGCAGGCTTAAATTTAGAAATGCAGTTGATGGATGTGGTGACTGCATATTTATATGGGTCACTGGATTCGGACATTTATATGAAAGTCCCTGAAGGAGTAAAAGTCTCGGATCCTAATAATCGCAACATGTATAGCGTCAAACTACAGAGATCGCTATACGGATTAAAACAGTCCGGAAGAATGTGGTATAACCAGCTTAGTGAGTTCCTCCTGAAGAAGGGATATTCCAATAATGATGATTGCCCCTGTGTGTTCATAAAGAAATTCCAGAATGGATTCTATATCATTTCAGTGTATGTCGATTATCTGAATATCATCGGAACCACAGAGGAGATAAAGGAAGCAAGTGCTTACCTCACGACGGAGTTTGAGATGAAAGATTTGGGTAAAACCAAATTTTGCTTAGGCCTACAACTAGAGCATCTCTCAGAAGGAATTCTTGTTCACCAGTCTTCCTATACCCGAAAGGTATTGAAGAGGTTTAATTTGGATAAATGACATCCCTTGAAAGCCGCCATGGTTGTCAGATCCCTCGAAGTGGATAAAGACCCATTCAGACCGAGGATGGAAAATGAGGAAGTCTTAAGACCTGAAGTCCCATATTTAAGTGCTATCGGAGCACTCATATACCTTGCGAATTGCACAAGGCCAGATATTGCATTCGCAGCGAATTTGCTAGCAAGACATAGTTCAGCTCTAATCAGAAGACATTGGGCTGGTGTAAAAACTTTACTCAGATACCTCCAAGGTACTCAAGATCTTTGCTTGTTTTTTCAAAAGAACCAAGACTTGACCATGATGGGATATACGGATGCTGGCTATCTGTCTGATCCCCAAAGTGCCAAATCTCAGACTGGTTTTGTGTTTCTCTGTGGTGGTGCAGCCGTTTCCTGGCGGTCTTGTAAACAGACCCTGGTAGCAACTTCTACCAACCACTCAGAGATTATAGCCCTGTATGAAGCCTCACGTGAATGTGTTTGGCTGCGACGTGTGATTAGCCATATCCAAAAGTCATGTGGCCTTAACACCGTCGAAACCCCCACAATTATCTATGAAGATAATTCTGCTTGTGTTGCACAAATGCAATTGGGTTATGTAAAAAACAATATCACGAAGCATATTGCTCATAAGTTATTCTATCCTCACGAACTCCGTAAGAGTGGTGAGATAAGGATCTTGCAAACTAAGGGCCTGTTTGGTAGAGCATCGTTCACCGAGATCTCAAACTTGTAGGCTAAAATAAAGTGAATTAAATTTATATTTTTGGTCTAAAATATAAACAAGATGATCCATCTAAACACTCTTAATGTACTCACCTCGGCTTCACGGATCACGTGGAGCCGAGCCCTACCTTAAGTCATGTGAAAATCTTGCAGATTTATTCACCAAGTCCTTGCCTAAATCCACATTTCAAAGATATGTTAAAGGCATTGGAATGAGAAGACTTAGAGAGATGCAAAGTTCAGGGGAGAGAAACCCTTGAACAATAACCCTTATTACGATCCTAAAGGCCCTAATAAAACCCTAAAGGTTATAAGTTGTACTCTTTTCCCTTTGTGAGGTTTTCTGAAGTTTTCTCACATAAAGGTTTTTAATGAGGCAACTAGTGCAACATAGCGTGTGAGTGCAATGTACTTGTCGACGATCGGGATCGCTTGACCGCAAATGTGAAACGGGGTTAGTGTGAATGGGGGACCCAAAACAAGTTGCGCTCAACGGAGGAACGAGACGTTGGTTGGGGCGAAGCGTCAACGAGTAAGACACAGCGGATTATACTGGTTCGAGCCCCCGTGAGGGTAATAGCTCTACTCCAGTCTTCTCCTTAGGCGGAGGAACTCACTATCCTTGAGTACAGAGAGTGGATTACAGCTCGAGCTTGAGCGTTCTGGTTGTGACTATTGGCCTATTGCTTGTGTGTCGATGTCGTGTGTTTTGCCGACCCGCTTCAGGGGATTTTATACCCCTCCCGGCCGTTACCAGAAACGGCCGGGAGAGATTCCCGGAGTAGTGCATGGTGCACATTGAGGGCATGCTGTAACCGTTCCGGATCTGGCGCCCACGTCCGCCTTAACTCCGGGTTTCCCGGTCTTGGTAACTACCGAGTAAGCGCGCTCCTCCAAGCCAAGGTCTAGGTCGTGCGGGAGTTGAATCCCCACTCCCCAAGCTCGAGGTCGTGAGGAGATCGGCGCGGCCTAGGTCGAGGCCGAGGTCCCATGTTGCTCAGCCCCGAGCTAGGAACCCTACTGACCGCGCGTTGACCTGTTAGAGATTCCTCAGTCCCTGACAGTTAGTCCCCGAGGCTCAAGGTCGTGGCATGCACTTGGATCGACCTTGAGCCTCTCAGTACGAACAGAGGGGACGATCTTCTGGAAACACCGAACTCAAAGTCGAGGTCGGACGGAGACTTACGAACGGGTTTTAGCGTCGTTACACCTGGCGCCCCTTGATCTTCAGAATTTTGATACGGCCACGATCGAAAGCAGGCTAACTGCTCGCGCCGCCGATCCCGCCGCCAACCCTTAATCGCACTGCCGAATTGCCGATGGGCGCGCCTTTTGAGATGCCCTAACCTCCGGCCGGCAATGGTCTGGGCTTATAAAACCCGACCCTGCCGCAACTTCGAAGAACTCTCGACTTTCTTGCAATCTTTTCCTCTTAACTCCTCACTCGAGCCCTTCTTCTTCTATCGACCAAACGCCCCCTCATTCGCCATGGCCAAGCTCGATTAAGTTGATTTGGAAGAGTTCCTCGTCGACGGCGAGGATGAAAGTTGCTCGAGGGACTATAATGGATAAGAATAAATTGGACCCAAAAGGTCGTTTGGCTCGCTTTCGACCCCTACACAGAGAGACGAGCTGCACGCATGGACAACGAGCTCGTCAGCACGGAGCACTACATGCTCTTTGGCTTGCAGACGCCGGAGAGCGACTTCCTCGCAATAGTTCTCGCCCAATGCGAGATCGAGCTTATCAATCTGGTGCCCAATTCCATCCTTCTCCTCTCCATCTTCTCTCATCTGTGCGAGGGGTTTCTCGAGATCCTTCCCACGCCCTCTCTTTTCTTTCACTTCTTCTCCATATTCCGCACCGGGAAGGACCCCGTGGTCGGATGCTTTTACTTCCGGCTGCAGGCGGAGCTCCCCTGGTCCTTCCCTCAAATTTGATCCCGGGACTCCCTAGGTCCATGGACCGACCGATGGTTCTACCTGAAGAGGGGCGAAGACGGCGCGCTGGCGTACGATGGAACCCCCATCACCGGGAAGAAGCATACCCCGGAGGCGGACGACTTGGAGACCGACCAGGAGGCCATCGCTGCTATCCACATCTGTGCCTCGCGTGGCCTCACCGGGCAGGCCATTGCCAACGACTTCCTGAGGAGCTGGGTGTTCCCTCTGCGGAAGAGGATGCACCCGTTCTTCGAGATCAAAGGTCACGACAACCTTACCCGTGAAGGGACGTCTAGTAAGTCTTTTGCTCCGAAGTTTGTTCGAGTTTTGACTCCTGGGTTTCTTTAACGAACTTGTCTCTCTAGCAGCGCCGAAGGAGTCCTGGATCGCCGCTAGGATGGGCGAGATGTTCGGGAAGGCGGTGTACGACTACACCCTCGACGACCCCATTCCGAGGAACGTGCTGCACCGGAAAACCGAGGTAAGCCGCCCTGAACCAGGTCTCTTGGTCTATATACGCTTAGGGCCTTCTTTGATTCTTTGATTCGCCCGTAGGACAAGCAAAAGTTGTTCGAAACGGCTAGGAAGATGCTGCCGCTGCCCGAGGCGAGCAAGAGGCCAGCCCCGACGGAGCGGATAGTAGAGGCCCGAAGAATCAGCACGTCGAATGGGGCGACTGCACAATGGTGAGTCTCCATGGTCGAGCCCCGAAGTACTTTTGCCCGTGCTCCTTTCGCCTTCTGACATACATTTCTCCTCGTAGCAGCAGAACGCTATGGCCACCGCCAGGGCTTCGACGGAGGACCTAGAGCTACCACGGGCTCCGAGATCCCAAGCTCGAGGCACCCGAGGAAGGGACGCCTCTTCACCCTCGGGGCACCAATGGCACGGAGCATGGACTTGATAGAGCCGCTTGGGGATGAAGGATCAACTGGAGATGCAGTCTCTCGGCGAGAGAAAGGGGCCCCGACCTGTACCGGTCAAGGAGTAGGCACTGGCTGAGCTGGAGGAGGTGGAGCCTTGATCGATTTAACACGATATGGGACATGCTCCACATCCTTAGCAAACCACAATCCCGAGATGCTCTCTACCATGCACATAACATAGGGAGCAATCCACGGCGGCAAGCATGGGCTATGGGAGTTGAGCCGGATCTCTTGCCGGATAAAATCAAAAACATCAAAAGGCCTTGATCCTTCACCAATCCTTAGCAGATGGTTCCTAGCATAGGAACTGATATTGGTGGCGTCACCCTCCTTGGGCCATAAGGTCTTCCTCAGCAACTTATAGAGAATAGCATAAAATGGTTTCAAATCTTTTGTGGTGCCCAGCTTGAAGTTCTGACTCTCATCATACAAGGGACTCAGTCATTGATGCGGAGAGTCGAAATGTGCAGCTTATCCAAATTATCCCAATCATCAGTGGAGAATCCTATGCAGTCAGCGAATTGAGCCTTGGTCACAGCATAGTACAACCCATCCACCATGAACCACATGATGCTCTCAGCATCGGAATCAACATATAAAGTTGCATAAAACTGAGCCACAACCTCATTGTTCCATTTGCACTTGAAGGACATGATATTCTTCAAGTTGTGACGATCACAAGCAGCAATAACTTCATTGAATACGGGATCCTCCTGCTGCGCCATATAATCCCAATCAATATATTGCATTAAAGCCCTTTGGGTTCTTCTTTTCAGCTATCACAGAGTCATAAAATCTTGCTAAAATGGTTCCGTAACCTCTTGTCCACATAATCTTCTTGAAGATACATCAAGGGTCTTGGCTTCGTCTTTGGCGGACCTCTTTGCCTCTCCCTTGACCAATGCAAGAATCTACCTTCTTCTTGGGAGTGACACCCATAGGAGTTGCCTGACGTAAGAATGAATCTCCAAAAGACCAATTAGCGCTCCTTCCCTGCGCTGAGCAGCACACTTGGCTGCCCTTAATCTTGGCATGGCAGCCCTAGGATCTTCAACACCACTGCCTCCTTGCCCCTCATCACCTTGCTTACCACCACCTTGACTTGAAGCAGCCCTATGAGAAGACTTTTTCCTTTTGCAAATAGCTTGGCGCTTCTATCTCCCGGCTGACGGAGCGAGAGGAGACTCCGGAGGGGAAGCTTGAGGGGAATCAGCAGGATCCGCCAACGAGCCACCGGCGGGGAAATCATGCTTTGCTTCCTTCGAGCGAGCCGCGTCAATGTCCATCTTGCTAGAACGGGGATTGCCACCCTGAGAGAGATCCATCCTAAAGGTATACAAGGGTGGAAACAAGATTAGACTCTAATTATGACCTAGATGAGCAATAAAGAGTTAAAATGAAGTCACAATCTTCGGATAGTCCGAAGTTTTTATTCGGATAGTCCGAAGCTCTTTGGACACTCCGAATGGAAACTCGGATATTCCGAGGTGACAATTCACAAACCCTAAATTTCTCAATCTAGACAATAATTCAATAAAACTAAGAGCTAATCATGGAGGATCATCCTAGCAAGGTCTAGAGCGATCTGGAGTCCAAGGATTTTCAAGAGGAACACGAGAATAACCGACATTTGGAATAGATTGGACCAACCTTTTGGAGAAGAAAACCCGGGTTCCTAATGCAAATCTAGGGCACAAGGTTGATGGAGATGAATCCCTTGCCCTTAGAGAAGATCTTGGAGCCCTCAATCCGCAAGAACTCCGGCCAAAACGAGAGATCCAAGAGGAGGGGCGGAGTTTTGGAGAGAGAAACCGAAAAACTGGAAAGAGGAGAAGAAAAGGAAGAGAGAGAGGGTCGGGCTGGATAAATAGACCGAGACCCCACTTCGGACAGTCCGAATGGAATTTCGGATAGTCCGAACTGTTTTCTCAGGCTGGCATGAAAACAAGGACAGGAAAGACTCCGGAGCGAGAAAGAGATGAGAGGTCCTAAGAAGTCAAGTCATCATGTGACCAGCAAGCCACTCAACCAATCAAACCATGATCACATGATAATTGACAAGATCCGAAGATGAAGAACCAATAAACACAATAAGATATAGAGAAATAAAGTAAATAAATTTTTCTAAAGCATTTTGCAATCACCAATCAATTTGTGAGCATATTTCAAGCCAAATTGCGAGAGTCTAAAATATTTAGCCCACTCCTCAACTCACAAAATCTCTTTTCATCTAGAGACTTGGTGAAAATATCGGCTAATTGATCATTTGTGCTCACATGTTGAATGTTGATATCGCCTTTAGTGGAATGGTCTCTTAGGAAATAATGACGGATATCGATATGCTTTGTATGGGAATGTTGGACGGGGTTGTTGGTAATTTTTATGGCGCTCTCGTTGTCACACAAAAATGGAACATTGTTATAGGTTAGGCTATAATCATTTAGAGTTTGTCTCATCCAAAGTAATTGGGCACAACAACTCCCAGCCGCTATATATTCGGCTTCGGCTGTGGATAGGGCTACGGAATTTTGCTTCTTAGAGGACCAAGAAACAAGGGATCTACCTAAGAATTGACATGTCCCCGAAGTACTTTTTCTATCCACTTTACATCCGGCATAATCCGCATCGGAATAGCCAACTAACTCAAATGATGAACCTTTTGGATACCAAAACCCAAAATGAGGAGTGTGCACTAAATATCTCAAGATTCTCTTTACGGCCACCTTGTGGCACTCTTTAGGAGCAGCTTGAAATCTTGCACACATGCACACACTAAGCATGATATCGGGCCTAGATGCACAAAGGTAAAGTAGGGAACCGATCATCGAACGATATACCTTTTGGACGACCGGTTTACCTTCTTTGTCGAGGTCTAGATGCCCGTTGGCTTGCATTGGCGTCTTGATTGGCTTGGCGTTCTCCATACCAAACTTCTTGAGTATGTCCTTGATGTACTTGGTTTGGCATATAAAGGTTCCTTCCTTGAGTTGTTTGACTTGAAAACCGAGGAAGAACTTCAACTCGCCCATCATGGACATCTCGAATCTCTTAGTCATAATCCTGCTAAACTCCTTGCACAAATGTTCATTAGTAGACCCGAATATAATGTCATCAACATATATTTGACAAACAAATAAATCGTTATCAATATGTTTAGTGAAGAGAGTAGGGTTGGCCTTTCGACTACAAAACTTTGTTCGAGAAGAAAATCTCAAGACATTCAACCACGCCTTGGTGCTTGTTTGAGTCCATATAAAGCCTTGTGTAGGAAGTAGACATGGTCCCGTGGTTTGGGTCTTGAAGTCGGGTGGTTGCTCAACATAGACCATCTCGGAGTGGTCCATTCAAGAAGGCGCTTTTTACGTTCATTTGATACAACTTAAAATCATGGTGAGTAGCAAAGGCAAGTAATATTCTAATGGATTCAAGCCTAGCTACTGGAGCGTATGTTTCATCGAAATCCAAACCTTCGATTTGTGTGAAGCCTTGAGCGACCAACCAGGCTTTGTTTCTCGTCACAACCCCATGCTCATCTTGCTTGTTGTGAAATACCCATTTGGTTCCAATCACATTTTGCTTGGGTCTTTCGATAAGCTTCCACACTTGATTACGCTCAAAGTTGTTTAGCTCTTCTTGCATGGCCATCACCCAATCCGGATCTTGGAGTGCTTCTTCTACCTTAAGAGGTTCAAGAGAAGAAACAAAAGAGTAAAATTCACAAAAACTTGCGACACGAGATCTAGTAGATACTCCCTTGTTAATGTCTCCAAGTATGTTGTCGACCGGGTGATCTCGTTGTACGCTTTGATGGACTCTTGGATGAGGTACGGCTGCGGTGGTTCTTTGGATTGGACCCTCATCGTCTTGGGTGGCATTTGAGCCGTCTTGAGCTCGCATTGAGGAAGAAGGAACATCATCCGGAGCGTCCATCATCGCATCCTGAACATCTTGAGTTGAAGTGCTTGGAATTACATCTTGCTCAAGTGGTCTTACTTCTCCAATTGCCAATTTCTTGATTGCTTCGCACGGGGGTTCTTCCCTGTCAATCACAGCACGATCAACTTGTTCTACTTGAGAACCGTTAGTTTCATCAAATGTTACATCACGAGATTTCAACTACACCGTGGTGTTGTTGAAAACTTCATATGCATAGGCATTTGATCCATAACCAAATAAGAAACCTTCATCTACTTTAGGAGCAAATTTAGAAGACTTAGCTTTCTTATTGAGGATATAGCATTTGCTTCCGAAGACTCGAAAGTAGGAGACATTTGGTTTCTTGCCGGTGAGGAGCTCATACGCCGTCTTCTTCAAGATCTTGTGGAGGTATAGACGGTTGGTACTGTGACACGCGGTGTTGATGGCCTCCGTCCAAAATATGTTGGAGACTTTGTACTCGTCAAGCATCATCCGCGCCATCTCGATGAGTGTACGATTCTTCCTCTCGGCTACCCCATTTTGTTGTGGAGAATAGGGAGCCAGAATTCGTGTTTAATGCCTTCTTCATCGAGATACTCCTTTACACCGGTGTTCTTGAATTCAGTGCTGTTGTCACTTCAAATTCTCTTGATCTTCACTTCGAATTCGTTTTGAGCACTTCTCATGAATTTCTTTAAGCTTCCTTGGGCTTCACTTTTATCATGCAAGAAAAAACACTCAAGTAAAGCGAGAAAAATCATCAACTATAACTAAACCATACTTGTTTCCTCCAATGCTTATGTAGGTGATGGGACCGAACAAATCCATGTGTAGCATTTCCAATGGCCTTGAGGTGGTCATCACGTTCTTCGCGGGATGAGAAGCTCCAACTTGCTTCCCGGCTTGACACGCGCTACATACCCTATCTTTCTCAAAGTCAACATTGGTTAATCCAAGAATGTGATTACCTTTAAGAAGTTTGTGGAGGTTCCTCATACCAACATGGGCAAGTCGGCGATGCCACAACCAACCCATGCTAGATTTAGCCATAAGATACGTTTCAAGGTTGATTCTATCCGTAGTAAAATCTACAAGATAGAGGTTTCCTTTTAAGCGTCCCTTAACGACTATTGAACCATCACTTCTTCTTATGACATCTACACCCTTGTCACTAAAGACACAATTGTAGCCCGCTTCATATAGTTGAGCAACGGACAACAAATTGTAGCTTAGTGATTCGACAAGCAAAACATTATTCAAATGAAAATAATTTGTAATAAGAATTTTACCTAAACCTACTACTTCACCTTTTCCATTGTCGCCAAAAATGAAGCTTTCACTATTCGTTCCATTGGCGTCCAAATGAGCGAACATTGCCCTTTCTCCGGTCATGTGGTGTGTACATCCGCTATCCAAGATCCAACTTGATCCACCGGAGATGTAGGCCTACAAAATAATTGGTACCCAAACTTGTTTAGGTCCGCGCACATTAGTGACTATTGATTTGGGAACCCAAATAGATCGCACATTAGTAGCATTTTTGGGCTTACGCCCAATATGACAAGCAACTACTCTACCAAGGCTAGTCCTTTTAAGCACATAAGAAGCAAAGAAAGTGGATTAAGCCTTATACTTTGAGTTTGCTTCGGCCTTAACAAAGTGGATGGGCTTGTTCAAAGGAGCAACTACGATGTGGCTTCCTTTGCCCTTGGGTGGAACGTACCCAAGCCCATGTTTCATGAGGTTACCTTTGCGCTTACCAAGGAACTTCTCTAATCCTTTGCTAGCCTTGTAGGACTTTTGATGTCCATCTTCGAGCATTCCCTTGAGCTTCTCATTTTCATGAGCTAGTACTTGCAAAGCCTCAAGGTTAGTGGCATAAGTATCAACATTAAAGTTGTAGCATCTAGCACATCCATTGTTAGTAGAAGGTAATGAAGAATTGGAGCTAATGGTCGAAGTAATCGGAGGGCTATTCTTGAGATCAACAAGCTTCAACTCAAGAGCCTTGCAAGCGTCCTTTGCCTTAGCAAGCTCCTCTTCAAGTGAAGCGTTGGTGATCTCAAGACTAGTCACCTTGGATTTGGTCAATTTTGAGTTCTTAACCAATTCCTCATTTTTCTCTCTTTCAAAAGATAAGCTCTTCTCTAGCTCACGATTTTTCTCCTTTTCAAGGATGAGCAAATCCTCATGAGCCTCGAGAGTAGCTTCCTTTTGTTCTACAACTTCCTCTAATTTTTCAATATCTTTTAGAAGCAAATCTAACTTATGAATGTCAAAGTTTTTCATGGATTTGAGCATAGAGTCAACATCATCATCACTATCACTATCGCACTCATCTAGACAATCATTAACAATGGAGGGAGTGGAGGCTTTTGATGATACCTTGTGCCCCTTTGCCATAAGGCACATTGGAGCGTCTTCGTCGTCATCGCTCAAGTTGTCGAAGAGGCTCTTCGACGTTGTTGAGGTAGTAGGCACGGCGATGGCGACGGAGGCAATTCCTCCTTCCTCGTCGGACTCGGAGCTTGAGTCGGAGTCGGAGTTTGAATCCCACTCTTCTCCAATATGAGCTTGTCCCTTGTGCTTGTAGTGCTTGAACTTCTTGCTCTTTTCTTTGTCTTTGCCCCGGTATTTGTCTTTCTTGTGAGGCTTCTCATCTTTGCTCTCCTTATGCGGACACTCGGCAATGAAGTGGCCGATTTCTCCGCATTCATAGCATCTTCTGGTGGAGTGTCTACCCTTTGATTTTCTTCCAAAGCTCTTTGATTGACCTCCTTGTCTGAAGTTCTTCTTCTTGAAGAATTTGTTGAACCTTCTCACGAATAGAGCCATGTTCTCATTTGTCAACGGACCACAGGACTCTTCATCCTCACTTGTGCTCTCTTCTGCTTGGCGCACTATCTTGACGGCCTTCAGGGCAATATCTTTCTTTTTGCCCGACTTGAGTTCTTCAACAACTTCGGTCTCCTTTATCATCATCTCGTCCATCATTAGCCGACCGATAACATCATGAGGTGTCAATGTGTCGAAGTTGGGCCGGTCTCGGATTAATTGAATAAGGTTGCGGTTGGTAGGAGTGATTACACGAAGAATAATCTTCACCACGGCCTTGTCAGAAAGATCGGTGCACCCAAGACCCTTGGCTTGATTCACAAGCTCCATCAAGCGGTCAAACAATTTGGTGTAGGACTCTCCTTCCTCCAAAGTGAACCAGCTTAGCTCACCAATAATGAGCTCTATCTTTGATTCGCGGACACTTGAAACCCCTTCATGACTAACTAAGAGTATATCCTAAATTGCCTTTGCCTCTTCAAGTCCATCGACTCTGTTAAACTCAGAATCACTCAAAGCATTGAATAAGGCATTGACGGCCAACTCATTGAAGTGTTGAGCTTTGTCTTCTTCGGGAGTGAGATTGTTTGGATCAACGGGCTTGAAACCTGTTTCTACAATCTTCCAAATAAAAGGGTGAAGCGATCTCAAATACATCTTCATCTTATGTTTCCATGCGGCATAGTGAGTGCCATCGAAATGAGGCACTCGACTGGAGGGCACAGAGACATAAGATGAGGCGCTTGAGACACCAACGGAGGGATACTCATATGGAATTGCAACCCCACTACCGGAGCCCGTAGCCTTAGTTTGGTTACGGCCTTCGGTAATCTTCTTTATTTCCGACATCCTGGATTCTCCAAGTGGTTAAGCCAAACTACGGAGATTTGGCTCTGATACCAATTGAAAGGACCGAGATGTCGCCTAGAGGGGGGGTGAATAGGCGTTTTTCAAATTTAAACTCGTAGTGGAAATTAACTGTTCGGATAGTCCGAAATTTCCTTCGGACTGTCCGAATGGTTCGGATAGTCCGAGTGACTTTTCGGATAGTCCGAACTGCTCTGCGCACGAAAACGCTAAAAAGTAGATCTGAGCTATTTGGAGCGCAAGATTGCTACCAAATGAAATATCTAAGCCAAGACAACTTCCAGAATATGAAATCCCACCAATATCTACAGCAAGAAGCTATCAAACCCTTGAATCCCCAAAAGATTAGGCCAAGCACAAAAGGGGACAAATAGAAAATCTAAGAACCAAAGAGACAAAACGATTTTTCCCCAAAGTTCAGATCCTTGAGGATCCTCGTCTCGTTGAGGCGACACAAAGCCGGGTCTCTTTCAACCCTAATCCTCTAGGTGTTGCACAAAGCACTCACCTCCTTTTTCCTTGAATCCTTTCCTTGCGAAGGTGGATTAGACCTTCACAAACTTCGTGGCGTCCCCACACGAAGATTGGGTGCTCACCGGTGACTCCTAGCCGTCTAGGAGTCCTCAACCTCCAAGAGTAAAAGATCTCGCGAGAAATCCACTTGAGGATGAACCAAGTGCTCAAGATGAATCACAACCTCTTGATCTTCCAAACTCTCTACTAGACTTCCCTCTAAAGATTCAAGAATCAAAAGACTTGAGGGAGATGAACACTAGGGCTTAGTGAGAGTGAAAGAGCTGTTAGAATGAATTGAATGCACTTCCTGAGTGGTAGGTGGGAGATGGAGGGGTATTTAAAGCCCTCCAAAAACTAGCCATTTTGTGCTCAGCTCGACTCTGTTCGGATAGTCCGAACTTATGTTCGGATAGTCCGAACAGGTTGAGCACAGGGCAACTGAGACCCCCACCTCGGATAGTCCGAATATTTTTTCGGATAGTCCGAACACCTCGGATACTCCGAGTGTTCGGATACTTCGAAGAACTCTTCGGACACTCCGAACATAATTAAACCAAACCTAACCGAGGGGGTTGGCTCGGATACTCCGAACCCATGTCCGGACATTCCGAACCAAAAGGAACTCGACCAACCAAGAAGGTTGGCTCGGATACTCCGAACCTATGTTCGGACATTCCGAACCAGATTTTGCCTGAGCAACCGAGGGGGCCAGCCCGGACATTCCGAAGATATATTCGGATACTCCGAAGCTTTTTGAACATTTTGCCCCCAAGACTTTACACATTGACTCATTTTTAGACTAGAATTCATCATTGAGCACATTGGATCATTCTAAAGCTATTTCTTGCCATATCCCTCTTTATAGTACGACAATCCTTAAACTCAAATAAAATTAAAAATGCATATACAACCGTTGAGTTTAACCGACACCTTTTCTTCTTTGATTTGAGGGACCTCTTTTCTTAAGCGACTTTCCCATGAGCGTATTCATCTGTTCACAATACTCATAAAGCTCATTAGTTACTTAATCCTGTTGTCATTAATCACCAAAATCATTAAGGGGTCTAGATGCACTTTCAGAGGCCTCCCACGCATCCGAGCTTCAACGCGCCGTTGCCGCCGAGCGCGACCACGCGTACAAGGTCGTTGAAGAGGAGCACACGCGGTCAGCCAGGGCGGTCGAAGCCGAGCGAGTCAAAGCCGAGGAGCTGAAGAAGGCTGCCGCAGATCAAGCAGCTGCCTTGGTGAGAGCCTCCCCCGAGCTCGAGGCTAAGGTCCAAGAGCTCGAGGAGAAGTTGGGTCGGGCGAGCAAGGCGGCAAAAAGCGCCTTGGTCCAACCGCAAGAAGAACGACGCCGTGCCGCCGACGCCACCACCGAAGCCCTGCGACTCCAAGACGAGCTCGAGCAAGAGAAGCTTACGCGCGAGATGGCCGACCTGTAGATAGGCTTAGACTTTTCTTTCCTGTAAACAAAACCTTTTGTAAGACAAAAGTTTAATGGAACGACATTGTTTTGGCAGAAGGAGTTAATGTCTTGGTCTGCTTAAGATTTGTCGATCAAGAGATTTTTTCTTAATCGTGCACTTAGCCTTTACGCTTTCGTAGTATATCCCGTCCGGCCCCGTTGGGACCAAGGTCGAGCAACGCTGGCCTTGGACGCAAGTTAGAAGCCTGCAGAGACCATTACTTGCAAGATCGAGAAAAACCCACAGGGAGCACAACACAAGCGCACGAGGAAAGACTTAGGCTCCAAAGTGTTAGGATCGTTTCTAGGTCAAGCTTCTCGAATCCTGACAACGATCTACGCCTTGCTCGTTGGACCCAGCCGCGAGCTTGGTTCAACCACTGCGCGAGGGGAGCATTGATCTTGAAGAGATTCGACACAAGTAGCTCGACCATTGGGGGTGAATTTCAAGCCCACGACGCCCGGGCCGAGAACAAGCGCGCTTGTTCGCAGGTCGGATTCAAAGAATCTCCGAACTCAAGCCAACCCAAAATATGGAATGAAGAAGAGGTGCAAAGACCAATCATGACAATTGAACAATGGCTTTATTGAAATTTGAGGTAAAAGGTATTACACATAGAATTTTGGTGGGTCAATGTTCCACGAGCTAGAGCTCTCGCCATCGAGCATCGCTAGCCGTAAGCCCCGTGCGATCTGTTGAAACAACTCTATAGGGCCCTCCCACATGGGATAACTTATTGGTGTTGTACGAGCCCTGAATCCGTCTCAGGGCTAGGTCCCCAACAAGAAGCTCCCTAGGTCGTACCGATTGAGACGCATGTCTGCGAAGAGCTTACAGGTAGTGCGCTAATCATAGCAGTGCACGGCATCTTACTTCTTCCGCCAGGTAAGGTCGAGGACCGTTCTTGCTCGAAGTCGATCTGTCGACTGCGACCCTAGCGGAGCCGGCGTGACCTCTGGAGGCGGGGCGGCCCAAGATCAATACAAGCCGGAAGGGTGTGGACCCTGTTGCTCGGCTAACTGTGGTACGTATAGACCATAAGACGGTGGGAAGTTCATCCACCTAGGTCTGGCCGTATCGTTCGAGCTCATCTGACACTCGCTTTTTGACGCCTTGAACAATCTATCCATTGGCGCGTTTTATTGCTCCATTGCTTTGCGGATGGGCCACCGAAGCATAGCATACTTTGGTGCCGATGTCCTCGCAAAACCCCTAGAACAGTTCACTGGTAAATTGTGTTCCATTGTCAGTGATAATTCTGTATGAAACCCCATACCTGGTGACCACGAACAAGCGGAAGAACTTGACCGCCGCGCGAGCCGTGATGGTCGAGACGGGTTCGGCTTCGATCCACTTGGTGAAGGTATCAATAGCGACGAACAAAAACTTTTTCCTACCGGTCACCTGCGGAAAGGGGCCCCCAGGACGAAAAGGGCCAAGCTAGTGGAATGGTGCAGGTGCATAAGCGGGTTGGTGCGACTTAGGGCATGGCCGTAAGCTCGACAGGCGCGGACGATGTTGCGGGCATCCTGGAGCGCTATTGGCCAATAGAAGCCCATGCGGAAAGCCTTCCCGACCATAGTCCTGAAAGAAGAATGCGCCCCACAGAGACCTAAGTGAATGTCGTTCAACAGGTACTTACCCTCCTCCGTAGAAACACACTTTTGTCAGGATTCCGGATGTATTTCAACAGTAAAGCTTGCCGTCCACGAGCTTGTATGAGCTTGCTCGGCACTTGATCCTGCTCCTCTCTGCGGGATCGGTTGGAAGCTCTCCCTGTGCCAAAAAGTTGTGAATTGGCTCGGCCCATGAGGGAATACCTTCGATGAAAGCAACCGAGGCCTCTTGGTCGGAAATTGACGGCGACGCCAGGGTCTCTAGGATTAGATCTGGAGAAATTTCTTCGTCGGACGACCCGAGCTTGGAGAGGAAATCCGCGCTGGAATTGTCCTTCCTTGACACGTGCGTGATCTCCAGGTTCTGGAACCACTTCTCCATCTTGCGCGCTTCGGCGAGGTACTTGGCCACGGAATCTTCCGAGCATTAGTAGCCCTTATTGAACTGGTTGATGACGAGCTGAGAATCACCCTTGACGACCAATCAGCGCACACCCAGCGCCTTGCAAGCTCGGAGTCCCGCCAGGAGGGCTTCGTATTCTGCTGCATTATTCGTCGCTGGGAATCCAAAACGAACCACGTACCTCAACTTGTCGCCATGTGGGGTGAGAATGAGGATCCCAGCCCCCGAGCATTTGAAGGATCTTGAACCATCGGAGTACATGACCCAGGGCTTCTCCTCCTCGATCGCGAGCTCGGGAGCCGACTGCGATGTCTGCTCGACCACGAAGTCGGCAAGCACCTACGACTTGATGGTCGTGCGCGCCACGAACTGGAGGTCGAACACAACCAACCCCATGGCCCACTTGGCGATGTGACCTCCAGCCTCTGGGTTCCTTAAGATCTCCCTGAGTGGGAAGTTGCTCGAGATGACCACGGAGTGAGCCTGGAAATAGTGCCGAAGCTTGCGCGAAGCCATGAGAAAGGCATACAGTAACTTCTGGACCTAGGGGTAGCGCTCCTTCGGCCCGTGGAGAACCTCGCTGACGTAGTAGATCGGGTGTTGCTGTGCATCCCGCTCGGCTACCAGGACAGCGCTGATAGCTTAGGCGGTGGCCGCAAGGTAGAGCAGCAATCTTTCGCCTGGCTGCGGAGTCGTGAGCTAAGGAGGACTTGAGAGGTATACCTTTAACTCGTCGAAGGACCGCTACGCTTCAGGTGTCCACTCGAAACTCCCTTGCTTGCGCAGGGCTCTAAAGAATGGCAACCCACGCTCGCCAAGCCTCGAGATGAACCGGCTGAGGGCGGCCATACGGCCGGTGAGGCATTGCACCTGTTTAACTAAGGTCGGGGCTACAATCTTCTCAATCGCCTCGATCTTCTCCGGATTCAGGCCGACCCCCGAGCCCCCAATCATGTAGCCGAGCACCTTCCCTGAAGCAGCGCCAAAGACACATTTCTCCGAGTTAAGCTTGATCTTGTGCTTGTTCAGGTTGGCGAAAGTCTCCTCAAGATCTTGAACGTGGTCGTTTTCAGAGGAGCTCTTGACGATGATGTTGTCCACGTAGATCTTGAGGTTGCGGCCGATCTGAGGGTCGAATGTCTTGGCTATTAGGCGCTGAAAGGTCGCACCGGCATTGCGGAGACCAAACGACATGGTCATGTAGCAGTAGGTTCCGAATGGCGTGATGAACGACGTCTTGCTTTCATCGCCAACCGCCAGCTTGATCTGGTGATACCCAGAGTAAGCGTCCAGGAAACTTAGCATCCTAGCATTCGCGGTGGAGTCTGATCCGGTCGATCGCGGGAGGAAAGTTGTCGCCGGGCATGCCGAGTTCAACCCGTGTGATCCACGACATCCTCCACTTCCGCCTTTCTTACGCACGGCGACGGATTGGCGACCATTCGAGTAGTCGATCTCGCCAATGAAGCCGCCTTTAGCAATTTTGTCGAGATTCTCCTTGATTATGGCGACCTTCTTCGGAAAGCGCCAGAAACCAGCGCCGGGCCGGTAGTCGCAAGCACTGCGCCTCAGACTCGACCACCTCCTCGACACACGGCATGTCCGCCGGCTCCCAGCGAATATGTCCTTGTTGGCGCGAGAGGAAGGTGACGAGCTCGAGTTCAGATTTGGAACTCGGCTCGGCGAGACGTGAACGCACTTGGATGAGTCGCTTTCCTTGAGCGGCACAGTCTTTGTTGCCCCGCTAGGCTGGATGACCGCCTTGGCGGCGGCCTTGAGTCACCTCGAGGCCTCTTGAGGCAGAGATGCCGGCGAGCCAAGGCTTGGGTCTTGCAATCGTGCGCCACCTTGAGGTCGTCATGCACCGTGATGATGCCATTGGGCCCTAGGAGCTTCATGCAACGGTGCCCGTAGTGGTTCGCCGCCATGAACTTGACCAAAGCCGGGCGCCCTAGGATGGCGTTGTAGGGAAGATCGCCTTCGACCACCTCGAAGGTGATCAGCTCGGTGCGGAAGTTGTCCGAGGCACCGAAGGTGATAGGCAGGACGACCTGCCCCAGAGGAGTGGTCGAGCTTCTGGGAACGATCCCGAAGAACGGAATCGCGATATTCTTGACCTTCGATCGGGGAATTTGCATCCGGTCGAGTGTGCTGGCCAGGAGCAGATTGAGGGAACTGCCCCCATCGATCATGGCACGCCCGACCATGGTGTTGCTGATGGTCGGGGTCACAACCAAGGCAGTCTTAAGGTCTTTGGACATACCTCGGGGGGCATCCTCCTGCGTGAAGGTTATCGTAGCCCCGGCCCACTTGCAGGGCTGGTCCGAGGGCTTCCCAATGGCAGCCTGGTAGACCGTGCGCGCGGCATCCTTGATTTCACGCTGGGACTGGTACGCCGACGAGCTGCCAAAAATGACGTCGATCCGGCGGTAGCCCTGCTGGAAATCCAGGTCAAAGTCAGCCTGGTCCTCTCCGGTGTTGACCCTGTCAGGCAGATCTCCCTCTTTCGGGATCGTGGGCATCTCTCCGCGCCCATCGTAGAAGGCCTCCAACTTTCTCTGCTAGGCCCTGCAACTTCGCAGGTCGTGGCCCGGAGTCCTGTGGAACAAACAAAATTTGTCTTCATCGAACCGGGGTCGCCCCTCAGGATCCTGTGGGCGGCCGTCGGCTTGCCGCGACCCAGACCGGCGGTCCCCCTACCGAGGTCAGCGCGGCGCCTGCTGAGGTCGTGGCCGATTTCGCTGAGGACGGGACCCCTCCTGGGCTGAATCTCGTACTTCCATGACCTCGCGGTGGCCGTCTGCCGAAACGACTACCCGCGGTCGGCCATCGCCGCGCTTGCGGTTCCTCTTCCGCTTCTTGGCGGTCGAGCCTAGGTCGGCACTCTTGGAGCTGGAGGGGCCAGCCTCGCCTGGGTTGATGCCAAGCTTACCTTGGTCGTAGTCACGCTTCCAGCGGACCGCGTTATCCATGTCCACGTAGCGCCCCGCCATGCGAAACAGCTTGCCGACGGTAAGCCTCATCGTAATCTCCAAGTCTTCGGTGAGGAGCCGGTCGCGGACGCCGAACTTGAAGGCCTTGATCACGGCCTCGTTAGAGACACTCGGAATCAGGTTCCTCATGCGGATGAACCGTCGCACGAAGACGCGGAGAGGCTCATTCTTCCCCTAGAAAACTCGGTGTAAGATCGAGGATGCGCCTAGAGGGGGGGGGTTGAATAGGCGTTTATAAAATTAATTGCTTTCTAAAACGATGCGCTCTAATCAACCCCTATGTCAAAACCTAATCAAAGATAATGCGGAAGCGATAAACTAGGTTTTGACAATTAAGGCCTAAATCAACTAGGCTCACTAGTGTATCTAACTAAATTATGTCTCTATCCAAGAATTGCTAAATTGAACAAACAATTAATACTAAGCAATTCTAACACAATCAAGCAATTGATTAATATATAATAAAATAAATGCTTGAAGATAAAGGAGACAAGAGGCAACCGATATTTTTCCGTAGTGTTTGGAGACTTGCCGATCTCCCCTAGTCCACGTTGAGGCTAGCCCAAACCCTTGGACCGGCTCCGCAATGAGCACCCGCCTCGATTCCACTAGATGTGGTTTTTCACGCTTTCGCGTAGGCTCAACCCGAATCTTCACAAACTTCACCGGGGCGTCTCACAACCTTGAGGCCTCCCGCGCACGACGCTCTACGCTGTCTAGGAGTCGGCAACCTCCAAGAGTAACAAGCCGAGTCTCCGCTCGAGTTTCACCTAGCACAACAAATGCGCTTCCGGTGATCACCTAGTGGTACACATGCACCTAGGCTCCTCCTCAAGTGCAACACATGCACAAGAGATCTCAACCCACTCCTAATTGTAACACATGCAATTAGTCTCACTCTTAGCTCAAAATCAACTTGCGGGAATGCAACACATGCAAACCACCTCCCAAAAACTCACACAAGAGCCAATACACAAATGAGAGCTTCAACACATGAACCACCTCACCCAAAATGCTCAATCAACCAGCAAATGCCCCCCATGACCTCCTTTTATAGCCTCACAAAGAAAACTAGCCGTTGGGGGGCAAAACGGATATTAAAAGTGCTGAAAATAGCCGTTGCTACAGTACCAGCGGTACTACTGGCCCCTACGGGCGGTACTACCGTTTTTGCGGTACTACCGCAGTATAAAATGCGGTACTACCGCACCTGCTGTTTCAGCACAGACGACACTTAGAAAAACGGTCATAACTTTTGACTCCGAACTCCGATTTAGGTGATCTTGGACTCTATGCAAAGCTTATTACGAGGGCTACAATCTACACCCATTTTCAAGATTTAAGCAACCATAGATATTTTCCAAAATCACAAAAATAAAGACTCTAATGTAGTCATTCAAGTCCAATTTTGATTTTCTCGAAATCCTTCACATAGACTTGATAAAAAACATGACTACAAGCTAGCAAGGGTCAATAAGATTAACACTTGAACCATGTGATGATCAACTCATGATCAAAACAATTTGCAAAACATATTTGCAAATTCTATTCACATGCTTCAAAGAGCCATACGTAAATTCCAAATCCAACTTGCTTGAGCATCCTCGTTTTGCAACACATGCAAAACCTAACTCCAAGCAAAACCAAACAAACTCAAATGCATGAGCTCACTATTTGCAACACATGCAAATCTTAACTCCATGCAACCACATTAAGATCAAATCAAATGTATGAGCTTTCTATTTGCAATACATACAAATCTTTAGTACATACAAACCACATAAACACCAAATCATGCTTGAGCTCTCTCCTTTTGCAACACATGCAAAAACTTAGCTCCAAGCAACCACTTTGATTTTGAAAGATTTGTTTTGTAAAGATAAAACAAAACATGAAGCTTCGACAATTGCAACACATGCAAAAGTGAACTTCATGCAAAAGCCAACGCATACGCTTATCCCACTTGCAACACATGCAAATCAAAGCGTAAGCAAAACCAAAGTACGAGCTTCACCCATTTGCAACACATGCCAAATGGTTAGCTCCATGCAAAAACCAAACAGGTTACGTTGAGCTTGAGTGAAACGCGGGTTGAGCTTACCAACACATGATGAAGCTCAAACTAGAAAACTCGACCCCTCTTAATAGTACGACGATAAAAACTAGACTCAAAGATTAGAAAGTTCTTAGCCTATCTAGTTATACCTTCGCCACCGCACGCGATCCCCTTTGGGGCTTTTAAGATCTTTGATATTTTTGCATCTCTCCGGGATTGTCACCCTTCTTCTCTTCTTTGTCCATCATCTCTTGATGAATTTCTTCTCTTCTTTTCTTTGGGATCTCCTCTTAACTCCCATCTTCACTTGATGCGTCATTGTCCCATTTGCTCATCTCAACTATTTGGACTTAACCTATCTCTTTCACAACTCATAAGAATAGTTAGTCCAAGACACATGGTTGTCTCAATCATATATTCACTCCATTAACACATAATGGAAGCCTCTGATACCGATTGAGCACAACCTAAATCAAATTAAATGATATCAATGTGTCTTGAGTAAACCGATGCAACTAATGCTTCGTTATACCCAAGAACAATTGATTATCCTTAATCAATCCAAAAGATACCATCAATACATGATGAAATGTCCTTTGATGATTAGAAGACAACCAACATCAATTTAAATTTTCATTTAAATTGATATGAGTATATATTAACTACACAGGTTTTCATATACTCATGTTGATGAAAAAGTAATGATCCATAATGTGTAGACTATATGGAAATGACCATTACTCTAAGCCATCAACTATAGAATAAACCCCACATGTATATGTGCATAGATATAATTGATTTGGAGACAATATGCACATATTCAATTTTGATCACATTGGAGCTTATCCTATATTACCATGAGTATACTACAACTAGCCAATTCAAATATATACTCAAGGATTTAGTTTCAATGTCATGATCCCTATATGTGTCAATAAAGAATAGATCAATATAATAAAACCTTCAAGCTAAATGATGAACTCCCCCTAAATATGTGCATCTATGTAAATAAGGATTGGAGAAACATGATGCACATTTTGTGGTTAATGCAATGGGAAATTCATACTTAAATTGAATCCAAAGTATGCATTAAAATCATAAACATTAATACAAGACATACCTTGGGTTTTCCATTTTCCATCCAAATATGAGACTACTAAAATTAATCTCAATTAAACATGTTAGTCTCATAATAATTAGATTTGTCATTAAACAATGATTATCAAAATAATTAGTCTCAATATTAGATTTGTCATTAACACCAAAATCAAATTAATGGAGCTTGAACTTTCACTCGGTCCAGGTCCTTCTCCCTGCCGGGCCGCTCGTAGCAACTCTGAAAGTTGGAGCGGAGGGCGCTCTGGATCTGACGCCACTAGCGGAAAGTGCCGGCCTTCTGGTTGAAGAGCCAGGTACAGGCGGCACCGTCCAAGACGGTTGGGTGGTAGTTGGCCATTACATCCTTATCTCCCCTGGCGGCCAAGATCGCGGTGGTGTAGATTGACAGAAACTCATCGGGGTTCTTTATCCTGTCGAACCGCTCGATCAAGGCGAGTTTGAACGAGCGAGCGCCAGCGCCCGTCGAAGGTCGTCGAGTCTGCGCCACAACAGTAAGCGAAACAGGCACGCTCGAAAGGTGATCGCCGCTGCTAGAGTCAGAGTCGCGACCGCCTCGGCGGCTTGACCTACGACCCGCCGGTCGTGGCGATGGGCCCGAGCATCGCCCGGGAGGTACTGCAAAGTGCTCATGGACGGCATGACGCCTTGGGGAACATCGGGGAGGCTCGACATCTGCTTGCTAGAGTGAGAGCCGCCAGAGGTTTGTTGCCGCCGATACCGTCTGGAGTTGTACTTGGGGAGCGACGGCGCGGTGGAGTACGGGACAGGTCTCGGGACTGCCGGCGCTTGTGCGAGGAACTGCCGTCGCTCTTCAGGGAACGGGATCCGGAAGGGCGGTCTTGGTGCTGCGTCGGCACAGCTTCGGTAGCGGCCTTATCAAGCTCGTCTGCGAGAGCTCAGCCGAAAAGGCCTGACCTCGAACGGGTGGGGTCGGTCATGACTCGGGCGATCGCACGGAGGCGCTCGCCCGATTGAGGGAGCTTGGAGCGTCCTGACGAAGTTCCAACCTTCTCGCGCTCCTCTTGCCTGACAGCGATTATGGCCTGATTGATGGCGACTTGGGCCATCCGGCGAGCGTCTTCAGGGGTCTTCGGGCTGCGCTCCCCTCCTCCGCACTCGTGCCATGGCAAGCGGCCATGAGAACAAGCGGGTCATGCAGCGGCGGAGAGGGGGAGAACAGGGATGTGGAGCTTCCATGCTCGGGGACTGCATTCAAACCCGAGCTCGTGGAATGTCCTGCTACAGAGGACGCCATACCTCGAAAGTCTTGAACTTCTTCCGGATGAGCGAAGCTTTCGGGCCCCACGGTGGGTGCCAGCTGTCGACGATCGGGATCGCCTGACCGCTAATGTGAAACGGGGTTAGTATGAAAGGGGGACCCAAAACGAGCTGTGCTCAACGGAGGAACGGACGTTGGTCGGGACGAAGCGTCAACGAGCAAGACACGGCGGATTATACTGGTTCGAGCCCCCGCAAGGGTAATAGCTCTCTCGGCCTTCTCTGAGCGGAGGAACTCACTATCCTTGAGTACGAGAGTGGATTACAGCCGAGCTTGAGCGTTCAGTTGTGATTATTGGCCTATTGCTTGTGTGTCGATGTCGTGTGTTTTGGTCGACCGCTTGAGATTTTATACCCCTCGGCCGTTACGAAATGGTGGGAGATTCCTGAGTAGTGCATGGTGCGCGTTGAGGACATCTCAGAACTGCGTTCGGATCTGGTGCCCACGTCGGCTTTAACTCTGGGTTTCCCGGTCTTGGTAACTGCCGAGTAAGCGCACTTCTCCAAGCCAAGGTCTAGGTCATGCGGGAGTTGAATCCCCACTCCCCAAGCTCGAGGTCGTGCAGGGATCGACGCGGCCTAGGTCGAGGCCGAGGTCCCATGCTGCTCGACCCGAGCTAGGAACCCCGCACGACGAGCGTTGACTGTCGAGATTCCTCGATCCCAGCGATACTCTTTTCTCCATCTCTTTTTTCCCACTGGGTTTTTGAGTGTAGTTTTTAACGAAATATATGCATTACGCAGTATTCGACCAAGGGGGAGTGTTGTGAGATAAGGAAACCTAAACCAAATATGGTTAGGACTCTATCTCTTCTTAATGTCGTCGAATCCGAACTCTCTCTCACACCGCTATATATATCGGGTGCCCCCTCATTGTAAACCATTGAATCAATAAAGCGAGAGAGAATTCCACTCCTAAATTGTGTGTCTATTGTTCTTACTCTTGTGATTGTATCTACTATTAGTGATTGTTCGTTAGCATGTGACGACGTTTTACAACACTGTTAAACTAGACCTACCGGTTTGATTCCACGTTAACAAATAAAAATTATTTGCCTTCTTTTATTTTTGACAGCTACTAATATGTAGCCAATACGAGTCTCACTTTTGATTTATGTTTTCTTTTTGTCAATGGTAATTATGTTAATGGGTTGAATAGAGACAATAGATGATTTGTTTATAGATTGGTGTTAATTTGTTCATAGATTTACAAAAGTTGGACAAGTAAATGTTGCACAGATATTTCTTAAATAATGAAGTATTAGTAGTACCCCTCGAATATATGAGAACACAACACAAACTGTTTAATATGTTCTCAACCTTTCTATCTATATCTATAATAATTGAAGGCTCTCTTAGAAGTCTTCACGTTAATCTTGGAAGGGTGAAAAAGCTAGAAATTACCACATTAATCGCAAAAAAGAGAAAAAAATCTAGAAATTTCCACATTCATCAGAAAAAGAAAAATCTTGACTATATAATCAACGACTAGATGATCATGTTGTACCAAACATGAACACAAAACTTGCAATCTAATTAAAATCTGACATCTATCTATACTATACTAATTTGAGGCTCTCCTAAAAGGTCCCACATCAATCTTAGGAGGGTAAAAAAGGTAGAAATTACTAAAGTAACTACAGAAAAATTGAAATTTCTGCATTAATTGGAAAAAGGAAAAAAATCCTAACCATGTAATCATTGGCTAGATTACCATGTTGTACACGAACATAAACACAAAAATTGAAATCTAATTGAAATCGGACATGAAAGAATTAACACAAGTCATAATTCAAAATCCAAGTTAAATAGAACAAAAATTAAATCCTAGATTAAAATAATATTGATACCAAAATTAAGTTAGTTAATCTATGGTTAGATGACCATAAACACAAAACTTGCAATCTAGTTGAAATTGGATATGAAAGAATTAATGCTTGTCATAATTCAAAATCCAAGTTAAATGGGGATGAAATTAAATCCAGGATTAAAATAATATTGATACCAAAATTAAGTCAGTTCTAAATATAAATTTTGAAAGTAAACAATTGTTACTGAAATATGTTCTTTCAAACATATAATGTAAAATTATAAATTTTGATATTTAGAAATATCAGCATTTGTAACTAAATTTGCAAAAACATAGAAAAAAATACGTAGTCCATGCGATGCATCGGTTAATGACCAATTTAGTCTAATTCTTTGAGCCTTACTATGGCGAAGCCGAGAGAATAATACAATCAAAGCCCACGGATGACAGTTTAACACAATGAGTAATATTATTTTTATTCGTAGCAAAAGTATATTCAATCGGCTAGCCGTAGCTTGAATTTCCACATGCACATTGCGAACTTTTTTCACAGCATACTTTTCATTGTCGTTTCCATTAACTTGTGCACATGAACTCAAAAGAAACGCACAAAGAATTAGTAGAGAATATCTGGGCCGCATTGAAGCGCGCAATCCTTTCCTTCTCTAAGAAATGAGACACATCGTATATGAATATATATGTGAGATTTCTTTTCAAAAGAGTGGTCCAAATGGTTCTCTAAAGAAGGTCTAAATCACCTTTGTTCCAAAGACTTCGCCATTTTATTCCTCACAACATATTAATATTATTAGCTGAGATAAATAAAAGTCATGCGCTCCATTCGTTCCCCATCGCGACGATGGCGGCTTTCCACCGCCGGCGACTTCCTCCAGCCGCCATGACGACCCTCCGGCGACCACGCCCGCTCCGCCGCCTGCAGTTCCGTCGCCCGGGCAAGACGGTGCTCCTTTCTCTCCTCCACGAGCTCCTCGGCGGCGCGCGACCTCCTCGCGCACACGCAGTGCGTCCTCGCGGACCACCGCCGCATGCCCTCCCATCACCTCGGTCAGATTAGCGCGTTCATCTTACGCTTTCGTGAACAGAGGCCACGTAATCATCGATGCGCGCTGGCCTCGCTCTCGGCGTCGAGTTCGACTGTTGGAGCAGAACACCAAAAAACTTTGGAACAATTTTCTATTTTATTTCTTCTCGCTCTGTTCGCTTTTACAACTGGGGTTTACCCCATATTTATACCCAAAACTTTAGCCCACACAACCGGAATAGGATTCCACCTCCTTATCCTAATCGGACTCCTTATCCTAAATGGACTCTTAATCAAACTTTCTAAACTAAAATTTCCTATTACAAGATTATTTCTATCAATCACCCCCTTAATCTTGTAATGCAACTCTAACTCATTGAGGCAATCGATCTCAACTACGATTTGCCCAACTCATACTCAACACAGGATGGTGAACGCATCTTCAAGGAGTTTCGCCTTCTTCTTGCTGGTCAAACCACCGGTGTCGTACCTCGCCGGCGATTACGACCTATGCTTCGGCTCCAATTGTCTTTTCACCGGTAACACAACTTAACGGTGACGCAGACTCGCATTAGAGCTTACCACGAGAGAACTTGGACACACCTGCAAGAACTCTCCTACACACACACAAAAACGGCGACCACAACTCCTCAACATCCCGGACTTGACTTCAACGAACTTGACTTTGGACGGCGAACGCATCTCTTCAACGTCCCGGAGTCAACTTCTCGACATAGCACACACAGCGGCTTCCTTTTGATCTTCTCGTGCAGCATGATTTCTTCTGATGCGCACAACATCTCGGAAAGAACTCACGTATGTACGCATTTATCTTGTGGACACGACTCACACAAAACTCACAACTCGCCTCTTGCATGTACTGAACGGCCTCCTGGCTCTTCTCCACAGTTCGCCTGGAAAGAGCAAGACACTTCATGCATGCTGTGTACTGCCGCCACTTGCAACGTCTTTGGGCGATCCCGCATGCATTGTTCACGGCCACGATGACCGCCGCACGCAAGTCATTTTCTTGATGGTCACGCCATCCATGGCCTCAGTGGCGAATCCAGCAGGGGGGCTCCATCAGGCTGGAGCCTACCCTCCACGTCAGGGAATCCTTGCACCCAGTCCGGCCATTGCAAGTCTCCCCTTCGCTATAGCCTTCAGGCTCGCGACCTCCAAAGCAATAAGAAGCAGCGGCCGAAACAAACGGGATGAAGAAGAAGAGAATGGACCTTTGCTACAGTACTGTGGTCATGGCGAAAGGCGATCGACAGTTGTGCGCAAGCAGTACTTGCTTAGCTCAACTCTGCTGCTGCCAATGCCAACAGCTACGAGTAGCCCAATATGTGCTGCTCTGCTGATTTGTTGAATGGTAATGACTCATGATTGGTGAATTAGTGAATAACTAAATATTGAAGACTGATCGGAGAATAGCGAGTAGTTACAAACTTATAATTGATTCCTGATTAGTGAATATCATTACTGGAAACTCAATAGTCAATTTATAAATTTATAGTATACAAATTTACAATATACTCATACTTTTTAGGTCTTGACTATTTACTAATTTTGTAAATTCGGATATACAAATCACTTTGGACGTGTATGAATGTGTTTTTGGATGCTTTTCCATTTGCGTCTAGTGAGGTACTTTCTTTTATTATATTTTTGCTTTCTTGCTATGTTTCTCTTTTATTTATGTATTAATTTAAAACTTTCAGTTGCATAGTACTACATTTAGTATGTTTACCTCACTTTAGTTTAGTTTTTTGAGTCCACCCTCTATTTTAATCCTGGATTCGCCACTGCATGGCCTCCTTGACCATAGAAGAGCATCGGTCCTCGTCGACGTGCGCATCCACTAAGCGCCTGCAGCCGCCAAGCGCCCATGAAGAGCACCGGCCAGCGCCATGCGCGTTCAACTCGCAGCCCCATGTCACGTCTCTATTCTTCTGCCTAGGGCGCCCCCGAGCTCGAGGCCAAAATCCTTGAGCTTGAGGGGAAGCTCGAACGCGCTACCAAGGCGCCGAGGTCGAACGCGCTTAAAGTCGAGGCGCTGAGAAGTTCCTCGCAGGTCGCTTGGGCCCGGACTAAGGTCCCTGCTCAAGAAAAGCTCGAGCGTGTCGGAAGCAACAAGAATGCCTCGCCCAAATTTTGAAGACGAACGACACCGAGCCGTGGATGCTCCTCAAAAGTTCTCCAAACCTGTGGTGAGATCGCAACCTGAAGGCAAGAGTGGCTCACCGAGCAGAAAGCTTACCCGCCGAGATGGCCAACCTGTAAGGAAACATCAAAGAGCGCTGAATGTACTAACAAAAGTGGTTTGTTTTTGGTGTACAAAGAAACCTCGCCCTTGTAAATCCGTAGCTTGGGGATACTTGAAGTCTTCTTGCTTTTGCTTATTGGTCGCTCCTGCTTTCTAGGTCGTGGCGCCGATAGGGTCAGCTTTACCCAGCCCTCATTGGGTCCGAGGTCGAGCGACGCAGGCCTCGTGCACAAGACTTAAACATGGACGAGAGGCCACGACCGCAAAGTGGAGGAACACCAGAATGGTAGAAGGGCACCAAGGTCATCGTTAGTGCTCGAACGGTCCTTGCGACCATGCATATCGCCGACGGCTAAAGCGGGAGGTTCTCAAATAGCCCGAAAGCACGTGGAAGAGCTAGATTAAGAGGTTCGGTTACGCTTAGCTCGCTGCTGGCACGCGGTGAACGCCAACCTCGCGCCGCTTAGACCAGAGCTTAATGTGTTCGCGCACGAGGGTCGTGGTTCGAGAAAAACAAACGAGGAACCGCTTCAAAAGAAATAGCGTAAACATCACGAAGCAATATAGAAAATGAAAGATCACTTTTATTAAAATGTGAGGCAGGGTTTACACATAAAACTTCCGGTTGATCTATATTCCACGAGCTAGAGAGTCATTGCCGGCATCGCTAGCCAGAAGCCCTCGCGGCGATCTGCTGAACAACTCTATAGGGGCCTCCCACCTGGGATAACTTGTTGGCGCCGACGTAGCTCAATCCGCCTGTGGCTAAGTCCCCAACAAGGAGCTCCCAGGTCGATCGACCGAGACGCATGTCCGCGAAGAGTTTGCAGTAGCGTTGATCGTAGCAAAGGCACGGCATCTTACTTCTTCTCGCGAGGGTGAGGTCGAGACCGTCAAGGCCGAAGTCGCACTTGGTCGACTAAGCCGACTTCGCAGAGCCCAACAGTGACCTCGGAGGTGACGGCCTGCAATAACACGAGCCGAAGGGTGTGGACTCGTGGCTCGGCTTGTTGTGGTATGAATAGACCATAGGACGTGGAAGTTCGCCCACCCAGCCTTGTCAGACGGTCGAGCTCATCTCATACTCGCTTCTTGACGCTCAACGACGGTCTGCTACGCTGCTCACGCCTCGCGTTCGGGGTGAGCCACCGGTTAAGCAAATTTTAATGCCGAAGTTCCTAAAACTCCCCGAACAACTCACAAACCGAGAATCGCTGTCGCGATAATCTTGCATGGAACCCTTCAGACCGTGACCACGCAAAGCGAAAATGAAATACCGCCCGAAAGCTATGGTCGAGACCGCTCATTTCTATCCACTTGGTGAAGGTGTCGACAATGACTAACGAAACTTTTCCCTCCGCCGCTTGAGGAAAAGGACCGAGGATGTCCAAATTTCAGTCGAGAAGGGCCACGCGAGCGGATGGTCTCGAGCGCGTGAGGCGGTTGATGCGACTTCCATGCGGAATTGGCGTGCTCGGCAAAGCGGACGATATCACGAAAGCATCCTGCGCCGAGGCCAATGGTACCCAGCGCGAAGGCCTTCTCGACCATTGTCCAGCACGAAGAGTGCGCCTACGAGGCCTCGAGTGAATGTCATGCAAGAGGTACTTACCTCCTCCGCGGAGATGCACCGTCAGATGCCGGAAACATTGCGCCTGAAGTCTCCTCGACAAGCGCGGTATGCATCGCCGCCGCTGATCCGGCTCCTCCCGCAGGTCGGGTGGCGTCGCCCAGCAAGGAAATCAGGATGGCTCGCCCAGAGGGTGTACTTCGACCATGGCGAGCGCGACTCTTGGTCGGAGATTGACGGGCCGCTTAGTGTCTCCTGTGATGACGCCGGGTGACTTCGCTGCCGGAGGAGCCAAGCTTGGAGAGGGAGTCCGGCTGGAGTTGTCCTTCCCGGGATGTGTTTGAGCTCCAAGTTCGAACCACTTCTCCATCTTGCGCGCTTTGGCGAGGTACTTTGTCATCGAAGTTCTCCGAGCAATCGGTAGTCCTTGTTGAACTGATTGATGACGAGCGAGTCGCCTCTTCACGACCAGCGGCGACTCTCAAGGCCTTGCAAGCTCAAGCCGCCAAAAGAGCTTCAGATTCCGCCACATTGTTGGTCGCCGAGAAGCCAAAACGACTACGCACTTCTTTGTCGCCACAGAGGATAATGATCCTAGCCTCGAGCGCTTGAAGGATCTCGAGCCGTCAAGAACATGACCTGTGGCTTAACTTCGACCAAGCCTGAGCGGTCAGCGACGCTCCGCTCAATTAATAAGCTCAAAGCACTTATGACTTATGGTCGTGGCTGCCACGACCTGGACGCCGAACGCCAGCCCATGGCCCACTTGGCATTCGGCCACGCCTCCGGTTCTCAGATGTCCCCGAGCAGGAAGTTGCTCGACCACCACGGCGTGTGCCCGAAATAGTGCCGCTTAAGCCAAGCCGGAGAGCATATAACAGCTTCAGACCATGGGTAGCGCCTTCGGGCCCGCAAGACCTCAACGGCATAATAATAAATGGGTGTCATTGAGGCCCCTGCTCCGCTACCAAGACGGCACTAAAGATGGGGGTGGCCGCGAGGTATAGCAAAGAATCTCACCAGTTGTGGTGTTGTAGGGAGGGGCGGGACGATGTATGCCTTCGTGTCGTCAAGGATCGGCCTGAGTCCACTCGCGGCTTACGAGCCTCGAGATGATCAGCCGAGGGCGGCTATGCACCAAGCGAGGCTTTTGCACCGCTGATTGAGGCCGGTGCCATCTTTTCGATCGCCCGATCTTCTTCGGTTTGGTCCAACCCCGAGCCTCTGATCATGTAGCCGAGCACCTTACCGATGCCGCCAACACGCACTTTCGGGTTGAGCTTGATCTTGTGCCTGCTCGTGTTGGCGAAGGTCTCCTCGAGGTCGCGAACGTGGTCGCTTCTACGGGGCTTTTGACGATGATGTCGCCCACGAGACCTCAAGGTTCCGCCGATCCGGAGCTCGAAAGTCTTGGTCATCGACATTGAAAAGTGGCCTCGTGATTGCGAGACCAAATGACATGGTCGATAGCAATAGGTGCCAAACGGCGGATGAAGGAGGTCTTGCTTTCGTCGTCGACCGCCAGCTTTGATCTGGTGGTACCCCGAGTAAGCATCCAAGAAGCTCAGCATCTTAGCATTCGCGGTGGAGTCCACGATCTGGTCGATGCGCGGAAGCGGGAAATTGTCCGCAAGCCGAAGTTCAACCCCGCATGGTCGCATTTACATTCTCCACTTTCTCCCTTTTTTCTCAAGACGATGATCCAAGTTACCACTGGAGTAGTTGATCTCATTTAATGAAGCCGCCTTCAAGAGCTTGTCGAGGTTCTTCTGATGACCGCGATTTTCTCCTGAGAGAAGCGACGCAGCTTTTGGCGCACAAAGTCGAGCCGGATCCCACTCGCAGCTTTGTGCTCAATCACCTCGACGCCGCATATCCGCTGGCTCCTGCCAATATACCCTTGTTGACGCAAGGAAGGTGACGAGCTCGAGTTCCTATTTGGGACTCAAACCATCGGAGACGGGACACACTGCCTGTCGCTTCGCCGAGCGCATGGCCTTCTGTCTCGCTTAGGTCAGATCGCCGCCTTCGGGCGTTTCGCCATCTCTCCTCGATCGCGCTGGGTAGCATATTCGCAAGGGCCAAGGCCTTGGTCACAAAATTATGTGCCGCTGTAGGTCGCCCAAGACGATGATGACATTGCTAGCTGTGTAACTTCATGCATCGATGGCTATAATGGTTGGCAAACCATGAATTTGACCAAGGCAGTCGCCGAGGATGGCGTTAGACGGAGGTCACCTCGACCACTTCGAAGGTGATCAACTCTGCGGCGAAGTTGTCGAGCCACCGAAGGTGACTGCAAGACAACCTCCTAAGGGGGTGGTCGAACTCCCGGGACTATCCAAGAACCAGATGGTGATGTTTTGACTTTCGATCGGGAATCTCGATCCCGGCCGAGCGCCTCGCCTAAAGAAGTTAAGAGCAGCCGCCATCGCTGACGCGACGCTGACCGCATCAGAAGTGTTGCCGATGGTCGGGTCACGTACCAAGGCGGCCTTTAGGTCTCGAGCCATACCGAGAGCATCCTCCGGAGAAGGTGATGGTGGCACTGCCCACTTGCAGTGGCTGCTCGCGGGCTTCCCAAAGGGCGACCGGTAGATGGTACGCTGCAAGCGTCTTGACCTCGCTACCGATCGTAGGCCGACGAGCCATCAAGATGACGCCGATCCGCGCCACCTTTGCCGAACCTGTGTCGAGGTCGCCGCCCCGCCTCCGCTACCGCATTCACCCGTCGGCCGGTCACATCTTCGGAGCATGGGCATCTCTACCCCCGCCCCATCGAGAAGCTGGGCGTTTAGCTTTTCTACTAAGCCTCGCAGTTCAGAGATCGTGGGCTGCCGCCTCTGCTGAAAAGATGTAACTTTGTTTCGCCAACCTCACTTTCTTGACCTCGGCCGAAAGCATCGTCTGGCGGGGACCGCATCGGTCCTCCCGGCTGGGCCGGTTCTTCGCCTGGTGCGCGGGTCGGCTCATGGCTTAGGGTCCTCCCAGCTTGGCCTCGACTCGAGGACTCGGCATGGCTCATCCGCCGAGACGATCACCTGTCTCCGCCACCTTCGCGATCAAGGCTGGCTTTGGTGGTGGCGCTTGGTCGACGCCTCGAGTTGGATCTGCCTACCGCTTATTTTAGACAAAGCTTACCTTGGTCGTAGTCGCTTCCAAATTTGCTCACATTCTACCGACTATACGAACTTGTTCTCCTTCTTCAAAGTTCTTGGCCAGAGGCTTTCATGATTTTGGAGAAGTTCTCCACCGAATCGGGCGGTAATAACCCGCGAACCCGAGGAAACTTCGAATGTCCGGTGTTCTTAGGCTCTTCCCAATCAAGCACGGGTCTCAGATCTTACGGTCAACCGCAACTCCGCTTCCCGATAGCACATGGCCCAAGAAGGCAACCTCCTTAGCCGAATTCACACTTGCTGAATTTTGAGAGTTGGTGCTTTTCCGCCTTTTCTAGGACTAATTCAAGGTGTACCTCATGCCTCTTCGCACTTGGAATAAATGAGAATATCATCAATGAAGATGACAATGAACTTGTCGAGATACTCCATGAAAACTGAATTCATAAGGCTCTGGGAAGTATGTCAGCATTAGTCAAACCGAAGACATAACAAGATACTCATATAGACCATAACGTGGAGAATTGCTTGGAATGTCTCCGATCTGATCTTAATTTGATGGTAGCCTAATCTCAGTCAATCTTGGAGAAGATACAGTGCCCAATTATTTGGTCGAACAAATCATCGATCCGCTGAAGTGGATACTTGTTCTTGACCGTGACCTCGCTTAATGGGCGTAATCACACACATCCGCAGTTATCATCCTTCTTTTCACAAATATCGCTGGCACCCCCAAGGTGAGGAGCCTTACCAACGAAGCCCCTTCTCTTGCAGCCCGTAAGTTGTTTCTTCAACGAATTAACTATTTGAGGCATACGATAAGGTCGCTTCGATATTGGGGCTGCCTTTAAGCTTTATGACTAATTCAACCTCTGCCGTGGCATCCCCAAGAATCCTCCTAAAAATACATCCCGTAATCACACACCATCGAATGCTACTAATTCCAGAAGGAATGGCTCACACCTTCAAGGCATGAGGTGAGCATAAACTGATTTGATGCAAAACAACTTGTTTGCCGCTATGCTAGTGAGTGAAATAGATCTCGCTTAACAATTGATGCACCCTTGGTGTTTGGACAGCCAATCCATCCCAAGAATAACTTCAATCCTTCCGCTTTTAATCATGATCAAATCAGCTAGGAACTCTACCCCATTAATTTCAATCTTTACCTCCCTGCACTCGACGGTCCTTAATTCCGATCCCGGTTTTTAATGAGAAGTGGTGGGTGCATAGGTTGTATAGAGAACTCACTTATGCATACAAACTTCTTTAATAAATGAATGAGATGCTCCGTAATCAAATTATCCTGACAGCAAGTCACACAAATTTAAACTCTACATGTATGCAAGAAGAAACATGCACCAAATCCAAAAGACATCAAAATAAGAAGGCTCAAGCCACAACATCAACCATGATAGCAACAACAAGGTTCCAATACATTAGCACAAGTCCGCAAACCTGGTGAGGTCAAAAGCTTATAACTAAAGGTGACTAAAACCAATGGCCCAAAACTCATTTGTCACGCTGAAAAAGGATAAGAGGAGTTAGAAACTTGTTTGCATAAACCAAATGAACATAAGTAAGATATGAACTAAGAGGGATAAGAAATAAAGGAATGCACAACGTTATCAGTTCTGAAATTATTTGATAGCAAAAAATTTTTGACTAAACATCTCTCAACTAGTCGAGTACGGCCGCTTCTAACTTCACAACAAGATGGCTCGATACCAAGCTCATGGGGAACTGTCCTCGACTCCACCGATTCACCCAAATGCACAAGACATCTCAAGTGAATCAAGGAACCTCGGGCGCTCCGCGATTATACCCTGTTGGTCCTGTGAAAGTTCGCCAACACGAGCATTCTCATCCAACAGCTTGACATCACAACACATACATAATTAGCGGAAGCATAAACGCTATTACATACCAAAAGGAGGACCGCTGTCCATAACGACATATTTAAAGTTATTACATCAAGTAGCAGGAAATCACAAGATAAACAACAAAAGGGCCAGCATGGCATGCCCCCAAACCTCAAAACTAACTGGGCAAGAACGGCGACTAAACGTTAGATTGTCGTAAATCGCCTCAGAAAGTCTCGGCAATACTCATCCTCACTCGCAGCAAGTGGATAATCCGATTGAGTACAAAGAGTGTACTCGCACAATAATATAAGTTGTATGCTGGTTTCTAACTACATGTGGTTGCTACATCAAAGGAAGGCAAATGAAAATTTTAGCATAAAGCAATATTTGGAATCAATCGAAACAAATATAGATTGAAAGGAATTGCATTTAGTAAACATTTGTAAATTCTAATACAATATAACATTATCATAATCACTTTTATCTCATGCCTTCAAGCATTCTCCGAACCATGAGTTCCATCGCCATGTTCTACTACACACACAAGTACTCCAATACTATGTCTTGACTACACACACGAAAGTACTCCAATACTCATGTCTTTTCCCACTCCGGCCCCATTCTTACTAAGACCTTAATACTCGCCCAAAGGACTGACAATTCAAGAGATCGCCCTAACCATGGACGCGCTATTCAATAGTTTAAACTCGCAGAGGTACGACTTACCCACACGACACGCCACACTCAGGAGCCAAGCTTATTAACACATTTCTTAGATGTGTCTGGCCGAGGCGAACGTGACAAACCATTTTCCAAAGATGCATGGTAGTGTATCTAAACCATCCGGATGATCGTGACCTCGATCCCGCTGCGGCTCCAGCGTTCGTGTGTGGATCAAGGAGTACACCCTGTTGGATATCCCCAACTCAACAAAGTTCGAGGGACTCGAGGACCTTCCTTGGCGCCCACTAAGCCCAAGGAATTCATGACATTCCTTGACGCCTACTAAGCTCAAGGAATTCGAGTGCATATGGTTTACATACCCTAGTCATACACAAGTACTTGGTTACGCCGTCCCATAAACGTGGTGGTTCGCACGATAGTTACTCAAAAGACGCTACCGTGATTTAACCTTAGGTCCTTAACCAATATCTCTCATTAATCAACAATTAAAATCAACTTCATCATAATACTCTCCATCATTATGCACCAATGGACTAAGTCCATCTATCGCGTTTCTAACGATGTTCTAAGCATGGCTACAAATCGCATTTAACCCATATATTAATAATAAACCAACCATCTAGGGCTTACAATGGAACATGGAAAGAATATGATAAGGGATGGCATCACAAGGTGGTAATAGCTACTTAATTTCTACCCAAACATAATTGTAATTGAAAGTAAGCATGCATTCGTAAAATAATTCAAGATGTAATTGTCAAAATAGTAGGAGCAATCGTGGTCAAGGAATAAAGTAGTGCCTTGCTGCTCGTTTCTGACTTCGTAAGCCGAATGTACCGGAGTGCCTTCCAAACGCCAACACCTAACGAGAAAATCCAATTCAATAAACACCAAACAAGGATTCAAATAGTGCACACGAGTAAAAGATGCATGAAATGCTCATAATGTGTAATACTAATCATAATGTGAAAGTACTAAATGAGTTTTTGCGCCAAAAGTTCAAGTCTTAGGCTTTATTGAATTGTTCGAGTATCCGAGTGTCCTTCGAATGTCCGAGGACCCTCTCGTCCGGTTGAAACTATGTTCGGACTATCCGAAAATTACATTCGAGATCCGATGGTTCGATTATCCGAAAGTGGTCACTCGAATGTCCGGAAAGGCATCTCTTGCTAACCCGCAGCCTTTAAACTAATTCCTATTCGGACTATCCGAACTTTATTCGAATATCCAAAATGTTCGAATGTCCGAGGAAATCTCGGACTATCCGAGCTAGGCTTCGCTTTTAAAACGCACCGTGTATTGGCTTCTATGCTTCATAGCAATGTACTAGGACTTCAAAAGGGTGGACTAAGGTAGATTCTTACCACTACAAAGTTGCTTTGCACAAGGTGGATGTTGGTTTCAAATAGGGAACGCATTAAGAATGTCACAACGCTGTTCACTTCCTCCTAATCGAGTAGCGGACAAAGCCCGCACTTTGCTCATGCTTGCAACACCACTAGCCCTCCTCCTAACTTTTTTTACATAAACACTAATCTTAATCAAGGGTGATGATGGATTCCATGGGGAAAATAGCAATGAGTTACAAGGAGCAGAATTTCAGAACATGGGTAGCAAGAAAACGACACACTTACCCAAAACTTGGTTCCTCAAGAATCCATTTGGATGGATGTGAAGTTTTGACCTTGGCTACAAGATGGTATAGCATGCACAAACCAAAAACTCAAGTTTGGAGGGGATTGTGGGGAAGAATGGCAAGAGGTTGAAGAAGGTGCTTGTTTTTCTGTGTTTGAGCTGAGCAAAAGAGCAGGAAATGGAGGAGAAACCAAGGTGGTGACCTTATATAGGCTGCCCACTCATGCCTTACATGTGGGGCTAGGTCCCACATGTCATAGGGTGGGTAAAGAGGTGGGTATGGGTGATTGAAGTAAGAAAAGACATGGAGAAGATGTGCAGTCCACAATTTTCTATGCAATGGTAGGTCCCATGTGTCATTGACTTGTCATGTACATAGGTAGGGGTGAGTAATGTAGCAACTAGTAGGGTAGGTATGCAGCCTCTACTCCTCTCTTCTGAGTTATATGGCCCACATGTCAATGACTAAGGCAAAATAACATGTGTGCGTTTGAAAATGATGTTCGTGGTTTTGCAACTCCTCTTTATGTAAGATGAATGTCCTAACACTGTATGATTATAATTAAGGAGGATGCAGCGAGATTATGGAAGATGTTAGCCGACAAGCCTCACTTACCGGATTAATGAAATTAATGTTATAAGCCTTAAAAGAATCTCGCCTAGATTACACCGCTTCATTGAAGAGGTAGGGTATTCGCTCAAGATGATCCTCACGCCCCATGTGGCTTCATCAGGTGTGATTACTCCATTGAACCTTAAAGAATTTGATGGTGTGGTTTCGAGTAACACGCCTCTCGCTGAGAATGCAAATGGGATGCTCCTTGTAAGATAGATCGGGTTGTAATTCGAGAGTGTCCAATTCAGGCTTCGTTGGGACACTAAGGCATTTCTTCAATTGAGAGACATGAAAACATCATGCACATGGCTAGCTAAGGGAAGCTCCAATTGATACGCCACCGCCTCCTTGTCTTGGTGCATAATCCGAAAGGTCCGATATAACGAGGGGCTAGCTTTCCTTCACTTGAAACCCATTTAACAACTTTCATTGGAGAGACCTGAGATAGACGTGATCACCAATTTCAATTTAAGTTCACGGCGGCGGCGATCACGTGAGCTCTTTTGACGAGATCGGCGCGTCTCAAGAACTGTCATGAATAAATCGAATCTTGTTCTCCGCTTCGCCACTAGTTCGGGACCAAAGAGGGTCTCTTCCGCACTCGCATCAGCTTAAGTGGAGTTCGCAAGATCTTCCATAGAGTGCTTCAATGGACTCATTTGGAGACTAGCTTGATAGCTGTTGTTGTAGGAGAACTCCGCGAAGGTAAGCATTTCTCCCAATTCTGTCAGGTAAGGGCACAAGCCCTAAGCATATCCTCAAGGATTTGGTTTACTCTGCTCAGCTTTGTCCATCCGCTCGAGGATGATATGCGGTGCTAAAAGAGAGTTGGGTACCCATGGCCTTGTGGAGGCATTGCCAAAATGCGAGGTAAACGGGTACTCGATCCGAGACAATCCTTTTGGGAACACCATGAAGAGACACACCGAGAAAGATATAATTCAGCTAACTTGCTCATCAGATCCGCTGCCTTGACAGAAGGAAATGAGCAGTTTTAGTAATCGGTCAACGATTACCCATATAGAATCAAACCTTTTTGTGTCTTGGGCAACCCGCAATGAAATCCATACTAATCTCTTCCCACTTCCACATAGGAATGGGTAGTGGTTGAAGTGCCTGCCACGAATGGTCGGCTTTCACCACCGACATACGCCGACTCAACATACCGCAATCTTCGTTTATCCCACCAAAGTTTTGGCTTCAGATCTTGGTACATTTTCGATTCCGGATGAATGGAGAATGTGGAATTATGAGCCTCATCAAGAATCGCGGTTTCGCTTTACAATTTGGCACCACTAGCTTGCCAAACCACAAGACTTCGTGGGTTCCTGTGAAGCATTTGGCCTTGCCTTTCTTGATGCGGCTCGATGAGTGCTATGCCCTTGTCTGTCTTTTTGAGCCTCTTTTGATTTGGTCCAATAGGTTAGATTTAACTTCCATGACAGCAAGGAATCCTCCTTAACCACTTCTAGGTTGAGCTAAACCCACATGGCATCCGATTCCGGTTCTATCAAAGATGATTGCATTGAGGCTTTTACCAAAGCATCGGCAACAATATTGGTTTTCCAGATGATAATGGAGTCCCATATCATAATCTTGATCAATTCAAGCCACCTTCTTTGCCTCAAGTTCAAATCGGCTTGAGTAAAAATATACTTGTGCTCTGTGATCGTGTAGATTTCACAACGACACGATGAGGTAATGTCGCCAGATTTTTAGAGCATGCACCACCGCCATAGCTCTAAATCATGGGTGGATAATTCATCTCATGAGGTCTCAATTGCCTCGATGATACGCCACAACTCGCCTTCTTGCATAAGTACACAACCCAATTTCGAGGCGGATGCATCGCAATATATGTCGAAGCCCTTGTGAATATCCCGCAGACTAAGACAAAGCAGAGGTTAAGTTTATCTTCAACAATTGAAAGCTTGCCTCACATTCTATCGACTATACTAACTTGTTCTCCTTCTTCAAAAGTTCGGGCCGAGGCTTCTGGCGATTTTGGAGAAGTTCTCCACGAATCGGGCGGTAATAACCCGCTAACCCGAGGAAACTTCAATGTCCGTGGTGTTTTAGGCTGCCTCCAATCAAGCACGGTTCAGCTCAATGGGTCAACTGCAACTCCGCTTTCCGATAGCACATGGCCCAAGAAGGCAACCTCTTAGCCGAATTCACACTTGCTGAATTTTATGAGAGTTGGTGCTCTCGCAGTTTTTCTAGGACTACTCCGGGTGTACCTCATGCTCTTCGACTTGGAATAAATGAGAATATCATCAATGAAGATGACAATGAACTTGTCGAGATACTCCATGAAAACTGAATTCATAAGGCTCATGAAGTATGTCAGCATTAGTCAAACCGAAGACATAACAAGATACTCATATAGACCATAACGGTGGAGAATGCTTTTGGAATGTCTCCGATCTGATCTTAATTTGATGGTAGCCTAATCTCAGTCAATCTTGGAGAAGATACAGCTTACTATTTGGTCGAACAAATCATCGATCCATGGAAGTGGATACTTGTTCTTGACCGTGACCTCTTTAATGGGCGGTAATCAACACACATCCGCAGTTATCATCCTTCTTCTTCACAAATATCGCCGCACCCCTGGGTGAGGAGTCGCTCAATGAAGCCCTTCTTGCAGCTCCGTAAGTTGTTTCTTCAACGCAATTAACTCATTTGGAGGCATACGATAAGGTCGCTCGATATTGGGGCTGCCCGTGCGTAGCTCTATGACGAATTCAACCTCCCGGTCGTGGCATCCTCCAACCTCCAAATACATCCGGTAATCACACACCATCGAATGCTACTAATTCCAAGGAATGGCTCACCCTTCAAGGCATAGAGGTGAGCATAAATCGATTTGATGCAAACACAACTTGTTTGCCATGCTAGTGAGTGAAATAGATCTCGCTAACAATTGATGCACCCTTGGTGTTTGGACAGCCAATCCATCCCAAGAATAACTTCAATCCTTCCGCTTAATCATGATCAAATCAGCTAGAACCCCCCATTAATTTCAATCTTTACTCTCCAGCAGACTGACGGTCCTTAATTCCGATCCCGGTTTTAATGAGAAGTGGTGGGTGCATAGGTTGTATAGAGAACTCACGATGCATAGCAAACTTCTTTAATAAATGAATGAGATGCCCGTAATCAAATTATCCTGACAGAAGTCACACAAATTTAAACTCTACATGTATGCAAAGAAGAAAACATGCACCAAATCCAAAAGACATCAAAATAAGAAGGCTCTTCAAGCCACAACATCAACCATGATAGCAAATAACAAGGTTCCAATACATTAGCACAAGTCCAAGAACTCCGTAGGTCAAAAGCTTATAACTAAAGGTGACTAAAACCAATGGCCCAAAACTCATTTGTCACGTTGAAAAGGATAAGAGGAGTTAGAAACTTGTTTGCATAACCAAATGAACATAAGGGTAAGATATGGAACTAAGAGGGATAAGAAATAAAGGAATGCACAACGTTATCAGCTTCTGAAATTATTTGATAGCAAAAATAATTTTGACTCAAAACATCTCTCAACTAGTCGTAGTATGGCCGTTTAACTCACAACAAGATGTGGCTCGATACTAAGCCCGGGAACCGCCCCGACTCCACCGATTCACCCAAATGCACAAAGACATCTCAAGTGAATCAAGGAATCTTCATGCTCCGCGATTATACCCGGTTGGTCCTGTGAAAGTTCGCCAACACGAAAGCATTCTCATCCAACAGTTGACATCACAACACATACATAATTAGCGGAAGCATAAACGCTATTACATACCAAAAGGAGGACGCTGTCCATACCATATATTTAAAGTTATTACATCAAGTAGCAGCGGAAATCACAAGATAAACAACAAAAGGGCCAGCATGGCATGCCCTCAAACCTCGTGCAACTAACTGCAAGAACGGCGACTAAACGTTAGCATTAGTGTAAATCTGCCCTAAGAAAGTCCTCATCCTCACCGCAGCAAGTGGATAATCCGATTGAGTACAAAGAGTAAATTCACAATAATATAAGTTGTATGCTGGTTTTAACCACATGTGGTTGCTACATCAAAGGAAGGCAAAATGAAAATTTTAGCATAAAGCAATATTTGGAATCAATCGAAACAAATATAGATTGAAAGGAATTGCATTTAGTAAACATTTGTAAATTCTAATACATAATATAACATTATCATAATCACTTTTATCTCATGCCTTCAAGCATTCTTCAACCATGAGTTCCATCGCTCATGTTCTACTACACACACGAAGTACTCCAATACTCATGTCTTGACTACACACACGAAACTCCAATACTCATGTCTTTTTCCCACTCCCGCCCCATTCTTACTAAGACCTTAATACATTTCTACCAGGATCGACATAATTCAAGAGATCGCCCTTAACCATGGACGCTATTCAATAGTTTAAACTCAGAGGTACGACTTACCCACACGACACGCCACACTCGTGAGCCGCTATTAACACATTTTAGATGTGTCGCCGAGGCACGTGACAAACCATTTTCAAAGATGCATGGTAGTGTATCTAAACCATCCGGATGATCAGGACCTCGATCCGCAAGCGTGCCTGCTCGTGTGTGTGGATCAAGGAGTACACCTGTTGGATATCCCAACTCAACAAAGTCGAGGGACTCGAGGACCTTCCTTGGCGCCTCCACTAAGCCTAAGGAATTTCATGACATTCCTTGACGCCTACTAAGCTCAAGGAATTCGAAAGTATATGGTTTACATACCCTAGTCATACACAGTACTTGGTTACGCCGGTCCCATAAACGGCGGTGGTTCGCATTTATAGTTACTCAAAAAGACGCTACCAGATTTAATCCTTAGGTCCTTAACCAATATCTCTACTCATTAATCAACAATTAAAATCAACTTCATCATAATACTTCTCCATCATTATCACCAATGGACTAAGTCCATCTATCGCGTTTCTAACGATGTTCTAAGCATGGCTACAAATCGCATTTAACCCATATATTAATAATAAACCAACCATCTAGGGCGCATATGGAACATGGAAAGAATATGATAAGGGATGGCATCACTGTGGTAATAGCTACTAATTTCTACCCAAACATAATTGTAATTGAAAGTAAGCATGCATTCGTAAAATAATTCAAGATGTAATTGTCAAAATAGTAGGAGCAATCGTGGTCAAGGAATAAAGTAGTGCCTTGTCGCTGTTTGACTTCAGAAGTTTAGTCGCACGGGAGTGCCTTCCAAACGCCAACACCTAACGAGAAAATCCAATTCAATAAACACCAAACAAGGATTCAAATAGTACACGAGTAAAAGATGCATGAAATGCTCATATGTGTAATACTAATCATAATGTGAAAGTACTAAATGAGTTTTTAAGGCCAAAAGTTCAAGTCTTAGGGCTGTTATTGAATTAAGTTCGAGTATCCGAGTGTCCTTCGAATGTCCGAAGTGGACCTCTCGTCCGGTTGAAACTATGTTCTGACTATCCGAAAATTACATTCGAGTATCCGGATGGTTGATTATCCGAGGGTCACCGAATGTCCGGAGTGCATCTTCTCGCTAACCCGTGCAGCCTTCAAACTAATTCCTATTCGACTATCCGAACTTTATTCGAATATCCAAATGTTCGAATGTCCGAAAGGAAATCTCGGACTATCCCAGCTAGGCTTCTCGCTTAAAACGCACAATTCGTATATTGGCTTGCTTTAGCAATGTACTAGGACTTCAAAAGGGTGGACTAAGGTAGATTCTACCACTACAAAGTTGCCTTTTGCACAAGGTGGATGTTGGTTTCGCGAGGAATCATTAAGAATGTCACAACGCCGTCATGTTCACCTCCTCCTAGCTCGAGAAGTGACAGCCCAAGACTTGCTCATGCTTGCAACCACCACTAGCCCTCCTCCTAACTTTTGCGACAAACACGACCCAATCAAGGGTGATGATGGATTCCATGGGGAAAATAGCAATGAGTTACAAGGAGCGTAAAACGATTGCACTTACCCAAAACTTGGTTCTCAAGAATCCATTTGGATGGATGTGAAGCTCTTGACCTTGGCTACAAGATGGTATAGCATGCACAAACCAAAACTCAAGTTTGAGGATTTGTGGGGAAGAATGGCAAGAGGTTGAAGAAGGTGCTTGCTGTTTTTCTGTGTTTGAGCTGAGCAAAAGAGCAGGAAATGGAGGAGAAACCAAGGTGGAGACCTTATATAGGCTGCCCACTCATGCCTTACATGGGGCTAGGTCCCACATGTCATAGGGTGGGTAAAGAGGTGGGTATGGGATTGAAGCAAGAAAAGACATGGAGAAGATGTGCAGTCCACAATTTTCTATGCAATGGTAGGTCCCATGTGTCATTGACTTGTCATGTACATAGGTAGGGGTGAGTAATGTAGCAACTAGTAGGGTAGGTATGTGCAGCCTTCACTCAAGGAGGCGCCAACTCCCGAGCTCAAGGCCAAAATACTCCAAATAAGAGGAACTTGGGAGCGCCAACAAGACACTTGAAACCGAAAGGTGCCAAGGTCAAGGACCGAGAGGGTCAGCCGGAGCAGGTGCACATCCTAGGACTAGGGCGCCCCCGAGCTCGAGGCCAAAATCCTTGAGCTTGAGGGGAAGCTCGAACGCGCTACCAAGGCGCCGAGGTCGAACGCGTAAAGTCGAGGCGCTGAGAAGGTTCTCCGCGAGGTCGCTTTTGCCCGGACTAAGGTCCCTGCTCAAGAAAAGCTCGAGCGTGTCGGTAAAGCAACAAGAATGCCCTGCCCAAATTTTGAAGACGAACGACACCGAGCCGTGGATGCTTCCCAAAGAAGCCCTCCAAACCTGTGGTGAGATCGCAACCTGAAGGCAAGAGTGGCTCACCGAGCAGAAAAGCTTACCCGCCGAGATGGCCGACCAGTAAGGAAACATCAAAGAGCGCTGAATGTACTAACAAAAGTGGTTTGTTTTTGGTGTACAAAGAAACCTCGCCTCTTGTAAATCCGTAGCTTGGGGATACTTGAAGTCTTCCTTGCTTTTGCTTATTGGTCGCTCCTGCAGCTTAGGTCGTGGCGCCGATAGGGTCAGCTTTACCCAGCCCCCATTGGGTCCGAGGTCGAGCGACGCAGGCCTCGTGCACAAGACTTAAACATGGACGAGAGGCCACGACCGCAAAGTGGAGGAACACCAGCATGGTAGAAGGGCACCAAGCGTCATCGTTAGTGCTCGAACGGTCCTTGCGACCATGCATATCGCCGACTGCCAAAGCGGCGAGGTTCTCAAATGAGCCCGAAAGCATGTGGAAGAGCTAGATTATAAGAGGTTCGGCTTACGCTTAGCTCGCTGCTCACGGGCGGTGAACGCCAAACCCGCGCCGCTTAGACCAGAGCTTAATGTGTTCGCGACACGAGGGTCGTGGTTCGAGAAAAACAAACGAGGAACCGCTCAAAAAGAAATAGCGTAAACATCACCGAAGTAATATAGAAAATGAAAGATCACTTTTATTAAAATGTGAGGCATAGGGTTTACACATAAAACTTCCGGTTGATCTATATTCCACGAGCTAGAGAGTCATTGCCGGCATCGCTAGCCAGAAGCCCTCGCGGCGATCTGTTGAAACAACTCTATAGGGGCCTCCCACCATGGGATAACTTGTTGGCGCTGGACGTAGCTCAATCCGCCAGTGGCTAAGTCCCCAACAAGGAGCTCCTAGGTCGCATCTGATCCGAGACGCATGTCCGCGAAGAGTTTGCAGTAGCGTTGATCGTGAGCAAAGGCACGGCATCTTACTTCTTCTCGCGAGGGTGAGGTCGAGACCGTCATACGCCGAAGTCGCACTTGGTCGACTAAGTTAACTTCGCAGAGCCCAACAGTGGACCTCGGAGGCGTGATCGCTTCTGCATCAACACGAGCCGGAAGGGTGTGGACTCGTGGCTCGGCTTGTTGTGGTAACGAATAGACCATAGGACGTGGAAGTTCGCCCACCCAGTGCCTGTCAGATCGGCCGAGCTCATCTCGCGACTCGCTTCTTGACGCTCGAACGACGGTTCGCTACGCTGCTCACGCCTCCGCTGTTCGGGGTGAGCCACCGGTTAAGCAAATTTTAATGCCGAAGTTCTCGCAAACTCCCCGAACAACTCACCTGTAAACCGAGAATCGCTGTCGCGATAATCTTGCATGGAACCCCGCAGACTGTGACCACGAACAAGCGAAAATGAACTACCGCCCGGAAAGCTATGGTCGAGACCGCTCACTTCTATCCACTTGGTGAAGGTGTCGACAATGACTAACGTAAACTTCTTCCTCCGCCGCTTGAGGAAAAGGACCGAGGATGTCCAATTTCTGTGTCGAGAAGGGCCACGCGAGCGGATGGTCTGGAGCGCGTGAGGCGGTTGATGCGACTTCCATGCGGAATTGGCGTGCTCGGCAAAGTGGACGATATCACGAAAGCATCTGAAGCGCCGAGGGCCAATGGTACCTCAGCGCGAAGGCCTTCTCGACCATTGTCTCAGCACGAAGAGTGCGCCTACGAGGCCTCGAGTGAATGTCATGCAAGAGGTACTTACCTCCTCCGCGGAGATGCACCGTCAGATGCCGGAAACATTGCTCCTGAAGCTCTCCTCGACAAGCGCGCAGTATGCATCGCCTGGCGCTGATCCGGCTCCTCCCGCAGGTCGGCAAGGTGTCGCCTCGAGCAAGGAAATCAGGATGGCCTCGCCCAGAGGGTGTACTTCGACCATGGCGAGCGCGACTCTTGGTCGGAGATTGACGGGCCGCTTAGTGTCTCCTGTGATGACGTCAGGTGACTTCGCTGCCGGAGGAGCCAAGCTTGGAGAGGGAGTCCGCGCTGGAGTTGTCCTTCCCGGGATGTGTTTGAGCTCCAAGTTCGAACCACTTCTCCATCTTGCGCGCTTCGGCGAGGTACTTTGTCATCGAAGTTCTCCCGAGCAATCGGTAGTCCTTGTTGAACCGATTGATGACGAGTCGAGTCGCCTCTTCACGCACCAAAGCGGCGACTCTCAAGGCCTTGCAAGCTCAAGCCGCCAAAAGAGCTTCAGATTCCGCCACATTGTTGGTCGCCGAGAAGCCAAAACGACTACGCATTTCGCTTGTCGCCATGGGTGAGGATAAGGATCCCAGCCTCGAGCGCTTGAAGGATCTCGAGCCGTCAAGAACATGACCTGTGGCTTTTCAACTTCGACCTGAAGCTCGAGCGGGTCAGACGACTCGCCGACCAATTAATCGGCGTCGAAGCACTTGCGACTTTATGGTCAGGCGCTGCCACGACCTGGACGTCGAACGCCGCCAGCCCATGGCCCACTTGGCGATTCGCCCGCCGCCTCCCGGTTCTCAGATGTCCCCGAGCAGGAAGTTGCTCGACGACCACGGCGTGTGCTCGAAATAGTGCCGAGCCTTGGCCATGCCGGAGAGCATATAACAGCTTCTCAGACCATGGGTAGCGCCTTCGGGCCCGCAAGACCTCACCGGCATAATAATAAATGGGTGTCATTGAGGCCCCTGCTCCGCTACCAAGACGGCACTAACAAAGATGGGGGTGGCCGCGAGGTATAGCAAAGAACTCTCACCAGTTGTGGTGTTGTAAGGAGGGGGACGACGATGTATGCCTTCGTGTCGTCAAGGATCACCGCCTCGAGTCCACTGGCCCCCGGCTTGCGAGCCTCGAGATGAATCAGCCGAGGGCGGCTATGCAACCAAGTGAGGCTTTTGCACCGCTGATTGAGGCCGGTGCCATCTTTTCGATCGCCCGATCTTCTTCGGTTTGGTCCAACCCCGAGCCCCTGATCATGTAGCCGAAAGCACCTTACCGGATGCTGCGCCAACACGCACTTTCTCGTTGAGCTTGATCTTGTGCCTGCTCGTGTTGGCGAAGGTCTCCTCGAGGTCGCGAACGTGGTCGCTTCTGCGGGGCTTTTGACGATGATGTCGCCCACGAGACCTCAAGGTTCCGCCGATCTGGAGCTCGAAAGTCTTGGTCATCGACATTGAAAAGTGGCCCCGTGATTGCGAGACCAAATGACATGGTCAGATAGCAATAGGTGCCAAACGGCGGATGAAGGAGGTCTTGCTTTTGTCGTCGATCGCCAAATTTGATCTGGTGGTACCCCGAGTAAGCATCCAAGAAGCTCAAGATCTTAGCATTCGCGGTGGAGTCCACGATCCGGTCGATGCGCTGAAGCGGAAATTGTCCTTCGCAAGCCGAAGTTCAACCCCGTGATGGTCGACGCATACATTCTCCACTTTCTCCCTTTTTTCTCAAGACGATGATCCGGGTTGGCCAGCCACTCGAGTAGTTGATCTCACGTAATGAAGCCGGCTTCAAGAGCTTGTCGAGGTTCTCCTGATGATCGCGATTTTCTCCTGAGAGAAGCGACGCAGCTTTTGGCGCACAAAGTCGGGAGCCGGATCCCACTCGCAGCTTTGTGCTCAATCACCTCCTCGACGCCGCATATCCGCTGGCTCCTGCCAATATACCCTTGTTGACGCGAAGGAAGGTGATTTAGCTCGAGTTCCTATTTGGGACTCAAACCATCGGAGACGTGACACATTCGCCCGTCGCCTCGCCGAGCGCATGGCCTTCGCTGTCTCCGCTTAGGTCAGATCGCCGCCTCCGCGGGCGTTTCGCCATCTCCTCCTCGATCACAATGGGTAGCATATTCGCAAGGGCCAAGGCCTTGGTCTCAAAATTATGTGCCGCTTGTAGGTCGCCTGCGACGATGATGACATTGCTAGCTGTGTAACTTCATGCATCGATGGTCATAATGGTTGGCAAACCATGAATTTGACCAAGGCAGGTCGCCGAGGATGGCGTTAGACGGAGGTCACCTCGACCACTTCGAAGGTGATCAACTTTGCGGCGAAGTTGTCGAGCCACCGAAGGTGACTGCAAGACAACCCGCCTCAAGGGGTGGTCGAACTCCCCGGACTATCCTAAGAACCAGATGGTGATGCTCTTTGACTTTCGATCGGGAATCTCGATCCCGGCCGAGCGCCTCGCCGCAAGAAGTTAAGAGCAGCCGCCCATCGACCATGCGACGCCGACCGCACCAGTAGTGTTGCCGATGGTCGGGTCACGTACCAAGGCGGCCTTTAGGTCTCGAGCCATACCGGGAGAGCATCCTCCGGGAGAAGGTGATGGTGGCACCGCCCACTTGCAGTGGTCGCTCGCGGGCTTCCCAAAGGGCGACTGGTAGATGGTACGCTGCAAGCGCCTTGACCTCGCTACCGATCGGTAGGCCGACGAGCCACCGAAGATGACGCCGATCCGCGCCACCTTTGCCGAACCTGTGTCGAGGTCGCCGCCCCGCCCGCCGCATTCACCAATCTTGGCCCTGCCGGTCAGCCATCCTTCGGAGCATGGGCATCTCTACCCCCGCCCCATCGAGAAGCTGCGCCTTTAGCTTATTCTACCAAGCCTCGCAGGTCAGAGATCGTGGCCTGCCGCCTCTGCTGAAAAGATGTAACTTTGTTTCATTAAACTCCTCGCCTTCTTGACCTCGGCCGCCGAAAGCATCGGTTCGCCGGGGACCGCAGACGCTGGCCTCCCGGCTGGGCCGGTTCTTCGCCGGGTGCAATGGGGTCGCCTGGGAGGCTTAGGGTCCTCCCGAGCTTGGCCTCGACCTCGAGGACTCCGGCATGGCACATCCGCCGAGACGATCACTGTAGCCTCCGCCACCTCTCGCGATCAAGGCTGGGCTTCTTGGTGGTGGCGCTTGGTCGACGCCTCGAGTTGGACGGGCCGGCTCTGCTGGTTTTAGACAAAGCTTACCTTGGTCGTGAGTCGCTTCCAAATTTGCCTCACATTCTACCGACTATACGAACTTGTTCTCCTTCTTCAAAAGTTCTTGGCCAGAGGCTTTCATGATTTTGGAGAAGTTCTCCACCGAATCGGGCGGTAATAACCCGCTAACCCGAGGAAACTTTCAATGTCCGTGGTGTTCTTAGGGTGCTCCCAATCAAGCACGGGTCTCAGATCTTCATGGGTCAACCGCAACTCCGCTTTTCCGATAGCACATGGCCCAAGAAGGCAACCTCCTTTAGCCGAATTCACACTTGCTGAATTTTATGAGAGTTGGTGCTTTTCCGCAGTTTCTAGGACTAATTCAAGGTGTACCTCATGCTCCTCTTCGCACTTGGAATAAATGAGAATATCATCAATGAAGATGACAATGAACTTGTCGAGATACTCCATGAAAACTGAATTCATAAGGCTCTATGAAGTATGTCAGCATTAGTCAAACCGAAGACATAACAAGATACTCATATAGACCATAACGTGGAGAATGCCGCTGGAATGTCTCTCGATCTGATCTTAATTTGATGGTAGCCTAATCTCAGTCAATCTTGGAGAAGATACAGTGCTCCAGCCATTTGGTCGAACAAATCATCGATCCGCTGAAGTGGATACTTGTTCTTGACCGTGACCTCGCTTAATGGGCGGTAATCAACACACATCCGCAGTTATCATCCTTCTTTCTTCACAAATATCGCTGGCACCCCCAAGGTGAGGAGCCTTACCAATGAAGCCCCTTCTCTTGCAGCCCGTAAGTTGTTTCTTCAACTAATTAACTCATTTGGAGGCATACGATAAGGTCGCTTCGATATTGGGGCTGCTCCCGTAAGCTCTATGACTAATTCAACCTCCCGGCCAGTGGCATCCCCAAGAACTCCTCCTAAAAATACATCCCGTAATCACACACCACCGAATGCTACTAATTCCAGAAGGAATGGCTCACACCTTCAAGGCATAGAGGTGAGCATAAACTGATTTGATGCAAACACAACTTGTTTGCCGCTATGCTAGTGAGTGAAATAGATCTCGCCAGCACAATTGATGCACCCTTGGTGTTTGGACAGCCAATCCATCCCAAGAATAACTTCAATCCTTCCGCTTTTAATCATGATCAAATCAGCTAGGAACTCTACCCCATTAATTTCAATCTTTACCTCCCGCGCACTCGACGGTCCTTAATTCCGATCCCGGGTTTTAATGAGAAGTGGTGGGTGCATAGGTTGTATAGAGAACTCACTTATGCATAGCAAATTTCTTTAATAAATGAATGAGATGCTCCGTAATCAAATTATCCCTGACAGCAAGTCACACAAATTTAAACTCTACATGTATGCAAGAAGAAACATGCACCAAATCCAAAAGACATCAAAATAAGAAGGCTTCAAGCCACAACATCAACCATGATAGCAAATAACAAGGTTCCAATACATTAGCACAAGTCCGCAAACCAGGTGAGGTCAAAAGCTTATAACTAAAGGTGACTAAAACCAATGGCCCAAAACTCATTTGTCACGTTGAAAAAGGATAAGAGGAGTTAGAAACTTGTTTGCATAAACCAAATGAACATAAGGGTAAGATATGGAACTAAGAGGGATAAGAAATAAAGGAATGCACAACGTTATCAGCTTTGAAATTATTTGATAGCAAAATAATTTTTGACTCAAACATCTCTCAACTAGTCGTAGTATGGCCGCTTCTAACTTCATAACAAGATGGCTCGATACCAAGCTCTGTGGGGAACCGTCCTCGACTCCACCGATTCACCCAAATGCACAAGATATCTCAAGTGAATCAAGGAACCTCATGCGCTCCGTGATTATACCCGTGTTGGTCCTGTGATAGTTCGCCAACACGAGCATTCTCATCCAACAGCTTGACATCACAACACATACATAATTAGCGGAAGCATAAACGTTATTACATACCAAAAGTAGGACTGCTGTCCATAACGACATATTTAAAGTTATTACATCAAGTAGCAGGAAATCACAAGATAAACAACAAAAGGGCCAGCATGGCATGCCCCCAAACCTCGTGCAACCAACTCGGGCAAGAACGGCGACTAAACGTTAGCATTGTCGTAAATCGCCTCAGAAAGTCCTCGGCAGCGCCTCATCCTCACTCGCAGCAAGTGGATAATCCGATTGAGTACAAAGAGTGTACTCGCACAATAATATAAGTTGTATGCTGGTTTCTAACTACATGTGGTTGCTACATCAAAGGAAGGCAAATGGAAATTTTAGCATAAAGCAATATTTGGAATCAATCGAAACAAATATAGATTGAAAGGAATTGCATTTAGTAAACATTTGTAAATTCTAATACATAATATAACATTATCATAATCACTTTTATCTCATGCCTTCAAGCATTCTCCGAACCATGAGTTCCATCGCCATGTTCTACTACACACACAAGTACTCCAATACTATGTCTTGACTACACACACGAAAGTACTCCAATACTCATGTCTTTTTCCCACTCCGGCCCCATTCTTACTAAGACCTTAATACTCGCCCAAAGGATCGACAATTCAAGAGATCGCCCTAACCATGGACGCGCTATTCAATAGTTTAAACTCGCAGAGGTACGACTTTTACCCACACGACACGCCACACTCTGTGAGCCAAGCTTATTAACACATTTCCTTAGATGTGTCTGGCCGAGGTGAACGTGACAAACCATTTTCCAAAGATGCATGGTAGTGTATCTAAACCATCCGGATGATCGTGACCTCGATCCCGCTGCGGCTCAAAGGTTCGTGTGTGGATCAAGGAGTACACCCGCTGTTGGACATCCCTAACTCAACAAAGTTCGAGGGACTCGAGGACTTTCCTTGGCGCCCACTAAGCCCAAGGAATTCATGACATTCCTTGACGCCTACTAAGCTCAAGGAATTCGAGTGCATATGGTTTACATACCCTAGTCATACACAAGTACTTGGTTATTACCGTCCCATAAACGGCGGTGGTTCGCATTTATAGTTACTCAAAAAGACGCCACCGTGATTTAATCCTTAGGGTCCTTAACCAATATCTCTACTCATTAATCAACAATTAAAATCAACATCATCATAATAATTCTCAATCATTATGCACTCAATGGACTAAGTCCATCTATCGCGTTTCTAACGATGTTCTAAGCATGGCTAGCAAATCGCATTTAACCCATATAATAATAATAAACCAACCATCTAGGGCTTACAATGGAACATGGAAAGAATATGATAAGGGGATGGCATCACAAGGTGGTAATAGCTACTTAATTTCTACCCAAACATAATTGTAATTGAAAGTAAGCATGCATTCGATAAAATAATTCAAGATGTAATTGTCAAAATAGTAGGAGCAATCGTGGTCAAGGAATAAAGTAGTGCCTTGCTGCTCGTTTCTGACTTCGTAAGCCGAAGTCGACTCGGAGTGCCTTCCAAACGCCAACACCTAACGAGAAAATCCAATTCAATAAACACCAAACAAGGATTCAAATAGTGCACATGAGTAAAAGATGCATGAAATGCTCATAATGTGTAATACTAATCATAATATGAAAGTACTAAATGAGTTTTTGCGCCAAAAGTTCAAGTCTTAGGGCTTTTATTGAATTATGTTCGAGTATCCGAGTGTCCTTCTAATGTCCGAGTGACCCTCTCGTCCAAGTTGAAACTATGTTCGGACTATCCGAAAATTACATTCGAGATCCGGATGGTTCGGATTATCCGAAAGTGGTCACTCGAATGTCCGAGCAGACCCTTCTTGCTAACCCGCAGCCTTCAAACTAATTCCTATTCGGACTATCCGAACTTTATTCGAATATCCGAAAATGTTCGAATGTCCGAGTGAAATCTCGGACTATCCGAGCTAGGCTTCGCTTTTAAAACGACACCGTGTATTGGCTTCTATGCTTCATAGCAATGTACTAGGACTTCAAAAGGGTGGACTAAGGTAGATTCTTACCACTACAAAGTTGCTTTGCACAAGGTGGATGTTGGTTTCAAATAGGGAATGCATTAAGAATGTCACAACGCCGTGTTCACCTCCTCCTAGCTCGAGTAGCGGACAATGCCCTCACTTTGCTCATGCTTGCAACCACCACTCAGCCCTCCTCCTCGAACTTCTTTTACACAAACACTAATTCTAATCAAGGGTGATGATGGATTCCATGGGGAAAAATAGCAATGAGTTACAAGGAGCAGAATTTCAGAACATGGGTAGCAAGAAAACGACACACTTACCCAAAACTTGGTTCCTCAAGAATCCATTTGGATGGATGTGAAGCTCTTGACCTTGGCTACAAGATGGTATAGCATGCACAAACCAAAAACTCAAGTTTGGAGGGGATTTGTGGGGAAGAATGGCAAGAGGTTGAAGAAGGTGCTTGCTGTTTTTCTGTGTTTGAGCTGAGCAAATGAGCAGGAAATGGAGGAGAAACCAAGGTGGAGACCTTATATAGGCTGCCCACTCATGCCTTACATGTGGGGCTAGGGTCCCACATGTCATAGGGTGGGTAAAGAGGTGGGTATGGGTGATTGAAGTAAGAAAAGACATGGAGAAGATGTGCAGTCCACAATTTTCTATGCAATGGTAGGTCCCATGTGTCATTGACTTGTCATGTACATAGGTAGGGGTGAGTAATGTAGCAACTATAGTAGGGTAGGTATGCAGCCTTCACTCCTCTCTTCTTAGCTTCATATGGCCCACATGTCAATGACTAAGGCAAAATAACATGTGTGCGTTTGAAAAATGATGTCTGTGGTTTTGCAACTCCCCTTTATGTAAGATGAATGTCCTAACACTGTATGATTATAATTATGGAGGATGAAGCGAGATTATGGAAGATGTTAGCCGACAAGCCTCACTTACCGGATTAATGAAAATTAATGCTATAAGCCCCTTAAAAGAATCTCGCCTCGAGATTACACCGCTTCATTGAAGAGGTAGGGTATTCGCTCAAGATGATCCTCACGCCCCATGTGGCTTCATCTGGTGTGTGATTACTCCATTGAACCTTAAAGAATTTGATGGTGTGGTTTCGAGTAACACGCCTCTCTCTTGAGAATGCAAATGGGATGCTCTTTGTAAGATAGATCGGGTTGTAATTCGAGAGTGTCCAATTCCGGCTTCGTTGGGACACGAAGGCATTTCTTCAATTGAGAGACATGAAAACATCATGCACATCGGCTAGCGGCGGGAAGCTCCAATTGATACGCCACCGCCTCCTTGTCTTGCGGCATAATCCGAAAGGTCCGATATAACGAGGGGCTAGCTTTCCTTCACTTGAAAACCATTTAACAACTTTCATTGGAGAGACCTTGAGATAGACGTGATCACCAATTTCAAATTAAGTTCACGGCGGCGGCGATCACGTGAGCTCTTTTGACGAGATCGGCTCGTCTCAAGAACTGCTCAAGAATAAATCGAATCTTGTTCTCCTCTTCGCGACTAGTTCGGGACCAAAGAGGGTCTCTTCCGCACTCGCACCTGCTTAAGTGGAGTTCGCAAGATCTTCCATAGAGTGCTTCAATGGACTCATTTGGAGACTAGCTTGATAGTCATTGTTGTAGGAGAACTCCGCAAAGGTAAGCATTTCTCCCAATTCTGTGTAGTAAGGGCACAAGCCCCAAGCATATCCTCAAGGATTTGGTTTACTCTGCTCAGCTTTGTCCATCCGCTCGAGGATGATATGCGGTGCTAAAAGAGAGTTGGGTACCCATGGCCTTGTGGAGGCATTGCAAAAATGCGAGGTAAACCGGGTACCCCGATCCGAGACAATCCTTTTGGGAACACCATGAAGAGACACACCGAGAAAGATATAATTCAGCTAACTTGCTCATCAGATCCGCTGCCTTGACAGAAGGAAATGAGCAAATTTAGTAATCGGTCAACGATTACCCATATAGAATCAAAACCTTTTGTGTCTTGGGCAACCCGTGATGAAATCCATACTAATCTCTTCCCACTTCCACATAGGAATGGGTAGTGGTTGAAGTGTGCCCGCTGCACGCAATGGTCGGCTTTCACCACCGACATACGCCGCACTCATGACATACCGCAATCTGCGTTCATCCGTCCACCAAAGTTTTGGCTTCAGATCTTGGTACATTTTCAGACTCCGGATGAATGGAGAATGTGGAATTATGAGCCTCATCAAGAATCGCGTTTTCAGCTTCTTTACAATTTGGCACCACTAGCCGCTTGCCAAACCACAAGACTTCGTGGGTTCTCGGTGAAGCATTTGGCCTTGCCTTTCTTGATGCGGGCTCGATGATGAGCTATGCCCTTGTCCTGCCTTTTTGAGCCTCTTTTGATTTGGTCCAATAGGTTAGATTTAACTTCCATGACAGCAAGGAATCCTCCTTAACCACTTCTAGGTTGAGCTTTCTAAACCGGCGCACATGGCATCCGATTCCTGCCCTATCGAAGATGATTGCATTGAGGCTTTTGCCAAAGCATCGGCAACAATATTGGTTTTCCAGATGATAATGGAGTCCCATATCATAATCTTTGATCAATTCAAGCCACCTTCTTTGCCTCAAGTTCAAATCGGCTTGAGTAAAAATATGCTTGTGCTCTGTGATCGGTGTAGATTTCACAACGACACCGATGAGGTAATGTCGCCAGATTTTTAGAGCATGCACCACCGCCGCTAGCTCTAAATCATGGGTGGATAATTCATCTCATGAGGTCTCAATTGCCTCGATGCATACGCCACAACTCGCCTTCTTGCATAAGTACACAACCCAAATTTCGAGGCGGATGCATCGCAATATATGTCGAAGCCCTTGTGAATATCCCGCAGACTAAGACAAAGCAAGAGGTTAGGTTTATCTTCAACAATTGAAAGCTTGCCTCACATTCTACTCCACCATACTAACTTGTTCTCCTTCTTCAAAAGTTCGGGCCGAGGTTTCTGGCGATTTTGGAGAAGTTCTCCACTAATCGGGCGGTAATAACCCGCGAACCCGAGGAAACTTCAATGTCCGTGGTGTTCTTAGGCTGCTCCCAATCTGGCGGTCAGTTCAGATCTTGCCGGGTCAACCGCAACTCCGCCTTCCGATAGCATATGGCCCAAGAAGGCAACCTCTTAGCCAAAATTCACACTTGCTGAATTTTATATGAGTTGGTGCTCTCGCAGTTTTTCTAGGACTACCCAAGGTGTACCTCTATGCTCCTCTTCGACTTGGAATAAATGAGAATATCATCAATGAAGATGACAATGAACTTGTCGAGATACTCCATGAAAACTGAATTCATAAGGCCTATGAAGTATGCCGGCATTAGTCAAACCAAAGACATAACAAGATACTCATATAGACCATAACGGTGGAGAATGCCGCTTTTGAATGTCTCCGATCTGATCTTAATTTGATGGTAGCCTAATCTCAAGTCAATCTTGGAGAAGATACAGTGCCCACCATTTGGTCGAACAAATCATCGATCCGCTGAAGTGGATACTTGTTCTTGACCGTGACCTCGCTTAATGGGCGGTAATCAACACACATCCGCAGTTATCATCCTTCTTCTTCACAAATATCGCCGCACCCCAAGGTGAGGAGTCGCTCAATGAAGCCCTTCTCTTGCAGCTCTGTAAGTTGTTTCTTCAACGCAATCAACTCATTTGGAGGCATACGATAAGGTCGCTTCGATATTGGGCCTGCTCGTGCGTAAGCTCTATGATTTAATTCAACCTCCCGGTCGTGGCATCCCCAGAAATCCTCCTAAAAATACATCCGGTAATCACACACCATCGAATGCTACTAATTCCTAAGGAATGGCTCACCCTTCAAGGCATAGAGGTGAGCATAAATCGGATTTGATGCAAACACAACTTGTTTGCCGCTATGCTAGTGAGTGAAATAGATCTCTTGCACAATTGATGCACCCTTGGTGTTTGGACAGCCAATCCATCCCAAGAATAACTTCAATCCTTCCGCTTTAATCATGATCAAATCAGCTAGAACTCACCCCATTAATTTCAATCTTTACTCTCCCGCAGACTCGAGACGGTCCTTAATTCCGATCCCGGTTTTAATGAGAAGTGGTGGGTGCATAGGTTGTATAGAGAACTCATGATGCATAGCAAACTTCTCTTTAATAAATGAATGAGATGCTCCGTAATCAAATTATCCTCGGACAGCAAGTCACACAAATTTAAACTCTACATGTATGCAAAGAAGAAAACATGCACCAAATCCAAAAGACATCAAAATAAGAAGGCTCTTCAAGCCACAACATCAACCATGATAGCAAATAACAAGGTTCCAATACATTAGCACAAGTCCAAGAACTCCGTAGGTCAAAAGCTTATAACTAAAGGTGACTAAAACCAATGGCCCAAAACTCATTTGTCACGTTGAAAAGGATAAGAGGAGTTAGAAACTTGTTTGCATAACCAAATGAACATAAGGGTAAGATATGGAACTAAGAGGGATAAGAAATAAAGGAATGCACAACGTTATCAGCTTCTGAAATTATTTGATAGCAAAAATAATTTTTGACTCAAAACATCTCTCAACTAGTCGTAGTATGGCCGTTTTAACTCACAACAAGATGTGGCTCGATACTAAGCCCATGGGGAACTCGTCCTGACTCCACCGATTCACCCAAATGCACAAAGACATCTCAAGTGAATCAAGGAATCTTCATGCTCCGCGATTATACCCGTTGTTGGTCCTGTGAAAGTTCGCCAACACGAAAGCATTCTCATCCAACAATTGACATCACAACACATACATAATTAGCGGAAGCATAAACGTTATTACATACCAAAAGGAGGACTGCTGTCCATAACGCATATTTAAAGTTATTACATCAAGTAGCAGCGGAAATCACAAGATAAACAACAAAAGGGCCAGCATGGCATGCCCCCAAACCTCAGTGCAACTAATCGGGCAAGAACGGCGACTAAACGTTAGCATTAGTCGAAATCTGCCCGGTAAAAGTCCGCAGCTTCATCCTCACCGAAAGTAAGTGGATAATCCGATTGAGTACAAAGAGTGTACTCAGAATAATATAAGTTGTATGCTGGTTTCTAACTACATGTGGTTGCTACATCAAAGGAAGGCAAAATGAAAATTTTAGCATAAAGCAATATTTGGAATCAATCGTAAACAAATATAGATTGAAAGGAATTGCATTTAGTAAACATTTGTAAATTCTAATACATAATATAACATTATCATAATCACTTTTATCTCATGCCTTCAAGCATTCTCCTCAACCATGAGTTCCATCGCTCATGTTCTACTACACACACGAAGTACTCCAATACTCATGTCTTGACTACACACACGAAAGTACTCCAATACTCATGTCTTTTTTCCCACTCCCGCCCCATTCTTACTAAGACCTTAATACATTTCTACCTGGATCCACATAATTCAAGAGATCGCCCTCAACCATGGACGCGTTATTCAATAGTTTAAACTCAGAGGTACGACTTAACCACACGACACGCCACACTCGTGAGCCAAGCTTATTAACACATTTCTAGATGTGTCGGCCGAGGCTAACTGACAAACCATTTTCCAAAGATGCATGGTAGTGTATCTAAACCATCCTGATGATCGCGGACCCCGATCCTGCCAAGTGCTCAAAGGTCGTGTGTGTGGATCAAGGAGTACACCCGTTGTTGGATATCCTCAACTCAACAAAGTCGAGGGACTCGAGGACCTTCCTTGGCGCCTCCACTAAGCCCAAGGAATTTCATGACATTCCTTGACGCCTACTAAGCTCAAGGAATCTTCGAAAGCATATGGTTTTATATACCCTAGTCATACATAAGTATTTGGTTACGCCGGTCCCATAAACGTGCGGTGGTTCGCATTTATAGTTACTCAAAAAGACGCCACCAGATTTAATCCTTAGGGTCCTTAACCAATATCTCTACTCATTAATCAACAATTAAAATCAACTTCATCATAATAATTCTCCATCATTATCACTAATGGAC
>CM070502.1:60690293-60890293 GCA_036346375.1 Guadua angustifolia | reverse complement strand
CTAAAGGCATCCATTATGTGTTAATGGAGTGTAAGAGATAATTGAGATTAACCGCATCTTGGACTAACTATTTTATGAGTTGTGATTAAGTTATGTCCAAAGATGGATGAGATGAGGAGAACGGGATATAGACGGCATCATGGGGTGATGGGGCCAAGAAGTGGATCCCGGGTTAAAAGAGGAGTCGAGTGATGATCCCGGGAGTATCAAAGCGATGATCATAAAGACCCCAAAGGATTGCTTGTCTTGTGGCAAGAAGGTATAATTAGATAGGCTAAGGACTTTATAGTATTTGAGTTCAAGGTTTTATCGCTGCTATTAAGAGGGGTCGCTCTCTTTGTTTGAGCTTCATCATGTGTTGGTGATCTCATTCTTGCTCACTCAAGCTCAAATCTTATTTGATTTGGTTTTTGCATATGGGTTAACCATTTGGCATGTGTTGCTAATGGGTTAAACTTATGCTTGGTTGCATTTGGTTTTCGTGATAATGCTTTGATTTGCATGTGTTGCAAGAAGTGATAAGCTAGTGCGTTGGCTTTTGTGTGAAGTTCACTTTTGCATGTGTTGCATTAGTTGAAGCTTCATGTTTTGGTTTCTCAAAAACAATCTTTCTTAAACCGTGTGGTTGTTTGGAGCTAAGTTTTGCATGTGTTGCAAAAGGAGAGAGCCTGCCACCTAATTTGTGTTTGTGTGTTTGTATGGAGCTAGAGGCTTGCATGTGTTACGAGTAAAGAGCTCATACGTGTGATTTGGTTTAGTTGATGTTTGGTTTTGGTGTGAAGTCGATTTGATATGGTTGCACGGAACTAGAGAATTGCATGTGTTGCAATTAGAGAGTTCATGCACCTTGATTTGATGTTGCTTTCAGCTAGACTTTTTGCATGTGTTGCAAAGAGTAGTGCCTCAAGCATGAAATGTGTTTATTATGCTATTTGCAAGTTCGTAGCGAATAAACCGAGGTTTATGAGTCCTAACTCGAGAGCATGTGAGTGGGGCTCAGAACGTGTTGGCAAGTTGACTGGTCTCGTGTTGACCTTCACATGGCTAGGGGATTAATCTTCATAAACTCGAAGTTTGATTTGCTTTTAATGCGCTTTTGCAAATAGTCTTTGAGTTGATTGCGAAATGTGTTTTTGCAATTTGGTTTGAATTCCTTGAGCATGGGTTGAATTGGTGCAAATGTGTTTTGCACGGGTAAATGATCATGTGTTGATCATCCTTGAGGCTCAAAGAATGGCATTTGGATTTTCGGAGAAAAGTTTGCGAAAAACCGGAGCCAAGTCTCGCCAGGCGGTGTGACCGACTCACTGCGATTGGACCTGCTGACAGCTGGACCAGGGTGGCGCTGGCGCTTTTCCCGAGTCTCAGGCATTTCCGGTTTAGTGCCGGTGCGACGGGTGGGAGGCGGTGTGGCCGTGACCTCCGGTCGGACCGGGTTGACTACGGCGCGTTTCTGTAAGAGGCCATTTCGCGGTGGTTTTTGCTGGTTTTGCTCTGGCAAGGTCGGGACCGGCCGAGGGCCTGGCAGGACGGTGCGGTGTGACCGGTCAGGTAACATCAAAAATCCGACTGATTGTCTCTGTGAGGGCCAGGCGGACGGGTGAGGTCCCATGGACCGGTTTTTCTCGATACTTATTTTGCCCCCAACCGGTTAGATTTTCTTGTGGGGAATATAAACACCCCTTGGGGGGCTTGGGCAAGGGTTGGCTGTGTGTGTGTGGAGTGTTTTGCATGTGTTGCTCTTTCTCCCTTTGCCTCTTGAGCTTAGAGTGAGCTAATTGCATGTGTTGCAATTAGGAGTGGTTTGAGTGAGATCTGCATGTGTTGCACTTGAGTGAGGTCCTTGTGCATGTGTTGCACTTGGTGATCGCCGAGCGCATGTGTTGTGCCTCAGTGGAAGGTCGGCCGAGGAGCGGCCTATTCTCTTGGAGGTTGCCGACTCCTAGACAGCACAGAGAGGGTCAGGCGCGGGAGCCTCAAGGTGTGAGAAGCCCCTGCAAGTTTGTGAAGGTTCTGGTTGAGCCCACGCCAGAAGCGTGAAAAACCACCGACTAGTGGAAAGAGGCGGGTGCTCGAGCGGAGCAGTCCAAGTGGTTGGGCTTGCCTCAACGTGGACTAGGGGAGACCCGCAAGTCTCCAGACACCACGGAAAAAATATCGGTTGTCTCTTTTACTTTCAAGTATTTACATTTATTGTATATTGTTCAATTGCTTGATTGTAATTAGAATTGCTTAGTGTTAATTGATTGATCAATTTAGCAATTCTAGTTTAGAGACATAATTTAGTTAGTGCACTAGTGAGCCTAGTTGATTTAGGCTTTAATTGTCAAAACCTATTTATCGCCTCGATATATATTTGATTAGGTTTTGACATAGGGGTTGATTAGAGCTAATTGTTTAGTGAGCGATCGAATTTTGTAAAACGCCTATTCACCCCCCTCTAGGCGCATCCTCGACCCTACAAGCACGCCGCCCATGCAAAATCATGAGGCAATGTGGTTCCGGAACTTGGCGTCGCCTTCTTTCCTCACCTCTGGTCCAAGTCCCGCTTTTCCCTTGCCCCCGATGAGGAAGCGCTTTTAGAGACTTCGTGATCCCAGATTTGTGTTGACTTGAGTACCCGTGATGCTGCATACCTGGCCGCCCATCAATTCTCGGCGTGGTCGGGCGCCGCCGCACTCGCTTAGCGTGGTGGTCGGCGGCTACGACCACGTGGCCTTCGGCGCGCCTTGCTTCCCTTCCGCCTCCGCTTGTTGGAGCAATGGAGGAAGCGCACGGCCAGCCACGGACTCCGCTAGCCTTCCCTTTTCCAGAGATGGCTCCCCATAGCCTCTTTCACGGAGGCATGGTTGGTAGCGATGTCGAGGAGCTCCTTGTTGGTTTTGGGCTTGACGCACTAGCTTGTGCACCAAGGCTCGCGCGCGTGGTGCCATAGATGAACGCCCGACGACGCCGGGCAGCCGATGTCGTGGAGCTCGCTGTATTGCCGGAGGAACGCGGATATAGTCCCAAAGAGTCTCCCCTGGCTGCTGTTTGCAGCTCTTCAGTTCCTAGGAATTCTGTATGCTTGTAAGTGTTCTCGAAATTGCCGACGAAGAGATTCTTCGGTCGGCCCGCCTCGGCGATGGTTTTGTTGGTAAGTACTTGAGCCGTGCTCAAGCCGAATCATGAGTAGATGGGGAGGTCATCGATGATGAAGAGATCATCAGAGCTTCCCTCGCCATGCAAGATGCCGGTAATTCTCTAACGACCTGACTGCCGTTTGTTGCCCCACCGCATTTGGTTATGTTGATGAAAGCCCGAATCGGGCAGGGAAATCGCGCTGCGAATCTCTCGACGTAATGCCCGCGCCCTGGGTCGTCGGGGGCTTGGGCTGCGGTCAATGCGCCGACCGCCGCTTCACGGCCCGCGACATTTGCCATCAATCGCTTTCTCACACCGAGAGTGGCGCGACGTCACGATTTATTCTCAGCGCTTAGCGCACCGGAGTGCGGAGGTTCGAGGTGCCTGATGCGAGCCGTCTTCGCCGGGCTCCGCCGATCCCGAGTGGAAGCATGGTTTGGGCGACCCGAGTAGGCACCCGAGTGGTAAGAGCTGGAGGCCTGCATGTGTTGCACGGCAGCGCGCTCCACCAGGCCCCGGAGGTTCTGGTACGTAGCCTTGGCCTCCGGGTCCTCCGGCTCGGGGATGCCGTGGAGCAGCATTGCTGCTGCAGCGATGTTTTGGCTGGCGTGGGGGAAGAACGGAAGGCCGTCGGACCCCTCCGCAACCGATGATGCACCGCCGCGGCTTGCGCGCCGCCAGATGCAAGTATGGGGGCTCAGTTAACTCCGCTTCCAGTCGGCTCGAGTTTGTCAAGCTTGGCCTTTTGGGCCTCTAGCTCATCGCGCATTGTCGGATCTCAACGCGGGCGAGCTTGAGGCGCCCGCTTCACGCCGGGTACTCGCCTCCCGGCGCTTCGCGTTGGAAGGCAATTCTCGCACTTACGGGGGTAGCGGCCGGATCGGTCACACCCGCCATATTGCACTCGCAGGAGTACAAATCTCGCTCAGCAGTTCAGGTGTCGAGTTGAGCTCGGCCGGAGGAATCTCCAAAGAAGTCGGGCGGAGGTCGAGGCACATAGCCGCCATCGCCACGAGCCGTGAGCTCGCGGGGGATTTATGTCGCTGCCCGCCGAGCTCACGCCGCTACTACGAGATGGCGCATGCCGGCGAGTGTTCGCTGTCTTGGTCTGCGGCGGGCCTCAAGCCGGAGGTTGCCGAGGACGTTGGCGATGGAGTCCAGGCTCCTAGCGGATGCCTGGTCCTGAGAGGTGGCGGGGATGAGCACGAGCTCTCCCGCTGGGGTGGCGACGAAGTCGAGGGTGCCGAAGCGAATCCAACTCCTCAACGCAGACGCACCGTCGTTGGTGAAAGAAGCCATCAAGGAAGCAAATGGGAATCTGGAGATGACAACAATGACGCGCGAAGCCCCTACCTGGCAAAGCCCTAACCGCTTGTTTCAGATACCTAAGCAAAGTAAATTTGTGTTAAGGGCCGTGTTCCTTTCCTTGAATGGTTAGACTCAGTGGAGCCAAGATGTATACCGGTTCGGGCGAATGTCCCTACTTCCATTACAGGTGGTGGTTATATATTGCTTTGGGTGCATAAGACTGCACGATGTTTACAAGCGAGGGCTAAGGACAGGCCTTGAGCACTTCGTACGAGTGGGTAAGGTCGGGGTGAGCTAGAGCCGTTCATTTGTAAGAGTTATACACTCGTAGGTGCTCGTGGAGTGCCTCTGCCTCCGTCAGATATCCTGAATCGAGGGACCCGCCTTTATATAAAGTGGGGGCAGTTACACGGAGTTTGGAGAAAAAGGATGGGGTGTCCTACGCCGAGAGTCCCGGCCTCGGTCCCGGTGATCGACGGTGTTCTTGTTCATCCCATGCCTCGGGTTGGCAGGACAAAGGAGCGGCGTTTCCGGTCAGCAGAGGCGCACTCGCTCCTGCACTGCTGCTGATGTCGAATCTTGGCATACCAGGCTTCTAGTGTCGCCTCGGGAGCACGTCTCTCCACTTGTGGCATGACGGGTGAAGGGATCGGCGCTTGACTTTGGCAGCCTCCGCCGCTTGGGAAGGGAGCCACCGCCTCAAAGATGGCCGCCGTGGTCTCACAAGCGGTGACCAGCCTTGAGGTCGACCGCGACGATCTTCGACTCGCGGGCGGAGGTTCGCTGGTCGAACTTGTTGGGCGCCCCGAGGCTCGTCGGTCTCAACTGGGCGCCGCCTAACCCGCCAGGCTGGCTCGGACGCCTGGTGGGTTTGATCGGGGTCGAGGGTCCTTCGTGACCCAACGAGGCTTTCGGCCAGAGCTGGGTCTAAGACGGCCCATTTGGTGTTCCGGCTTGCTGGGGGTATCCCTGGTATGAGTATTCATCAATTATATAGCTCCTCAAAATAACTAGTTATTGGGAATAAAACCCTCTAAAAATGCAAATTAAAAATTTCATAATTACCCAATTTGGGCATTCATAATTGGCAAAAATGGACATTTTCAATGGTCACAAATCAACGTGGCATCCATTCATTGTAGAAGGCAAATTAGCATATTCCTAACTTCTAGAATTCGGACATTCCAAATCATATAGTCCAAATCGACTCCAAAACACTTGTTCAATCAAAATGTCCTAAAATCAAATTCAGACATTCAGAATTCTATAATCCAAATTGACTATAAAACACATGTTCTTCTAAAATATCCTAAAATCAAATTCAAACATTTCAAATCATATAATCCAAATTGGCTCCAAAACACATGTTTCTATCAAAATGTCTAAAAATCAAATCTGGACAAACAACACAACCTAAATAGGATAGTACATTTTTACTCCGAAGTCCGATTTAGATAATCTTGAACTCTATGGAAAGCTTATCTAGAGGGCTACAACTTCTGTCCATTTTCAAGATCTAAGAAACCATAAATATTAGCTATGTGCCCATGCGATGTAACGGAAACTCAATTTGCAATAATGTTCGCTCTAAATATGCATTGTTTAAATGTTTAAATCAATTCATCGAAGCAAACAAATTCCAATCACTTGTTTACAAGCTCAAGCATAAAATTATCATTAATTTCAAAAACTTAAATAATAACATCACAATAGTTGGAATTGTAAATTTGTAATGCCATAATTCGAGATCGATCGATCGACCGAAAGAGGCATCACTTGCTACCCCATAGGTGCAAAGGCGTTGAAGAGGTAGGCATCATCCGTATGTGGCTACCACCATCAGCGGCGTGGCTCGTACGCCTTGCTCCGGCAATACCATAGCCCCACCCCATCAACCAACTCCACCGCCTCGCCTCATGAAAGCCTCCTCATCCTATTGACATTATCCACCACGGCAAGCTCCAGCAGCGCCGCATCGATGAGATCAACAAGGTCACCCATTAACTCTGCTCAACGGATAAGCTCAACACATCTGCAGGAGAGGCAAGAAGCGGTGAGGTTATATAGATTCAGCAACCGAGGAGATATATATGGAATCCAGATTAAGAAATCATCGAATAAGGAAAGCAACAAAAGGGAAAGATGCGAGAAGAGACCCAACTCCATGAATCTGAGCTCTGCTTCCTTCAGAAGGGAATCAATCAATCTAATTCAAAAAGCACCGGGAGCAACGCTGCCAATTCGAATACCAGATCAATGGGAGAAAGGAAATCAATAAATGAGTCATGCATATTCATTTACCTCTCGCGATGGGATGATCCAATCCAATCTACCGGGGTGACCACTGCCCGCTTCCCACTTAACCATACGGGTGAGTACACGTGTCGGGGTGAGGGTAGAGAATGGATATACCACCACCAACTCCTAATTAGAATTAGTAGAGAAGAGATAGCCATAACAAACTTATCTAGTCACACATGCATAGTCGCATGCATACTATCGCCGTCGAATCAAGACCATACGTGATTAGATAAAAAGAAAAAGATGATCCTATCTACACATGCAAGTAAATATTTAATGGAAAGGATGCATATGACAACTCAAAGGCATATGGTAACTCAGAAGCTGTATGTGTGCAGTATATAGAAAAAGAATTAGCCGTACAATATTTGGAAATAGAATCTGCTGATTGAGATAAGAGTCTGATACGCCACAGATCATGCATGCATGCATATCCAACCGAATTAAAACTTTCTCTGTTCGCCAATGTATAGAAGATCGAGACAATGATGGCTTCGTGGGTATGTTAGGGGGGAGAACGGACCACTGCCACCAACTTTCTCCGTTCGCCAATGTATACAAGTTGAAAGTTTTGTAGAGTGCACTGCCCTGTATTTTGAATCCAAATAATACAACAAGATATAATAATATAACATCGAACGCATACGATTAGATATTTCCATCTTTCCATCCAAATGAGAATAATTAATATTAGAGTCAACAGGTGTGTTAGTCTCATATTTAGATTTATCATTAATCACTAAAACCAAATGAACATCTCAAGTAGCAAATTTTCTGCAACTTGGTAAGTGATAGCTATGTGCCCGTGCGTTGCAACAAAAACTCAATTTGCGATAAAAAATTATTTACAAAGAGCACTAATCTTATCTGAATAATAATGTTTACTCTAAATGTGCAATAGTTAAATATTTAAATTAATTCATCGAAACATACAAATTCCAAGCACATGTTTACAAACTCAAGCTTCAAATTATCTTTAATTTCACAAACTTAAATAATAACATCACATAACTTGGGATTGTAAATTTGTAACGCCATAATTCAAAATTGATCGATTGACTGAAAGAGGCATCACTTGCTGCCTCATAGGCGCAGAGGCGTTGAAGAGGTAGGCGTCATCCGTATATGGCTACCACTATGAGTCGCGTGCGTGACTCATACACCTTACTTTGGCCATATTATAGCCTCACCCTATCAATCAGCTCCACAACCTCCTCGCCTCCCCCGCGAGCGCCTCCTCAACCTATTGACATCATCCACCATGGCGAGCTCTAGCAATGCCGCCAACCTATCTCGTTGCCCATCATCAGTGACTTGTCCCTGCGCCGCATCGACGAGATCAGGAAGATCGCCTATTACCTCCGCTCAACGGATAAGCTCAACACATCTGCAGGAGAGGTGAAAAGCGGTAGGGTTATATAGATTTAGCAACCGAGGAGATATCTATGGAATACAGATTAAGAAATCGTCAAATATGAAAAGCAACAAAAGGGAAAGAGGCGAGAAGAGACCTGACGAATACCTGGGGGATAGGTATCCCAGCCGCCCAGAGAAGCGAGACAGTCGCCGCAAGGCGCTGGGCCTCAAACGAAGCCCAAAGATAGAGACCCACGACCTCCAATGAGCCTACCCTGAGAGCGGGTCCGACTGTGCAATATAGGACCCGGCGCTCACTTCACTCCATAAAACGACGAGGACCGTGGTTGACCCAACCAATGGGTCCGACCGACGGCAGCTCTGAACGAGCCTTGCTTGTCTCCACCACGGGCAGAGGTCGTCGGATCATCGGAAGCCGCCCCTTACCGGTCGCTTCGGTGACCGAGGCAATTCGATGAATCGTCACAATCGAAAGGGGCGGGACGCCGCTGCCTTCCCGAGACACCCGGTCGACACTGACGTCACCGACGCAATAAGAGAGAAGCGAGTGTGCGCTGCTTCGGGAGGAGCGGATCGAGCCGCCCCTCTACGCTTCACCAACCCAACACAGACGATAACCACCCGCCAGAAGGCCATCTAGCGACGACATCGAGGCAAAAGACCTGACTCCAAGGCGGGGGAGCCCCATCCATTTTTCCTTTTACGACTTCGTGTAACCTCCGCGCCACCGCCCTCCCGAAGCTATATAAGGAGGCGTGTGGCCCTGAGCGGGGGACGAGCTAGCAACAAACACAAGACCCGAAGTCACCCTCGTAGTCGCTCCGAGCAACCCTCAGACACGAGGCGCCCGAGCCCGAAGCTCGGCCCTCGCTCGTAACGCTGACGGATACACCGAGAATGAATAACATCCGATCACCCCGCTAATCGGAGTAGGGACGCTTCGCCAACCAAGATAACTTCGTCAGACCCCCTTTTGGTCTAACCATCCAAGGAGCGGGAGCGAGCCCTCTAAACCTACAAATTTACTTCGCCGGTTCTCAAACACCGGCTAGGGCTGCCAGTGTAGGCCTTGCGCCATCAAGATCTCTCGATTCCCATTTGTCTCCTTGATGGCTCCCACCACCGACGGCGACGCTGCGCCCGGGAGCCGAACTGCTTCGGTTCCTTCGGGATTGCCTGTCACCATGGCGAGAGCTCAAGTCAAGCCCGCCGCTCTCGCGGGCTTGAGCCCCCACGACGCCGACCTCGCCGCCCACGCCCTCAACCACCTTCGACTTGAGGACCTGCAAGGCCGCCCGCACGGGCGCCCATCAAGACACCGCCGCGCTCAGGGCGCGCTACAAGATGTCCGCAGGCAGCGATACTACCACCTTTCGCGATCGGCGGTTGCGGGCGATACGCTACTCTGTGACCTCCCTCCACGAAATATCGAGAGTTCTTTCGACACGACTTAGCTCCGACACGGAGCGACCATCGACGGACTGCATTCCACGAATGCAACGTGGTCGGGCGAAGTTAACCGCCGGGCCGCCATTTCCTCGAAGCCAGAAGCCCGGCCCGCGCCCGGCGCCGAGGTGGGCGCCAAGATGGCCAAGATGGGTCTCCTCAGATCCACCACGACGAAGCTTCTCCAGCATAGCTGAATCGAGTTGCGCTGGCCGCATTTGGCAAGGCGAGGGTCGACCCAGTATGGGTTTACCACGCCATTCGCCACTCCGGCAAGCCCATAGCAGGCGCTTGTAGCGCCAGTACAACAAGAATCGGGCAGAAGAACCCAGAATCGACCGTGTTTTCTTCTAGCTAAAACTTTCGCATGGCTGCAATGTTGTTCGCTGGCGCCCCCGAGCCGAAGCGAGCTCGAGTCAGTGGCCACCTACCAAAGACCTCTGGAGTTGATAGAGCACGCCGCCGCACCATATGTACCGCCCTCGCCGCTAGTCACCGAGGTCCCCTTGGGCCGCCAAAGCCGTGCTCGCCACGAGCCGGTGGAAAGCCGCCGTTGAACGCCCTGTGCCTCCCACACCCCGGCGACAATGCCTTCGCAACGCCACGACTATCGTGACACTCGACGCCGCCAAGAGGTCGGCCGGTGGTCGGGGGCGTTCATGGTCGCGGATACGGCCGGCGCCACGATCATAGCCCGAGTTCGGAAGGCTCCGGACTCAGATTCTCCCGGAAATCCGTCACATGATTTCGCTACATGGATTCGCACTCGTTAACGTAGCTAAATACACGGGCCACGTAACTCCGTGTTTTAAAGACTACCGGCTCATTTGCCGACGCCGCGGCTACTAATGATCTTTTATCATTCAAGATTTCCCCATTTACCGGGCGGACTCACCGAGCTCGCTCGAGTACCGCCTCATGGGACTATAGGAATCGGGCCGATTTGAAGAACGCCGTTGGAATTTCGTGGCACTTACAAGCGTTACTCGAACTCCTCGAGACCTCAAAGTAGTTAGTGGCAGGGAGAACGCCCGGACTACATCCGGCGCTTCTCCCAACAAGGTAATGAATTCCCCGACATCAGCCGACGCCGACGCTAGGGCGTTCATCTATGGCACAACGTGCTGTAGCCTTGGTCCACAAGCGGGTTCGCCAAACCCAGACCACCAAGGAGCCGCCGACGCTGTTACTCAACCACGCCCCGCGAGGAGGCCGTGGGGGCCATTTTCACAAAGGAAGGCTAAACGAGAATCCGCCCGAGCCCGCCGCTTCTTCCGACGCTCCGACAAAACGAGGCGAAGCGGAAAGCAGTCCAGGATTTACCAAACGTCGCCGCGGCCGACCGCCCGACTAAGCAAGCAGGCGCGACGGGCGCCCGACCACTTCGAAAAATTGATGGAGAGCCTGTGTCCGCATCACGAGTACCTCGTCAAGCACAAATATCGGATGCGAAGTCTCCGAGGCATTTTTCTCCGAAACCCCCCGCAATACCGGGCAAAGGAAAGAAGCACGACCCGATGCTGGGAGGTCGGGAAGAAAAGGCGATGGAGGGTTCCCGAACCGACGGATGCCTCATGATCTTCGCGGGTCTGAGAGCTACGCCAACAAGCGGCGCAAAAGCTCGCGCCATCGCGAGGTGCATACGGTGACCGACGGTCCCGGCACCTTCGGTGGTCTGAGTCCCGATCACCTTTTGATCGGCGACTACCACCCGACCACATCCCGCACCGAAGATACTCCGCCGTCGCCGATCCCATCGTGGGGTCGGAAGCACCTCAAGGTGCTCATGGACGGCGGCAATGCGCCTCAACATCTTGTGGCGTCGAGACGCTCGACGCCACTGGGAGTGCCGCCGTCGATCTTCACGACCGAAAGCAAGGCACCTTCCACGGTGTCATCCTGTGCCAGCAGCAGGCCTACCCCTCAGGCAGGTCGACCGCCCATCACCTTTGGGGGCCCGAGAACTTCCAAGACCGAAACCCTCACTTTCGGAGGTTGTGGGATTCATGGATCCTACCACGCCATCTTGGGGAGGCCATGTTACGCTAAGTTTATGGCGATCCCCAACTACATCTTCCTCGCTGAGCTTCCAGTACACGGGGCATCATTACAGTGGCCTCGTCTTTCAAATTTTGCCTTCAATCAATGAAGCGGCAGCTTATGAAGTTGGCCGGCGGTCATCGCGGTTCGGGCCGAGCTCGACGACTACCAAGGAAGGCCTCGGGTCCGTCCCCTCGCCCCAAGAAGTCGGGCCCGGATTCTTCGAGTCCGCGGAGGACACGAGAGGGTCGCGGGTCGACCTCAAGACCCGACTAAGACCGCGACGGGTAGGGTCCGCCCTCCCGCTAAATAGGAAAAGCGCGCTTGTCGACTTCCTCCGGGCGAACTCGACGTTTTCGCCTGAAGACCTCCGACATGTCGGCATCCTAAGGGAGGCCGAGCACAGCACCTCAATATCCGACCCCGCATGAGGTCGTGCCACGCCAATGCCTCTATGGTTCGGCGAAGAAAAGCGCTGCACATAAGCGGAAGTAGCCAAACTTTTGGAGGCGGGGTTCATAAAAGGTACGCCACCACGAGTGGCTTGCCAACCCTGTTGTAATAAGAAGTCCGGCAATGGAGGATGTGTGTTGATTACAGGAACTCAACAAAGGCGTGGTCCTAAGGACCATTTTCCTTCGCCCGGATCGACCGTGTCGCTGATTCCACCCGCCGTGAATTGCTCTCCTTCCTCGACGCCTACTCCGGTTATCACCGGATCCCGATGAAGGAGTCCGACCAGCCGCGATTTCTTTTTTATCACTCCTTCGCTCGCTTTTGTTACGTGACGATGCCTTTGGTCTTCAAGAACGCAGTGTTACATATCAACGGTGCATGTACACTGCTTGGCGACCAGACGGCCGTAATATCGAGGTTCACGTGGACGACATCGCCGCCAAGACCGAAGGTCGGGCGACTGCCGCCGACCAAGAAACTTTTTACGAACCTCCGACTCCAGATAAAGCTTAACCTCAAAAATGCGCCTTCGGGGTCCCTAGAGGGAAGCTTTCGGCTTCATGATATCCGAACAGCGATCGAAGCCAACTCGGTGAAGATCTCAAAGCAATCATGAGGATGGGCCCGATCGCCGACCTAAAGGGCGCCCAAAAGCCGACGGGTTGCCTCGCAGCTTTTGAGCCGCTTTCGTGTCGGGCCGGCGAAAGCGTGGAATGCTTGCTCTATAAACCGCTAGAAGATCCGACAGGCCAGCTTGGACCCGGAAGCTCAGAGGCCCTTGACCAACTAAAGGCCTTCCCGACGTCACCGGCTCCGGCATTGCGCCAGTCATCATGTGAGCCTCTACTCTTCTACATTGCCGCCACGACCAAGTCGTGAGTGCGGCACTCGCCGTCGAAGGGACGGAAGAGCCGCCGCCCTCAAAGTGCAGCGACCGGTCTACTTCGTCAATGAAGTACTCTCGAGTCCAAAGTCTACGCTTCGCAGTGAAAAACTACTTCACGCGCTAATCGCAAAGAGAAAACGATCCACTACTTCTGCCAACACCCCTACTCGTCAGAATCTCTTCGCTGGCTGGCGAAGATCTCCACAACCGCGACGCTTCGGAGGATAGCAAGCTGGGCACTCGAGCTCAACGGCCATTTACATTTCGCTCGTCCCCAAGACGGGCGATCAAGTCCCAAGCCCTTCTTGACTGTGGCGAGTGGATCGGCCCGTGCCCTCCGGTGCTTGAAGATCCCGACATCGGATCGATGTACTTCGACGATCCTACACCAAGAATGGGGCCGGGCCTGGGTCGCTTCGCTTCCTTTCGTAACAAAGCCCAATATGCCGTCCGATGCGCTTCGACGCTACTGAACAACGCTGCCGAAGTACGGCCCTCGCCAACGGTTCCGGATCGCCACACCTAGGCGCGGCGCACGCTCCACGATACGTGACTCCAAGTTGGTGGTCGACCAGGTCATGAAGGCCTCGAGAACTCCGAGATCCGCGCAGATGGCGATACTGCCGGAAGTGCGTAAACCGAAGAGAAGTTCAAAGGGTTCGAGCCCACCACGGCTAATGGCATGAATAATGGCGAGGCCGACACTCGCCAACCTCGCTTCCGCCGCAAGGGCCCCGTCTCGACCGATCTTCGCCACTGACCTCCACCAACCGCCCATCCGACCGACCTCCACCGACGGCCACCCTACCGGCCGAGCCATAACCACCAATCAACCGAGATGCTGCCTATCCGACTCGAAGCCTGGACGTGCTTGCGTCGAACAGATTGGAGGAAGCCTTACATCGACCGCTGATGAATGGGACCTCCTCCGCACCGACCGAGGTCGCGCGCCGGTAGCAAGCAGCGAAGGTCTTTGTCCCGTCAACGAAGACCTTACAAGAAGAGTCCTCAGGGTCCTCCGGTGCATCCCGACCGACCAGGCAAGGAGTCGCTGCCGACATCCACGGCGGGGTGTGTGGTCACCACGCTGCACCGCGGTCCTCGTGGGGAAGGCCTTCCGTCAAGGTTTCTATTAACCGCCGCTGCAGACGCCGAAAGAAATTGTTCAAGACCGCGAAAGGGTGCCAGCTTTGCTCGACAAACGACCGCCAGCCCAAGCCCTTCGCATAATCCCCATCACATGGCCGTTCGCGGTCCGGGACTCGACCTGCTTGACCTTTTCAAAAGGCGCCGGGCGCCACGCTCTTCGTCAGCGGTGGACAAGTTCACCAAGTGGATAGAGGCGGCCGGTCGCCACTATTATGTCCGCAAGAAAGCGCCAACTTCTTTCGCGACATCATCTACGGTTTGGGGTCCCGAACTCCATCATCACTTCGATAATGGCACGCAGCTTTACGGGAAGGAGTTTTCGAGTTCTGAACGACTTCAACATCCGCCGACCGGGCGCCTGCCGCCCACCCAGAAACCAACGGCCAGCCGAGAGGGCGAACGGCATGATCCGCAGGGCTCAAGCCGCGAATCTTCAACCGATCAAGAAGTCAAGAGGGCGGCGGCGCCGCAGCTGCCCTCCGCCCTGGAGCTCGCGAACCACTCCCACCCGGCCGAACGTTCACGCCGTTCTTCCGGTGTTGGCGCCGAGGCCGTTTTGCCAACCGACCGAGTACGGCGCCCAAGGTTGCGATCTTCGACCAAGCCTGGACTCGACCACAAGAAGACAGCGGTCGACTACTCGACGAGAGGCACGCGACGCGACGCCCCTCCGATCACCAGACATCAGGCGAGCAGCTGCGACGATATCGAGTCGCCAAGTCCGTGGGTCGAGCCTTCAACATCGGGCGATTTGGTCTCGCGCCAAGTCCAGCCCAACGTTAGCGTGCACAAGCTTCGCCTCCATGGGAAGGCCCTTCACCGCTAGGAGGTAATCTGCCCCAAGACCTATCGACTAAGAGACGATGGCAACATTGTTTCAAACGCTTGGAACATCGCAAAAGCTTAGGCCTCGAAACTAATTTTCTTGGCGGACCCGCCTCGAGCGGCGCTTAACTGCTCGGGAGCTTCTATCCCACGTAACCTCGCTAGGTGGTGCCCAAGTCCACCCAAGGTCCTCCCAGCAAGGACCCGGCCGGCTGACCACTACGGCTTCACGCCTTGTGAAAACTCCGTAGTTTTTTCTTGACTACGACTACTAAAGTAGTGGTCCGCAATGAGTGGCCTCCGCACCGCGATCTACCTGACGTAAGTTGGCAAGGAGTTCTCAAGAAAGCGCTACTAATGACCAAAGCGACGCACAGGGGCCGAACGATAGGATTCGAAAGAAAGTAACGTAAGCGTCCATTACAAGAAAGGAACGAAACAAGATACAACTTGTGCAAGTCCAAGCGTAAAGAGCGCAAAAATCAAGAAACAAAGACAGTCGACAACGAAGACGGAAGGAGCCGCCCCTGGCTCAAGATGCCTCGCTTGCCAAGACGACGAAGTTTAGGGGGCGAAGCGCCCCTAAGGGTCGGGGCCAAAGAAGGCGCCGTCCGCCGCCTTCCCCGGAGACCTCGCCAGATCGGTCTCTGCTGTCCGAGACCTCCAGATGCAACGCCCGCCACTACACTACCGCCGCCTCCCGCACTCTGCTCAAGGCTGCGCGTGCGGGTCACGGATGTGGGAGATTTGGCACGGCCACACAAAGGAGTCAGACCGCCGGGCGCAGAAGACGCCAAGACTTTCACCGCCAGGGCGGCAACCCTCCGCCCTTCTCGGGCGGAGCGTCCCCGAGGGCTGGGGCAGGCCCTCCAACGCCTCGGCCACCCGAGTAAGCCCGAAGATGCATCAAGGCCATGAGGCTGAATCGTTCGCTCAGCTCCACCAAGAAGGTTCAGTTCTCCCCCATGCTCTCGTGGCGAGGCGGAGCATGGAGAGGAGAACGCGCTGCGGAGTCGAAATCCTCGCTTCGCGCTGGCTATCTTCGCTCGGCTGCTTCAAAGACGCGCCGTACCGCTGCCGCCTCGCCTTCCGTGGGCTCGCAGACTCGCGCCGCAGCATTGCCACTGTGATCTCGAGGGGCAGCGAGGCCCCACTGGACACCAGGTTGGCATGCGCATCACGCCCGCCAAGGCCCACCATGCTCGCCGCCGATCTTAAGAAGCTACCTCACGCTCGGGAGTGCCGGGAGGCCAAGTAGCCGCTTGTCGGCGCCCAATGGCCGATCGGACCAAGCAAGAGGCAAGTATCAAAGATGAACCTCAAGTTGGCAACCCCAACGTCCCACTAAAACCACTAGAAGGACATATACCCGCCAAGCGGGGCTCCAGATAAAGAACCTTGGTGAGGGCAGCTGACGCCACCCCTCGCCAAGACCGAGGAACCCTCCGTCCGAGGTTTTTGGAGGAGAACCCCGTCCGCTTCCGCAATCCGCTTCCTCAACCTCCTCGCTATCACCGCCACCGCCGCCATAGTCTCGAGGAGGTGCTTCCAAGACGAAGGAGGCGAAGGCACGCAAACGTCTGAACTGTATGTGAGTTCCGCACTCGCACCTCATTTATAGGGGTGGTTTCACGCAGCCTGTAAACCGCCAGACGGCGCCCGCGAACTCCTCTCGACATTTACGCCCGTTCGATGCGCTGACGCGACGGCATTAAAATCCCACTCCACATTAAATGCGCTGGCGACACGGCGCGAGAGGACGCCGCCGGCTGGAAGCGGCGAACTCTTCGATCTTCGGCAGAGCCGCTTATCCGGACAACTCGGTTCAAGGCCAGCGCCAATGAGCCGCCGACTACCCACCAAAAGAGATAAGTCTCTCGAATCTTGGTCTCCTTTACGACTATCTCGGCGACTGTCCGCATACGCCACGACCACTAGTGTCGCCGCGAATGGCTCTGGGCACAGTGAGCAACGCGTTATTCACACTCATACGGGCGGTGGACCGACCGACCAACTCGGCCCCGCAGTAATGGTCGTCCGACTCCAACGCTACGACCTCGCCTCCACGGCCATTCAAGTAGCGCTCTTGTGGTAATAGGGCTACCTGACGGCGCGAGCCACAAGTCGAGCGGAGCTCCGGCTCGCCAGATGAAACGTGAATTTTGTTCTCTAACGTTGCTCATACTCATACTGGCGGGTGGGCCGACCGACCACTTGCCCCGTCGCATCTGTCGTGAGGCCAACGCTACGACCCACGCCCAAACAAGCCACGCTTCAAGTAGCGCTTTGTGGTAGAACTACCTGCACGGCGAGCCATAAGTCACCAAAGCCACTCATCCCCGCATGAAGCGCGAATAAACACCTTTTGGCCTTAGGGTTCGTTAGCACTTCCTTCGTCTCCTCTCGAAATCGAACACGCTTACGCCCAAAAACCCCACGGCTTCTGTGGCTATGGTTTCCGAACGCTAAGCGAACAATTTCAAACTCGTGAACTAACACAAAGGCGAACCCCGATTCATTACATGTTAAAGTTTTTTACATCTTTAAAAGGTAATGTCTAACATTATTCATAATCCCCGTGGAGAACGCTCTGCGGCGATATCCGATCAGCGATCACTCGGGCATGGGGCTCGGCTTCTACCGCGCTGGCGATGGACCTCGCCGTCCGGCCTCGCAATCCCGCCATCGACATTGTCCGTGTTAATACCGTTGTAGAAGGACATGGTGTTAACCAACCGCAGAAGTGGGCCCCAGGCAAGACTCGCCTTCACCGACTTTCGACGGTGCTCGGCACACGAGCCAACTTTGGCCGCGAAGGTGTTTGTGCCCGCGACGTCTCGAAAGCAGACGGTTGCAGCATAACCCGCCGACCTTCCCTGTGGTCGCTAACTCGTCGACTCATTCGCCCTTGCCGCCTCCATCTCTTTCCACGACCGATCGAGCCACCGCTTCGCGCCTCGACCCGCTACGCGCTCTTCCGCCGCCAATCGCCGCTACCGCGATTTCGCCAAGGTTCTTCCGCACTCAAGATCGGGCAAAAGTCGGAAGGCACGCCGACGACGCCGCTTCCAAATCAGCCCAATAACGCGCTTCACCGCCGCCGATTCGGTCATGGCGATGAGCTTGGCCCGAGTCTCTCCTCGAAGTTTTTTCGCCGCTGGCCGCTCGCCGAGCGACAACCCGGCAAGAGTTGGCTTCCGCCAGAGGGACTCGAGCCGTTACCTTCGCCGCAGGATCGCCTAACCGACGCCTCCTCCTTAAGACACATCGGCCATCTCTATTCATCGTCCGGCGGGCCTCCTCTACCGCCGACCGCCACGCGCCACAGCTTCCCTCGCGCCCACGCAGCGACTCGGAGCCAGCTGGTTCGCGGTCCTCCGCTGCCGCCCTTCGCTGCCGCAAGTGGCGGAGGAACCCGGACTTACCCTCCGAACGCTCAGAGCGCTGCAACAAGCCGCACATCAATACAAGGTCCAAGCAGGATTTGAAAAGCGGAAAAATTTCGAGCACACTTACCACACGCCGGGTCGACTCCCACCGTTGGTGATCGGCGTCAAGACCTGGCGGAGGACTCGAGAGCTGGCCCAAGCTCGCCTCGAATCTCCTCCATCTCAGCCTTCACTGCAGGAGCCCTCCCGCAGGATTCCCACTCCCCAAGCTCCGCCTACCATCCAAAGGTGAATGATGCCTCGTCACGCGGGTCGCTGTCTTCCTACCACACTAAGATGGGCGGTGGCGATCGAGGGGTTCCTTGTGGTCGCCCCAAGAGACCCGCACCGACGGCGGGCCTCCGCACCACCAATGGGCTAATCAATCCACCACCACCACCGCCACGATTCCTCCCTGCTGTTCCTTGGCACGCAGAAGCAGCAAAGCTTCCAGCCGCCAGACCGGGCGACATGTCAAAGAATTCGCGCGCGAGGCTCGCCCGCCATCGTCGGCCCCGATCTCGACAATGAGCAGAAATGACGGCCGCCCGGTCTTCGTGGGCGATCTGGACTCCATGGTCGACTCAAGCCTGCGACCACAGACGGCGCCAAGCGCTGCTTGGCCGGTCGCGTGCGCACGACTTAACGCCACCGCCTCCGCCATCTCGCCCGACCGGATAGCCCATCCCCAACCTCCGCCGCGGAGTGGCAATGACGGTCCTAACGGCAATTGTCCCACCTCCATCGCAAGCTTCGAATCCCTAAGAGCACGGGCTCGGCGAAGCAGTACCAAGCAAAGCCGGCGCGAATGATAAGGGAACGAAACCAACCGCTGCCGAAGCGGATCTTCGAATAACCGCTCTTTCGCCGTCTCTGGCGAGGACGGGCCGCCTCTCCCTCCATCAGGGCGCGCGCTGGGTGACCTTGCTCGGGCACCCTAACGATGACTTTCAGATTAACGCCTCCGGATCGCCGCTCGACGACAACCCGAAATCGTGACGCTTCAGAGTGGGTCACCGGATCTCTACTGTCGGCGAGGACGACCTCGCCAAACGGAGGAGAAGGCGGTCTGCTGACATGTCTCGCCTCATGGCGGCCGGCGCGGCTTCCTCTTCTCCTTCCTCTCGCCTCTCTGCGCTCTTTTCGAGCGGATTCCTCCAGCTTCGGCTTTTGGCCGCCACCCTTCTTCCCCGCACCATGCCCGGAGGATGCCCTAAGCAGCCCCGAAGGGGTGGGAACTCGCTGGTCAAACGCAAGGAATTAAGACGAAGGACCAGGAAGCGGAGAGCCGCCCGATCACAGATTTGGGGGTTTTCCCAAAAGGCCTCGAGGCGCGCCGACCGCCACTGGGCCTTTCACGACTCAGACTGCCACCCGAGCCTCAACCTCCGACGAGGGAGGTTCAATGCTCCATCCTCATGGGGTCAGATGCTCCTACAGACTCGAACATGGGGTGAGGCCTGTCCATGAGGGGTTGGACGCGTCTCGCCATGAACGTCGCGGACGACAGACGCCTCGCCGTCAGCCCGGCCTTGAACCCGCAGTCGCCGAGGATCACCTCCATTTTCTTCTCCTTCGTCGTCCGCCGGTTCCATCTGCAGCATCGCCCGTCCTTCCTGAAGGAAGGCCGGGCGCTGTCCCTCGCTCGAATGTAGAACCATTCGAGTGCCATCCCTGCCGACGAAGGCGCTTCATATCGATGTACTTCGACGCCTTAAGACCGAAGTCGATGGCGGCGCGGCGTTACGGCGCTAAGCTGCGCAGACACCGCCGACTTTCCTTCACGCACGATATGGAAGAAGTACCTCCAGAGGGCCCAATGGGGCTCGACCAGAAGGCTCGCATGCCGCGGATAAAGATCGCAATGTCGTGCAGACGCCAGGGATTCGTGGTGCGCCCACCTTGTAAAATGAAGAAGTCCGCGACAAACGAGTGGAGGGGAGGCCGAATCAAGCCGAAGAAGGACGCGACACGACGATCTCGCCGTCGCCAGTTCGGAGCCGTGGCTCTCTCTAAGCACCTCCACCGAGATACGTCCGCGAAGAAGGAATCGCCGCAAAGCCGAGTACGCGAAGGCCAAGCACGAGCACTCGGCCATCGACATCTCCGAAGCGCCAGGACCGATGAGCGAGAGGGGCCGAGGCGAGGATTTCTCCCCAGGTTTTTGGCTTCCCTCGCAACCGCCGACTTCTCTTTCTTTTCGCAATGAGAGAACAGACAACACGGAGGAATCCGACCGGTGGCTCTCCCCTTTATAAAGGGGGAACGCCTGGCGTCGTCCGGACAGCAGCATCACCAACAGACGGTATCACGAAGAGAAGCGGCGTGCGTTTTCTCCCCGGCCGCTGCGGACGGTCCATCGGACGAACGCCGATCCTTGGTCGCCTATGCGCTAATTCTCGACAGAGCCAGCAACAGCGAAGGGCACGACGGCCACGTAGTGGCGCACCGCCTCCTGCCTCGCTTCCGACCGAAAGGGCGCGGGCATAAAGCAGAAAGGCACCAAGGCCATTACTGTCCCGAGCCGCGAGAGGGCTCACCAACTTATGTCCAGGGCTCGACCGAAAGTGCTGTGGCTCGAGGCCCGAGCACCAAGTGGTGCACGATCACCCCGAATCTAAAAAATCGGCGAGGGACGAGGATAAGGTGAGCTCCTGCTGTCTCAGCTGGGCCAATACCGACGGCCCAATCACTCTTTAATCGTGTTCGAGACCATACTTCACACTTTCGCGGAACCCGTCAACGGTGGCAGCCAACAAGGCCTGGTCGGCGGACGACCTAGAGTCCGACACGGATCGAGTAAAGAAAGGTTCTCGCGGGTCGCCCTGTGGGTTGGACGCCCGCGACGGATAACGCCCGCCGGAACGGTTCTCCTTTCGAGGCCGCCAGGCCCACTCGACAAACCCGCCATCACCGCGAAAGCACGGCGTTCGCCAACGCGATGGCAACGCGTTAGCTCACCTCCAGTCCCACACCGCGGATGGGGCGATTAGGTAGAAGCGCCGCCACACCGCTTCGCGAAAAGCGTGGCGGGCGCTTTATCCATTTTCGCGGCGCAAACCTTACAGTACATCGGGGCCACGACGCACAATGGCACGCCTCGCCGAGAAGAAAACCCCGACCGCTCTCCGATCCGCCGGGGCTCGAGATCATCCACCGATGAGGCCATCGCTCGACCGGCACGGCGTATGCATCAACCGAAGAACCGAGGAGGTCGCCTGCTCAACCGATGCACTTGTTGCAGATCCGCAACGACCTCGACCAGAGCACGAGGTCCCAACCAGCCGCCTCGCACGGCGAGCCCCGATCGGCTCCTCCGATCCGCCGTCGAGGCTCGAGACTTATCCACCGGACAAGCGCCATACAACACCGGCGAAAATCGACCAGATCCGATTGGCCGGACGCATGAAAAATTGCGAGGTTTATCGATCGTCCTAAGGCACGGAGGTCCGCCGTATCGAGTAATATAAATGTCGCACCGCTCTGCGTCGATCGGTAAACCCCGACTGCTCCGATCCGCTCGGGGCTCGAGGGCTATTGATTTAATACCGGGATAGGTATCCCAATGCCCAGAGAAGCGGTGACGGGCGGGCTCCCCGACCTCAAACGAGAAGCCCAAAGATAGAGACCCACGACCTCCGACCGAGCGACCCTGAGAGCGGGTCCGACCCAGCGATATAGGACGGCGCCCGCTAGCCTCCATACGACGAGGACCCGTGGTTGACCCAACCAATGGGTCCGACCGACGGCGACTCAACGAGCTCGGTTCGCCTCCACCACGGGCGATGTCGGATCATCGGGGCCGGCCCCTCTACGGTCGCCAGACCGACCGGGCCCGATGAATCGTCTACACCGAAAGGGCAGACGCCGCTGTCTTCCCGAGACACTCGGTCGACACCCTCGACGTCACCCGACGCAGCAGAGCAGCGAGTCGCCGCTTCGGAGGAGCGGACCGAGCCGCCCCTACGCTCTTCACTAACCCAACACGGACGCATAACTACCCGTCGGAAGGCCGCCTAGCGATCGATACACGAGGCAAAAGACCAGACTCTAAGGCGTGGGGAGCCCCATCCATTTTTCCTTTACGCGATTCTACAAGTATCTCCTATGCCACCGCCCTCCCCAAAGTATATAAGGGGAGGCGGGTTCTTCGAGCGGGGGGACGAGCTAGGCAGTACCAAACACAAAGACCCCCGAAGTCACCTCGTGAGTCGCTCCGAGCAACCTCGTACACCACAGCGCCCGAGTCCGAAGCTCGGCACTCGCTTGTAACGCGACGGATACACCGGGAATGAATAACATCCGATCACCCCGCGAACTGGAGTAGGGACGTTCTGCCCGAACCAGTATAACTCGTGGACCCCCTGTCTTTTGGTCTAACCATCCAAGGAGCGGGAGCGCGTAGCCCCTCTAAACCTACAAATTTACTCGCCGGTTCTCGAAACACCGACAAGACCCAACTCCATGAATCGGAGCTCTACTTCCTTCGGAAGGGAATCAATCAATCCAATCCGAAAAGCACCGGGAGCAATCGCCGTCGATTCAAATACCAGATCAATGGGAGAAAGGAAAGCAATAAATGAGTCATGCATACTCATTTACCTCCCATTGACAGGATGATCCAATCTAATCTATGGGGTGGCTATTGCCCGCTTCACTCACTTAGCCACGCTGCGCATTGCGACACGGTCGGGGTGAGGTGGAGAATGCAGGCGTACCACCACCAACTCCTAATTAGAATTAGTAGAGATAAAGATAACAAACTTATCTAGTCGCACATGCATGGTCGTATGAGCATCACTGGGTTTGTCCGTAATCAAGTCCATACGTGATTAGATAAAAAGAAAAGATGACATTATCTACACATGCAAGTAAATATTTAATGGAAAGGATGCATATGGCAACTCAAAGACACATGGTAACTCAGAAGTTGTATGTGTGCAGTATATAGAAAAAAAATCGGCCGTGCAGTATTTGAAAATAAAATCGGCTAATTGAGATAAGAGTCTAATACATTTTGAACAATCACGCATGCATGCATATCCAACCGAATTAAAACTTTCTCCGTTCGCCAATGTATAGAAGATTGGGACCATAATAGTTTTGTGGGTATGCTCCAGGGGAGAGGAGAACGGACCACCGCCACCGATTCGTAATTAGAAGTAGTAGAGATATAGATAGTAGGGCATCCAAAGTAGGAGCTATGGTATATAATTTCGAGCCTAGAGAGCTGCCATTAAACAGTTACCTAAAACTAGGAGGCGATTATAGGAATTTTGTCCCTTCCATAATTTGCAGAGAAGGGGGCTTTGGAGATTGCCGCATGAAATACAATACTCCTGGAAGGTTATGAGACCGAAGGTCAAGTCGAAGTCCTGAAAGATTTGCGGAGGAATGTGGATCTGAAAATGTATGAACTCAAAAGAGAGTTTCGAGATTTAAGGGAAGATATAAGAGAACTGAAACAAGGTAAAGGGAGATACTAGAAAGGTTGGACAGGAAGCGCAGATACAGGACTATTAAACATACATGAAACTCAAGAAATCCTGTTTGTGGTGTGTTGTGCACTTTTGCTGATTTAAATTACGTGTATGTTACACAATATAAAGTTTCATGTATTGTGTCAAGTGTCTAATATATGTATCTATCATGTATCTGCCCACTTCCCATTTCTTTGCTAAGAAAATTATAGTAGAGAGATAACTGGGCAAGTGATGTTTATAGGTTTAGAAGGCAAATCTAGTGCAATACAAGAACCACTGTATCCTATAAATACATTGAAATAATATATCTTAGAAATATAACGAGCCAAATGTTGTAGGCAGATATTGTGTAATTATTTCATCTTAGATCAGTTAGAAAAAAATTCAAAATCCAGATAAACGAAGTCTACTTTAGTCTGTTCTTGCAAATGATGCATAAAGTTTTGCCATGAGTCTGTTGCCGCAATCAATTCATACGGTTACACCAAGCCTACTTCAGTATATTCTTGCAAACAGTGCATGTAGTTTTACTAAGCCAACTTTAACATATGCTTTTACTGGTTTTGGTTGACATCCTATTTGTATGAAGTATGAACAAATATCTCGAAATTAATACTGACACACCTTTTTTCACCCAGTAACGCTTCTAAGATATAAAATAAGCAAAATCATATCAAATTACATCAAAGAAAATTGGCATGTGTTGGGTTTCTAGATGTAAACCATGTGCTCACTGTTACTGAGAATGCGCAAAAATAACGGATAAGGAAAAATGGTAGATGGACGTCTCCACCACGGGCGTATGTCGGATCATCAGGGAACCGCCCCTCACTGGTCGCTCAGACTGACTGACCCGATGAATCGTCAATCGAAAGAGAGGCGCCGCCGCTGCCTTCCCGAGACACCCCCGGCGACACCCTCGGCGTCACCGACGCAGTCAGCAGATAAGCGGTGTGCGCCGCTTTCGGAGGAGCGGACCGAGCCGCCCCTCTACGCCTTCACTAACCCAACACGGACGCACAACTACCCGTCGAAAAGGCCGCCTAGCGATCGACACCGAGGCAAAAGACCGGACTCTAAGGCGTGGGGAGCCCCATCCATTTTTTTCCTTTACGCACTCCGTGTAACCTCGCGCCACCGTCCTCCCCGAGGCTATATAAGGAGGCGTGGCCCTCTGAGCGGGGGACGCTAAGCAGTACCAAACACAAGACACCCGAAGTCACCTCGTAGTCGCTAGAGAGCAACCCTCGTACCGAGGCGCCCGAGGCTTAGCTCAAATTTCTGTAACGCGACGGATACACCGAATGAATAACATCCGATCACCCCGCCGAATCTGGAGTAGGGACGTTTCGGTCAACCAAGATAACTCGTGGACCCCTGTCTTTTGGTCTAACCATCCAAGGAGCGGAGCGAGCCTCTAAACCTACAATTTACTCGCGGTTCTCAAACACCGACAAGACCCAACTCCATGAATCGAGCTCTACTTTTCGGAGGGAATCAATCAATCCAATCCGAAAAGCACCGGAGCAATCGCCGCCGATTCAAATACCAGATCAATGGGAGAAAGGAAAGCAATAAATGAGTCATGCATACTCATTTACCTCCCACGACGGGATGATCCAATCTAATCTACCGGGGTGGCCATTGCCCGCTTCTCACTTAGCCACGCTAGAAGACATCGCAGTGTGGGTGAGGTGGAGAAACACGCATGCCACCACCAACTCCTAATTAGAATTAGTAGAGATAAAGATAACAAACTTATCTAGTCGCGCCATGCATGGTCAAGTCATATCGATACCGGGTGGCTGAATCAAGTCCATACGTGATTAGATAAAAGAAAAGATGACATTATCTACACATGCAAGTAAATATTTAATGGAAAGGATGCATATGGCAACTCAAAGACACATGGTAACTCAGAAGTTGTATGTGTGCAGTATATAGAAAAAAAATCGGCCGTGCAGTATTTGAAAATAAAATCGGCTAATTGAGATAAGAGTCTAATACATTTTGAACAATCACGCATGCATGCATATCCAACCGAATTAAAACTTTCTCCGTTCGCCAATGTATAGAAGATTGGGACCATAATAGTTTTGTGGGTATGCTCCAGGGGAGAGGAGAACGGACCACCGCCACCGATTCGTAATTAGAAGTAGTAGAGATATAGATAGTAGGGCATCCAAAGTAGGAGCTATGGTATATAATTTCGAGCCTAGAGAGCTGCCATTAAACAGTTACCTAAAACTAGGAGGCGATTATAGGAATTTTGTCCCTTCCATAATTTGCAGAGAAGGGGGCTTTGGAGATTGCCGCATGAAATACAATACTCCTGGAAGGTTATGAGACCGAAGGTCAAGTCGAAGTCCTGAAAGATTTGCGGAGGAATGTGGATCTGAAAATGTATGAACTCAAAAGAGAGTTTCGAGATTTAAGGGAAGATATAAGAGAACTGAAACAAGGTAAAGGGAGATACTAGAAAGGTTGGACAGGAAGCGCAGATACAGGACTATTAAACATACATGAAACTCAAGAAATCCTGTTTGTGGTGTGTTGTGCACTTTTGCTGATTTAAATTACGTGTATGTTACACAATATAAAGTTTCATGTATTGTGTCAAGTGTCTAATATGTGTATCTATCATGTATCTGCCCACTTCCCATTTCTTTGCTAAGAAAATTATAGTAGAGAGATAACTGGGCAAGTGATGTTTATAGGTTTAGAAGGCAAATCTAGTGCAATACAAGAACCACTGTATCCTATAAATACATTGAAATAATATATCTTAGAAATATAACGAGCCAAATGTTGTAGGCAGATATTGTGTAATTATTTCATCTTAGATCAGTTAGAAAAAAATTCAAAATCCAGATAAACGAAGTCTACTTTAGTCTGTTCTTGCAAATGATGCATAAAGTTTTGCCATGAGTCTGTTGCCGCAATCAATTCATACGGTTACACCAAGCCTACTTCAGTATATTCTTGCAAACAGTGCATGTAGTTTTACTAAGCCAACTTTAACATATGCTTTTACTGGTTTTGGTTGACATCCTATTTGTATGAAGTATGAACAAATATCTCGAAATTAATACTGACACACCTTTTTTCACCCAGTAACGCTTCTAAGATATAAAATAAGCAAAATCATATCAAATTACATCAAAGAAAATTGGCATGTGTTGGGTTTCTAGATGTAAACCATGTGCTCACTGTTACTGAGAGAATGCCGCAAAAATAACGGATAAGGAAAAATGGTAGATGGACCAACCAAACCCGATTGTGAAACATCAGAAGCATACATATGAGCAAAACAAAAAGAAGACCTGTAATGACTAACAAATAACAATCCTGTATTGTTCACATAAACACATGCTCCGGAGAAAACAGCATGCGCAAAACGTAGCAACTGGTTCAAGATAACATTCTGGATCCAGTAGTGCAAAGTTCAAACAATTGTAAAATTGATGTTACTCTTTTTTCTTCTTCCAGGGACCAAATGGCTGAAGTAACTAGTAACTTGTTCGGTCAGTAACAACTAACAAAATTTAGTATTATTATCGTACGGCAAAATAGTGGCACACATAGCTGTGATCATCACAAAATGAGGAAATAGAAGAACAATAAATTAATAATAGAGATGACGTACATGGCTAATATTGATCATGAACCGAACCAAACCAAACCGATCATAAGAATTCTTCACACATGATACCTCTTGGAGATTCAAAGCTTTGATCAACATTTCTTCTGAGGAAAACATGATCGAATTTACCCAGTAATTGTAAAACCACAAAACATAAAAAAAGCAACACCCAGACAAAGTAGAATTTAATTTTCTGTGTTCGAAACCGAAGCTCACTACATGTGAGGTTATCTCCAACGGTCAGATATTTGCAGATGAAGTGGTTGTATAACAGTGTTTGGGTTGAAAACCACTAATTATTGGATGCCAAAATTGCAAGAACAAATAATGCTAAACAAAGCAATTTATGCTGCAGGACATGGTGCATTAGGGATTTACTTTGTTACAACAAAATTTAGCTCGAGGCAATGTGGCAAGTCCAATAATATCACATAACAGAGATAAAAAAAAGCATAACATCCAGCATGGTACCAATAAAATACGAATACCTGGTAATGCTAAAAACGAATTAGTGAGAACATGCCAAGTAATTCAGAATCCACATGCATGCTGAAAGTGGCAACAAAACATTCGAACACATGAGTCATGACAACACAAACAAGTCAAATTGTCAAAATTCAACCATCTCTTTACTGTTCAACCCTATTAATGATAATTAAGTCACAAAACACATTACCCATAAGATTTTTTTAAAAAAATAGTGCAAAGCAGCCATTACCTGACCGTGCAGATAGAATGAATAAACAAACAAGGAAAGGAAATGTTTATTAAAAATGAAAAACCTCAAAACACAAATTCCAGACCAGGGCGGCAAATAATAGCCTGTCCATACCAGACTGAACAGGAAATCACAATTTTAGCTACCTTAAATATCAACATCAACAAAAGGTGATTCTATGACCTGTCCACAAAGATCAAATCACTAACAAAGCTACAAATTTATCATCGTTGGGACCAATATAAGATCATTACAATGAAATTTACATTTTGCAAAGTAATTAAACTCCAACTATATTTACCCAATATAATAGCACATAGCACAACTTAAACTGCACAAAGCGCCCCTATTTATGTCTGGTAGATGAAAATTCAACATATGGCGCCCAGCATCTGGTGTTTGTGAGCCACAGGATACGAAAGGGGTGGGTGAAATGGCACCAAGCATCTGGTATCCTATGTGATAGAAAATTATCTCAAAAGTTAAACGGTAAATTCTATAGGACGGCGGCAATCAGATCTACAATGATGTATGGAGCGGAATGTTAGGCAACATTAGGAAAATATGTAAAGAGATGAGCATAGTAAAGATGCAGATGCTGGGTGTATCCGTGGTCATACAAGGCGAGATTGAATCCGCAATGATAGTATACGTGATAGGGTTGAGGTAGCACCAATTGAAGAAAAGTTTGTTCAACGTCGTTTGAGATGATTTAGACAGCTCCAACGGAGGCCTCCTAAGGCAACGATGCATAGTAGAAATTTTAGCTGTCTCGAAAACATGAGGCAGAGGACAGCCGAGCGCTTGGTTATTGTTGTTGTTGTTATGGAAGTTCAACATATAACTGCTAGATTTTGCCAAGAAGGTCTGCAAGGTCGTTACTGTAGGACAATAAGAAGTCCCAGAGAGAAACTGTGCCAACAAAAAAGAAAAGTGTCCATTCTTACATTGTAGGATCTAGGTTTAATATGCTTCTTGTATCTCATTATATGCTTGTTATAATTCAACGATCACATTGTGTAATATAGACTTTGCTACCTTTATATATGCAAAATTATACCACACTTACTACAACATTTTTCTTTTTTTGTTGTAGAGCTTCAACAAGTTTTGGACAAACAGTTCGTGAAGTACTAACACTTTCTGGTTTAAGAAAAAGAAAAGAACAAGGTACCAGAATCAACTGACTTTTGGAAATAGTAGTAGTTTATCTTTTGATTGGTTTGAGGCTTATCTTTTGATTGGTTTGAGGCTGAGCTGTGATCAGGTTTTTAAAATACAGCCCAGTCTTGCAAGTTATAGTTAATAATATATGCACATTCTACTTAATTAACAGCACTCCAGTTATAATCCATTCATATTATCTCAATATGAACACAGTATTGCCATCCTCCAATCTCACATATATTCACCTAAATATCCAGCCACCTAGATGACACTACAGAGCAGCCCTATCCCTTATCCAAATGCAAAATTCTCCTTAATTTACCCTAATACCAACATTTAAGCATACTAGCAATGTATAAGACAGTTTAATTCAACGTGGTGCGAACTTAACTGCCTTGAGAATTAGACAACAATGACATGATTATTTCAATTTCTTTAACTCATAAGGAGCTAACTCACTACTCACATGTATAACCAATGTAAAGCTCAATAGAAATAGTCCAAATCACTTGACAATTGACATACCAAAGGCGTTTTGTTACATTGCTCTGGGATCACTCCCAAATGGCCACACATAAATCATCTCGTCCCACCCGGTGCTTGCGAGCAGCCCCTCCACGAGCACACTCATGTCAATCCCGGCTACGAACTCAGTGTGGTGGCCGTACCTCGCGAGCAGCGCATCCTCTTTCCGGTAATCCCACATGCACACCGTCATGTCGTAGGAGCAGGACATGAGCACGCCCTGGCGGTGTGGCGAGAACCGGATGCGCTTGACGGCATACCCGTGCCCCGCGAGCTGCGCGAGCGGCGCCTGCGGCGAGCGAACGTCCCAGACACGGATGGACTTGTCTACGGAGGCGGTGGCGAGGATGGAGGGGTCGTACTTGTCCCAGTCGAGCGAGAGCACCTCGTGGTCATGGGCGGGGATGACGAGGGTGGGCGCCGGCTCGCGCACGTCCCACACTCGCGCGGTGCGGTCGCCAGAGGCGGACGCGAAGACGTCGGGGTGGCGCGCCGACCACGCGGCGGCGTAGACGCAGTACTCGTGGCCGCGGAAGGTGCGGACGGAGGCGGGGCGGTCAGGGGACCAGAGCTTGAGCGTGTCGTCCCAGGAGGCGGAGATGAAGGCGTCGCGGCGGACGGGGTTCCAGTCGATTCCGTGGACCTCGCGCGCGTGCTCTCGGAGGAGGCGGACGGGGTTCTGCGCGGGCGGCAGCGCTGCGTCGAAGAGGCGGACAGAGCCGTCCCCGGAGGCGGCGGCGCAGAGGGAGTCGTGGGACTCGGACCAGGCGCAGTCGAAGAGCGCGTCGGAGGTGGGGAAGGAGAAGAGCGGCGCGGGGGCGGGGCCGCCGGGCCCGGCAGCGGAGAGGTCGAGGACGAGGATGTGGCCGTTGCCGACGAGGCCGAAGTGCTGGGAGGCGGCGGCGAGAAGCCGGCTCTCGTGGAACGGGCTGAAGCGGACGGCGAAACCCGGCGCTGGGGCCTTGAACGCCGGCATCGCGGCGGCGGAGTGGATCGGTGGGTCGACGGGATCGGGGACGGGGACTCGGGGAGACTTGAGTTTTTGCTTTTTCGTTTATTTTCGTTTTTCCCCTCTTTACATCTATAGTTGTCCTGGACTCCTGGTCTTTCATCTCGAATGGGATCTAGTATAGTTACTCGGTGACTATAATTTCGGCTGTTTCGTCTGGTTCGTTAGATAAAAAAATTAATAGCTTTATATATTTTTAGGGTACTGTAGTAAAAATATTGTGCTAATTTTGTACTGTAACAGTTACTATAGCTTAACACTGTTGATTGATCCAGACCGTTCATCGTCTCGATACACTGTGGGTTGATTCAGACCTATCGTCGTCTCGATCTAGTGATCTAGATGCATGGGAAAGTACCTCATCCCTTTCATCTGGATGGGGTAGTTTTTGTGCACTGTAACGATCAGACTTCCGAGTTCCGAGTCCTTTGATCTACTTGTGAAAATGTTAATTCGGTGCAAATTCTATTTTCACATAACATAAAGTTAAAAAAAATCCTGAAATATTTGTCGGTGTAGGGGATGAGGATGATGCGATATGTCTTTTGCAAGATCAAAATCAATCGAGAGATTAAAAAAAGACAAACTCTTCCTACAATATAACCCAAACAGTAAAATACTATTTAAGAAAGTTTTTGTCTTTTTCTATTTTGTAAATTCGATTGAGTGATTATGAAATTTCGACACATATAACGAACTTCCCTACATATTTTTTCTCTCTAAATTTTTGGAAACTTCTAAGTTAGGTGAAAATAGAATTTGCATCATATTCGCATTTTCACCTAACATTTTGCCATTAATCAGAGCAAGCATGAGTAACTATTAGCCTTTGTTAATAGTACTGTCGCCGGACCGCAGAAGTGAATGGGGGTTGATTGTGTATACAGGATCCGGAATCGACTTCACTCACCAAAGGGTCGGTCCTCTTTGCTCGATGGTCGGAGGAAAAGAACTAAAGCGAGACACCAAAAGTTATACTGGTTCGAGCCCCTATGACAGGTAATAGCTCTACTCCAGTCTTGCCCGGAGGCGGAGAATTTCACTATACTTGAGTACAGGGGGGTGCACTCTAGCTCGAGCTTATGTAGCCTGAGTGTCTATGTGTGTGGATGTTGCGATGTCCGAAAATGCGCTGCCCCTGTCGAGGGTTATATGCCCCTCTTAGCCGTTCTCGAAAGCGCCCGGAGAGATTCCGGGAGAGTGGCCGTCGGCGAATGAAGGTGGGCCGTAACCGACCTGGATTTGCCGTCCACGTCTGGCTTAACTCCACCACTTAAGGGCCTTCGTAACCGTCAGTTGAATGAACGACTTGTATCTCGAGCTTGACCTCTCCGAGCGGAAGCTGATTCCTTACCCATCTAGCTCGAGGTCATAAGGGAGCCACGCGGTCTACATCGTGGTCAAAGACTTCACGGCTCACGCCGTTGACCAGGCAGAGATTTTCCAGTCCCCGACAGCTAGCCCTCGTGGCTCAAGTCGTACCCAGGCACTAGGGATGACCTCGAGCCTCACGATTTGGAAAAGGAGACGGTCTTCTGGTCGTGCCCAGAGCAGCCCAAGCCGAAGGTCGAGGTCTGACGGAGACCAACCACGAGACTAGGCACGAGGACACCTGGTGACCCTTGATCTTCGAAATCTTGGTACGGACACGGAAGAGCAGTGGAACCACCCGCGACGCATCAATTCCGCCACCAAATTTCTGAGTGCGCCTGTCGAATCGTAACCGGCGCGCCTTTTGAGACACCATATCTGGCGACGATCGAGGCCTATAAATCCTGGACCATCGGCTCTCCTGAAGAATTCCCGAACTCCCTTGAACTTTCTTCGATCTCACCCTTTCCGGCCTTCTGCTCAACCTGCCTTTTCTCCCTCGACTAAGCACCAAGCACCCCTTATGGCCAAGTTTGGAAAGAGATCCTTATCGCTAGCCAGGATGAAGGAGCTCGAAAGCTTGGGGCTGCTGGACCCGGCGACATGGCGGTTGCCGGGCGGAGAGACCGAGCCACAGCCTCGAGAAGACGAGCTCGTTAGCACCGAGCACTACATACTCTTTGGCCTGCGGACACCGGAGAGCGACGTCGTGGCGTCGGTCCTCGCGCAATGCGAGATCGAGCTCATCAACCTGGTGCCGAACTCCATCCTCCTCCTTTCCATCTTCTCCCATTTGTGTGAGGGGTTCCTCGGGATTCTTCCCACCACATCTCTTTTTTCCGTTTCTTTTCTTTGTTTCGCACTGGAAAGGACCCCGTGGTCGGGTGCCTTTACTTACGGCTACGAACGGGACTTCCCTGGGCCTTCCCTCAACTCCACGCTCGGGACTCTCTCGGCCCATGGACCGAGAGGTGGTTCTCTGAAGAGGAAGGCAGCTTCGCCGAGTGTGGACCGAGCGCCCATTTCCCACAACGCCTTGAGACTTCGAGGCGGACAACCTGGCGGTCGATCAGGAAGCCATCGCCGCCATCCACATCTGTGCCACCCGCAGTCTCACCGAGCAAGCCATCGCCAACGACTTCTTGCGGAGCCGAGTGTTCCCTCTGCGAAAGAGGCTGCATCCGTTCTACGAGATCAAAGGTCGTGACGACCTCACCCGCGAGGGCACGCCCGGTAAGTTTTCTCAAGCTGAAGTTTACTTGAGTACGTCCAGACTTGGTATCTTCTGATGACCTTGTTCTTCTAGCAGCGCCGAAGGAGTCCTAGTTGGCGGCCAGGATGACGGAGATGTTTGGGAAGGCGACGTTCGACTACTCCATGGACGAACCCGTCCCGAAGAACGTGTTAAGGCGGAGCGCCGAGATAAGATGTCTTGAGTCATGTCCCAACTCGGAAATGTTTGAAGCTCGCCCTGACCTTGACGTGTCTTTGTAGGAGAACCAAGAGCTGCTCCAGATGGCGAAGCACATGCTACCGCTGCCCGGAGCAAGCAAAGGCAAGAAGGCGAGCAAGAGGCCGCTTCTAGACGCCCCGAGCGGAAGAGCCCCGAAAAAGCAACACGTAGAGTGGGGCGACCACATAGTGGTAAGTTCTCCCGTGGCCGAGCTCGAGTCCTTGCTCGGTAACGGGATGCAATAGACTTTGACTCTTTCTTCTTTATTTTTCTTGCAACAGCAGAGGGCGGCGGTCGTCGCTAGGACTTCTAGCCCCCAGGAAGCTCTAGGGGCTTGATCACAGGGCCCCAGATCGGCCGCCACGGGGAACTCGGAGCCCCCGCGAGCTCCAAGGTCCCCGGCGCGAGGTGCTCGAAGAAGGGCCGCTTCTTCACCCTTGGGACGCCGAGACCATCAACAGGCCTATAACATCCCAAAATTCAGCTTTTTAATTAATTATATATTATTTTATTGCTATTTATGATTGTTGTGAATTTTCTGGAGTTATTGGATTTTCTGAGATTTATTTGAATTGTTTTTAAATATATGGCTTTTGTTAAGAAATAATTAAAAGGGTAATTTAAAATAAAGTCTACCAAAAATATTTTATTGGAGTATAGAAGGTCTCAAGTATTTTTGGGAAATTTCTTTTCTCTCCGGATTGAATTGGATTAGGAAATCGATTCTTGACAAGGCGATTTGGAAATAGAGTTGTCGCATCGCGGAACTCCTTCCGCTTTCCCAAAGACGTGTCCGATTTAAACTCCACCGCCTTGCTCCTTCAGCGGACATGAAGTAATTGGTCGCTAAAGACCGTGGTCGATAGAACTTCAGTAGGATCCCATCGCTACCGGGCGAGATGGAGTCCGGAGGATGTCCGCTTCGAAGGAAGATGCGATCGGCGTGTTGGCGACTCTCATTTGTCGATCGAGAAAGAACGGCCAGCGTCACGCTTTCCAAATCCGTCCGAGCGGCGACTCTTGCCATTCTATGCCGTTTATGCCACAATTTCTTGCGAGTCTAGCGGAACCACCACCGTGGCGCTATATAAGGGGAGGCATCGAGGGCACAAGAAACCAAATAATCAAGAGAAAAAAAAATGCGAGCGATTGAGCGTCAGGAAAATCGGGAGCGCCGTCGTCCGAGGGAAATAGCAGCGCCGACAGGAGAGTTTCAAGTGCACTGTCGAGTTGTCACCGGGAAGCCTTGGGATCGTGTCGCCTTGTCGAGAAGCATCCCGAGCGCCGTAGTTCCGCCGGAGCATCACCAGGGAAGGAGATCGCCGTCGGGATCGTCATCTTCTTCGAGTCCGGTGAATTTCGCACGTGGTCCAGCCATCGCCGATCGGAAGCTTCGTCAACTGTCGGATCTTCATCGAGCGATCGGGATTAGGTCGTAACGTTTCGAATCGGTAAGCGTCTCATATTAAATATCAACCGTTGGATTTAGATCGGACGATTAATATTGAGTCACGGCGAGATTCGTATTTTCCTTTATAAAAATAATTCGGAAAGATTTAGAATTTCTAAGTCCAGAGTTTAGTTTATTTTCAAAACTTCTAAATGGTATAACTTTTGCATATGAACTCCGATTTGGGTGATTCAAATTCCGAAACATTTGTAAAATTGAGATCTTTCCAATGGTGGATCTTATTTGAATTTTCGAGTTCATTTGCTATTTGTTCTTGGTGTTTATTTGCTATTTCTTCTCGATTCGCGTAGACGTTGAGTTGAGCGAGGTTTCGGAGGAGGGATTATCATTTCAAGAGCAATCTTCGGAGCAATACCAGGAGCTTAAGCAAGGCAAGTTGTGCTTTGATCATGTTGCACCCATAAATTAGATTGCATGCTATTTTGGTTTACCTTATCACTTGTTATTTCATGAGTACAAATATGATTTTGACCTAGATTGGGATTTAGATATTATACTCTCTTGAATTACATCCTACCTTGTTAAATTGTATGCCATGATCCACTTGTTACCCTAGGGTGGTTAATTATAGTTGGTTAATAGAAAATCAACATGGATGGTTAGATCGGATTAGAATGCTTAGCCATGCCACGTCATCACATGCTCATGAAATATTGCTTATTAATCTTGACTAATGGAATATGGAACAATGATGATAACTTGTGGGCCATGTGTGGTCGCACAAAGAGATTGAGTTGTTGTGACAGCGGAGTCACGCAACGATGTTGATTTGTGAAGAACACGTGGTCGACTGGGGAATGGGAAAATGATTTAGACCGAGGCAAGTGGCAAGATTGTTTACGGTGGGCCAAGAGTGGTGGCCCAGGCGGTCGCATTTGGTTTTGGTGGGCCAAGAGTGGCAATTAGGGGTCGCATTTGGTGGGCCAAGTGGCAATTAGTGCGTCGATTTGGTTTTATGACATGTTGATGTGATGAACTTTTGGTTAGTCTTGCCTTGGTCAACTAAGGTTTAGACTTTTGCAAAATAAAACTTGGGATGGATGGCGTGTTGCCATGAAAGGTTGAATCTTGACTTAGGACCGGAAAACTTGGTTTACTTGAGAATCACGAATCTATTACTTGTTACTATTTGTTTCTTATCTTTTTAATCTATTAATGTATGTGTTTCAAATCTTCGCTTTCTTGCTTATGAACCATAAGCCTTCCTTTGGAATAAGCACGCATATAGTTATAATAGAAATGCATTACATGCACAACTTGTTGAGTACGTGTTGGTGTACTCACCCTTGCTTAACAACCAACAACAAAGGAGGAATCATCTTCAATATTGGAGAAGGACTTTCGGTGGGCCAGCGCGTCACTAGGCCAATCCTTGTCGATCGCATGTGATGTGTCGATGGGACATCTACGCTTTCTACTACTTTCACGTGCATTTGTCTTATTGGTCTTATTATTGCCTTGCAAGGTGAATAATGTAAGTGATCATAAGATCATACACTAGTTACATTCAATCAATAAAGTCCTATTATTCTTATCGTTGTGTATGATATGATGCTTACCGATGTTAAGCTGTGTGCACTAGCATTTGATCCTGGGACTAGTGCGGAAAAACACAGTGGATTCGAATGGTTGGATTCGGGTCCTTACAAGGCCCCAATGAGGCGGAGGCTCGTGGCTCAGGTACTTCACTTCTCCTTTGGTCGCAAAATTCCTTTTCGCATTAGCTTAGCAACCTCTCCTTGTCGTAGACCTTGAATGCTCGAACTCACCCAACCCCTCCTGACAATGGCTATCGTCCAGGGCGAGTCCGAGTCCGAGGAGGAGGCCTCGTACGAGTTGGTGCACCGCTTCCCATGGAGCGAGGCACACGCCACCGAGGCCCCCACGATTGGGTCGTGGCAGCGAGCTCGAAAGCACTGACTCGCCGACTCCTAACGGCGCGGCCTCGCTTGCTGCCGATGGAGAGGAGGTGGCGACGACTTCTTGGCCTCAAAGTTGACGCCTCCCGCCAAGACCAAGAACGGGAGTGGAGCTCGAGATGACTCCCCTACCGCGGCCGAGGCCGTACAAGCCATCGCTGCTGTGGTCACTCCGACCATCGAGGTCGGGGTGACCTTGGCCACCGAGGCCGGCAATTTTTCGGTCGAAGCCGCTAAGGAGGTCCAAGCCAACGAATCGGCCGGGGCCACCGTCGGGGAAGAAGCGGCAGACCCCGCGACCGTGGAGGTCGGGGCTAACTTGGTCGAAGGGACCGTGCCCAAAGGCGAGTCTGGCCTTCAGGCAGACGAGGAGGTCCGAGCTGAGGTTGCCACCGGCGATGGTGGCCACATGCCGGAAGAACTCTACCCCAACGCCTCAACCTCGGCGGAAGGCCATACCGTGCTCGAGGCGCCAAGCAGCAGACCCACCGGATCCCACCGCACGGCATTCGAAGACCGGCTTAGCCAGGTACTGTGCGACTTCTTCGTATTTCACTTGTCCCTCAATTTACCTTTCTCTGATGTGACTTGGTTTCTTTTGAACCTGGTAGGCCATTGGCCTTATCAGTCAAGGGCTTCAAGGTCTTCAGAGGCACTCCGATGCTCTGAAGATCGTCTTCGACAAGGTGGAGGAGCGGGAGACTCGCCTGCTCCAGCTCGAGGAGACCTTGGCGATCGAGCAAGAGGAGGCCGAGCAAAGGACCGTGGCCCACGCCGCCGAGCTTGCCACCCTACAAGGCACACTGACGGCGCTCAAGGCAACCCACGCGTCCGAGCTTAACCAAGACATCAACACCGAGCGCGAACACGCCTTCAAGGCCGTGGAGGAGAAACACGCTCGGTCGGCCAAGGCGCTCGAGACTGAGCAGGCGAAGGTGGAGAAGCTATAGAAGGAGGTCGCAGACCAGGCGGCCGCCTCGACAAAAGCCCCCACCGAGCTCGAGGCAAAGGTCGTCGAGCTTGAGGAGAAGCTAGGGCGGGCATCCAAGACAGTGAAAAACGCCCTGGCCCAACTCCAGGACGAGCGACGCCGTGCCACCGACTCCGCAGCCGAAACACTTTGTCTTCAAGGCGAACTATCGGCTCTGAGGACCAAGGTTGCTGAGCTCGAGCAGGAGAAGCTTGCCCACGACATGACCGACCTGTAGCTAGGATTAGCCCTTAGGCTTTGTATTTAGTACTTGTAAAGAAAAAGTTAATGAAACAAAGTCATTTTTGAACGAAATGAACTATTGTCTTGCGTTTGCTCTTCTTTTTTTGTCATGTACTTAGCTTTTTTCTGGGGCAGTATGCCCTTGTCCAGCCCCTGTTGTGGTCGAGGTCGAGTAACGCCGGCCTTGGCCACAAGTCAGGAACCATTAAAATATACTAAGTACACTATGACCGGCAAAGTCGGTGGAAGGTATGTATCCCATAGAGGAGGCTGTTAGGATCGTCAAGCATATTAAACGAACCCTTGTATGAAAAAGAGCTTAGTCTCGAAGACGCTAATGTCGTTTAGATTAGACCCTAAAACTCCGATCACTATATATGCTCACACGACGATCTGAATGTGGGCTATGGTTCAAGTTCTGTCACAAGGGGAGCCGAGATGCGAACAGAATCGGCTTACAAGTGGCACAACCTCTGGAGGTGAACTGCAAGCTCGCAACATTCGGATCGAGTTCGAGAGCACTTATATGCAGGTCAGATTCAGAAAATCATTAGCTCATTTAAAGCTATACACTCCGGGCCGGACCCCTTGATTCAAGCCCTGCCACAGGGGAAGCCGCGACGCGATAAGGATCGGCTTACTGCCGGCATGACCCCTAGAGGTGAATCGTGAGGTCGCGACACCCAGTGCGAAGTATAAGATTAAGAAGGGATACAAAAACCAATATAGCCAATGAACAATAACTTTTTATTAAAATTTGAGACAAAGGCGTTACATATAGAATTTTCGGAGTTGATCAATGTTCCACGAAGTTCAAGAGCTCTCTACCATCGGGCATCGCTAGCCGGTAAGCCCCCGTGTGATCTGTTGAAACGACTCTATAGGGGTCCTCCCCTTCGAGGATAACTTATTGGTGTTGGACAGGCCTATATTCGGTCTTAGGGCTAGTCCCCAACAAGGAGCTCCTAGGTCATACCGATCGGGGCCGCATGTATGCGAAAAGCTGCGAGTAATGCGCATCGATCGTAGCAAAGGCACAACATCTTACTTCTTCTGCCAGGGTAAGGTCAAGAGACCATTCTTGATCGAAGTCGACCTGATCGACCAAGCTGAGCCTAGCAGAGCTCAACGTGACCTCTGAAGGCGGGGCGGCTTTGCATCAATACAAGCCGTAAAACTTGACAAACCGCCGAAAGCGTTGATGGTCGAGACAGGTTCGGCCGCTATCCTCTTGGTGAAGGTGTCGATAGCGATGAATAAGAACTTCTTCCCACCAATCGCCTAAGGGAAAGGGCCTAGTACATCGAGCCCCCATGTCGAGAAGGGCCATGCGAGCAGAATGGTCTGAAGCATGTAGGCCGGTTGGCGTGACTTCCGAGCATGGAACTAGCAAGCTCGACAGGTGCGAACAATGTCCTGAGCATCCTGTAGCGCTGTTGGCCAGTAGAACCCCATGCGAAAGGCCTTGCCTACCATTGTCCTGAAAGAGGAGTGCGCACCACAGAGACTCGAGTGGATATCGTTTAGCAAGTACTTACCCTCCTCCGAGGAGATGCATTTCATCAGGACTCTGGAGATGCCCCGATGATAAAGCCGGCCGTCGACGATCTTGTACGAACATGCGGCGCTTGATTCTACTCCTTTCGGCTGGATCGGACGGAAGTTCGCCCCGCACCAGGAAGTTGTAGATCAATTCCGCCCCCGAGAGAGCACCTTCAATGAAAGCGACTGAGACCTCTTGGTCGGAGATTAAGGGTGCTGCCAAAGTCTCAAGGACGACATCCGGGGGAACTTCGTCATCGGACGACCCGAGCTTGGAGAGGAGATCGGCACTGGAGTTGTCCTTCCTGGGCACATGCTTGACTTCCAGATTCCGGAACCATTTCTCCATCTTGCGCACCTTGGCAAGGTATTTGGCCATCGAGTCTTCTGAATATTGATAATCTTTATTGAATTGGTTGACCACCAGCTGGGAATCGCCTTTGACGATCAACCAGCGCACGCCAGCGCCTTGCAAGCTCGAAGGACCGCTAGGAGAGCTTCATACTCTGCCACATTATTGGTGGCTGAAAATCCGAAATGAACCACATACCTTAGTTTGTCCCCTCGAGGGGTGAGAATGAGGATCCCAGCCCCGAGCGCTTGAAAGATCTTGAACCGTCGAAGTACATGACCCAAGGCTCTTCTTCCTCGACTTCACACTCGAGAGCCGGCTGCGACGTTTGTTCGACCATGAAATCAGCAAGGGCCTGCGACTTGATGGTCATGCGCACCACGAACTGTATGTCGAACATAGCCAACTCCATGGCCCACTTGGCAATGCAACCTCTGGCCTCCGGGTTCCTCAAGATTTCACCGAGCGGGAAATTGCTCGGGACCATCACCGAGTGTGCCTGAAAATAATGTCAAAGCTTGCGCGAAGCTATAAGGAGGGCGTAAAGCAACTTTTAGACCTGGGGGTAGTGCTCCTTCGGTCCGTGAAGCACTTCACTGACATAGTAGATCGGATGCTATCGACCGTCTCGCTCAGCCACCAAGACGGCTGCCGATTCTGACCGCATGAAGTAGAGCAACAACTTTTCGCCCAGCTGCTGGGTCGTGAGCAGAGGTGGACTTGAAAGGTATACCTTTAGCTCGTTGAAGGTCCGCTTGCTCTCAAGGCGTCCTCAGAGCTCTCTTTGCTTACGCAAGGTCTTAAAACGGCAACCCATGCTCACCAAGTCTTGAGATGAACCTACCGAAGGCGGCCATTCAACCAAGGAGACATCGCACTGCTTTTACCGGAAAGTTGATGGAGCCATCTTTTCAATCACCTTGATCTTCTCCGGGTTTGGACTGACTCCCGAGCCCCGATCATGTAGCCAAGTACCTTTCCTGAGGCGGCACCAAACACACACTTCTCAGGATTGAGCTTGATCCTGTTCTTATTCAAGTTGGTGAAGGTCTCTTCAAGGTCTCGGACATGACTGTCTTTGGAAGAGCTCTTAACAATGATGTCATCCACGTAGACCTCAAGGTTGCGGCCAATCTGAGGGTTGAAGGTCTTGGTCATCAGTCTGCAAGCGTTGCGCCCGGCGTTCAAGAACCAAATGACGTGGTCGTAGCAAAGATGTCCGAGCGGTGTGATGAAGGCATTTTACTCTCATCATCGACTGCTAACTTGATTTGATGCTACCCAGAGTAGGCATCTAGGAAACTCGGCATCTTGGCGTTCACAATGGAGTCGATGATCTAGTCTATTCGTGGAAGGGGGAAATTGTCCTTTGGGCAGGCCGAATTTAAACCCGTGTGATCCACACACATCCTCCATTTTTCGCCTTTCTTCTGCACGATGACCAGGTTGGCTAGCCATTCGGAGTAATCGATCTCGCGAATGAAGCCAGCTTTCAAGAGCTTGTCAAGATTCTCCCTTATCACAACTACCTTCTCGGGGAGAAATAGTCTGACTCCCGGTGCACGGACGGCCATCGGGCCTCACTTGCAGCTTGTGCTCGATCACCTCCCTCGGGACACCCGGCATATCTGCCGGTTTCCAAGCAAATATGTCTTTGTTGGCGTGGAGGAAGGTGACAAGCTCGAGTTCCTATTTGGAACTCAACTTGGACGAAACATGAACATACTTGCTCGAGTTGCCCTCCTCGAGCTACACAGCCTTCATTGCCCCGCTAAATTTGGATGGCCAAGCTACGGTGGGCAATCTTAAGTGAGTCGCCTCGGGACCTCGTAGTTTGTAGCATGCGTGGCATGAGGGCCAAGGCTTGGGTTTACATCCGTGTGCCGCCTTGAGATCACCCAAGACCGTTATGATGCCATTGGGCCTGGAAGCTTCATGCAAAGAATGGCGCGTAGTGGTTTGCCGCCATGACGATTAGCAGGATGCCCAAGGATGGCGTTATAGGAGGAATCTCGCCGACCACCTCGAAGGTGATCGGCTCGGTCTTGAAATGTCTGAGCGCCAAGAAGGTGGCCGGGCAAGACCACTGTCAGGAGGGGTGGTCGAAGCTTCTGGAAACGATCGAAGAACGGAACCGCTATGTTTTGACCTTCGATAAGGAATCTGCGGTAGGTCGGCCGCTAACCAAAAGTTGGTTAAGGAACTACCCCATCGATCATGACACGCCCGACCATGGTGTTGCGATGGTCGGCGTCTAACTGGCGATCTTCAAGTCCTTGGACATACCTTGGGAGCATCCTCCCATGAGAAGGTGATCGTGGCCCGGCTCACTTGCGTGGCTGGTCGGCCAGAGCCTCCGGTGGTAGCTTGATAGGCGGTGCAACATCCTTGATCTCGCCTTTGGGGGTTAGTACTGTGATGATCCGTCAAAAATGACATCGATCGGCGATCACCTGCTAGAATTCGGTCGAGGTTGCCTGCAGTGCATTCGGCGTTGACCTGTCGGTTGCTCCCCTTCTTCGGGGCGTGGGCATCTCTCACGCCCATCATAGAAGGCGTCTAGCCTATTACGCGAGCCTTGCGGTTTAAGTGGGTCGTGGCTGGGACCTGTGGAACAGACAGAACTTCTCTTCGTCACACCTAGGACGCCCCCCAGGATCTTGTAGTCGGTCGTCGACCTGCCGGGACCCAGACTGGCGATCCCCCTGCCGAGGTTGGTGCGACGCCTGTTGAGGTCATGGCTGGTTTCGCTAAGGTCGGGGCCCTTCTTGGTCCGGTTCTTGCACCTCCATGACTTGGCGGTGACTGTTTGCTGAAACAACCACCCGCGGTCGGCCGACACCATGCTTGCGGTCCCTCTTCCGCTTCTTGGCAGTCGGGCCTGGGTCGGCGCTTTTGGCGTTAGAGGGACCAGCCTCGCCCGAGTTGATACCAAGCTTACCTTGGTCATAATCGCGCTTCCAGCGAACTGCGTCGTCCGTATTCGCATACCGCTCCGCCATGCGAAACAGCTTGTTGACGGTGAGCCTCGTCATAATCTCCAGGTCCTCGGTGAGGCGTCGATCGCGAATGCCGAACTTGAAGGCCTTGATCACGGCCTCGTTGGAGACGCTCGGAATCAAGTTCCTCGTGCGAATGAACCGCCGCACGAAGTCGCGAAGGGGCTTGTTCTTCCCCTAGATAATGCGATCCAGATCCTTCTCCCTCCCAGGCTGCTCATAACAACTCTGAAAATTGGAGCGAAGGGCACTTTGTACCTGACACCATGATCGGAAGGAAGCAGGCTTCTGGTTGAAGAGCTAGGTGCATGCGGCTCCATCCAACACGGTCGGGAGATAGTTGGCCATCACCGCCTAATCTCCTCCTGCCGCCAAGATCGCGGTGGAGTAAATTGAAAGAAATTCATCGTGGTTCTTCGTCCCGTCGAACCGCTCGATCGAGCCGAGGCTTGAATCGGTGGCAGCGCTTACCGATGAAGGTCGTCGAGTATCTTAGAGCAGCCATAGGCGGAAACGAGGCACACAGGAAGGTGGTCGGCTCTTTGGAGCAGTCGTGGTCGCATACGGTGGCCGGATCTCTGACTGCGTCGATCGTGGCGATAGCTGCGAGGCGTCGCCGGGAGAAAACCGTAGGCGTTAAGTGGACCTGCGGCGCCTCGGTGGAATGTCGAGGAAAGACCCGAACATCTTCTTTGCTAGAATGAGAGCTGCTGTAGCTCTGTCGTTGCCGTACGCCATCTGGGGTCGCACTCAGGGGTTGATGACGTGGTGGAGTCTGAGACAAATCCCGGGATCGCTGGCGTGAAGGCGATTGGTGAGGCGGCGCTGCTTGCGATCTTTGTCACTCTTGAGGAACAGGACGGAGTGGTGACTTTGGTGCTGCGAAGGTATGACTTCAACAGCAGCTTTGTCGAGCTCATCTGCGAGAGGTCGGCCAAAAAGACCCGACCTTGACTGAGTGGGATTGATCATAACCCGGGCGATTGCACGGACGCACTCGCCCGACCGAGGGAGCTTGGATCGTCCCGATGAAGTTCCAATCTTCTCACGCTTCTCTCGCCGGAGGGCGGTTATGGCCTAGTTGATGGCGACTTGGGCCATCCGTCGAGCATATTCGGGGGTCTTTGGACTGCGCTCCCCCGCCTCCACGCTTGTGTCATGGCTAGCAGCCATGGCTCGCCCGATCCCGCAGAGGCGGAGAAGGCGAGGGCGTAGAGCTACCATGCTTTCGGGAACCGTATTCGAACCAGAGCTTGCGGTATGTCCCATAGCGATGAACGCCATGCCCCGAGGTTTGAAGTTCCTTGAATGGCGAAGCTTTGGGCCCCACGGTGGCGCCCGGTTGTCGATGATCGGAATCGCCGGACCACAGATGTGAATGGGGGTTGATTGTGTATCAGGAGACACAGAATCGACTTCACTCACAGAAGGTCAGTCCTATTATTCGATGGTGAAAAAAAAGACAAAAGCGAGACACCAAAAGTTATCTTGGTTGAGCCTCGTGATAAATAATAGCTCTACTCAAATGCCTTGCGGGCGGAGAATTTTACTATGCTTGGGTACAGGTGGGTGCGCTCTAGCTCGAGCTTCTGTAGCCTAAGTGTCTATGTGTGTGGATGTTGCGATGTGTCCTAGTACGCTCGTCCCAGGGGGTTATATGCCCCTCTTAGCCGTTACTGGAAACGTCCCGGAGAGATTCCCGGGAGAGTGGCTTCGTAATGAAGGTGGGTCGTAACCTACTCGGATTTGCCGCCCACGTCTGGCTTAACTCCACTACATAAGGGCCTTCGTAACCATCAGTTGAATGCATGACTTGTATCCCGAGCTTGACCTCTCCGAGCGGAAGTTGATTCCTTGCCCTCCTAGCTCGAGGTCGTAAGGGAGCCACGCGGTCCACGTCGTGGTCAAAAACTTCGTGGCTCGAACTTGAGCTAGGGGCCTGTTGACCATCCGTTGACCAGGCAGAGATTTCTCAGTCCCCGACAAGTACTATTACACCAAGCCGCTATGATGAGGTGAAATGTTTATATATAACAAAATGGCCTACTTGTAAAATGTTCAGGAGATTCTGCCACTATGTGGTATTTTGTATGGGCCATCCATTTTGGTTTATTTTGGTATTTGTGGTTTGGAAGACAAAAAGGAAGATAAATTGCCATTGTCATCCATTGACCTTGTCTTAACTTTGCCAAATGGGAAGAAACATTTGCATGCAATCTTTTCATCGCATTGTACATCACTAGCACTAGCCTATTGGATATTGCTTTGGGATAGGTGAAATGTCATCCCAACACTAAACAACGATGCATTTTCATCTGCGTAGGCAAAATAATCTAGGTAAGAAGAGAGGAGCAAATCGGTCATTTTTCAGCAAGTAAAAGGATAAAGCGTGGGCATATAAACCCTTTGACAATGCATAAATCAGCATTACCTTGTCTTTCCGATATCAAACACAAATATATATATATATATATATATACATATATGAATATTGTTCTCAGATACTCCTACAAAACATCACAAATGTCACAACAACACCCAATGTTTTATTATTTGTTTAAAATTTTAATTAACAACTACGTGACTTGTTTGTGAAACTCTATATTTATCTTTATGATGTTCATTGTAAAAGAAGTTCTTAGTCGATAATCATATGAGGACACATATGAGTAAACTAGGATATGTATTGGTCGATGGCCACGTTTCACAGGTCATAGATATGGAGATATCAAACCAATAATATAGACACATGTTAGAGAACATGATGTTGGATATTGACCCACTATGAGACACTGCGAGAACGTTATATTCTTTCATGTCATCAGTTGGTCTCATATACAATGTGTATGCTATATCCTTCGACTTAAGATTGTCATATATTCTCAAGATGCGTAATGGCTTACTTAGGGGTCGTCAAATGCTACTCCGTAACTGGGTAGTTATAAAAATGGCTTTCGAATTTGTCATAAAACATGCTGTGAGGCGTGGACGATCAAGATAGGATTTGTCCCTCCATACAATGGGAGAGATATCTCTAGGTCTCTCGAGTGGTCGGATTTCAAAAAAATCATCGAGTTAAAGAGTTAACTCATGCATTCGTGGAATCCGAGTCATGACATCGAGAAAGAGTGGTCAAGCCATCCAAACAAGGATGACAACAACTCGCTTTGGGTTTAACCGATATCGTGAGGCAAAAGAAAATGCATATAAGATATTTCTGAGGTTCGTCCGATCTTTACATGTACTCAAGAGTCGATAAGTCCTACTAGGGGTCACTATCGACTATTGGTCAAATGCTCGATGATCGAGTAGGAGTACTCGATGGTCAAGTATGTAAATGTACCCAATGATCAATAGGGGTACTCCAGCCATGTCCAAGTGCACGTGAACCTATAAAATCGCACACTTAAAGGGTTGTAACCAATTCGGATAGGAATCCAAATTGTAATGGGTTTAAAGTTCCTACTGAGCTTCAAGGGTTGAAATCCGTCATGCGACGTCTATATAAAAAGATGATGTGGTGGCTTTGATGTGAGATATATACGAAAAGAAATAATAGGAATTTGGAATTCCTGAAACCCTAGCTGTTGTCGGCGTATTTTCGCTAGACAGGACCCTGTCAACTGACGGGGTGTCTCCTAGAATGGAGATTAAGGTTCGGTAGAGGGTGTCTTCGCGGTCGGACACCCTAATGGCTATTGCTCGAGGGACCCCGGGGATCAACAGATCAAAGAACACACTGATGTACCCAGGTTCGGACCCCTAGTGTGGGTAACAACCCTACATCCTGCTAGATCTTTGTTGATGTATGTTGAGCTGGTTACAATACTTTTTTTAGTTCGTTCTCCTTTTCTCTCTCTAAATCTAGGTCTCATTTTCTTCTAGGGCTCAGTCCCTCAGTCCCTCCTTTTCCATGCACCAGAGCTCCCTTATATAGACTGGGCTGGCTCAAGCAGGTGAGAAGGTGACATCGCACTAATCTACGATTCATTTATTACACCCATCACTGTAATCCTGTCCCTCAAGCCTCATTTAATGTCGCTTGATGGCTTGGGATTATTGTCGGGGATATGACTCTTTCTGACGGGTTAGGTGTGGGCGTCGGAGAATGGTCGTCGTCGTGTCGACGGTGAGAATTCTTCCATAATCAATGGCTCGACACGATGTGTCGAGGAAGAAGACAGGTGAAGCCTCCTTTTCATCCTTTTGGTCACCCGTGGCCAGAGAGTGAACCCCTAACCGCCCGCCCGCGGCCGCCCGCGACAGCGGTGATCGCCCGGCGAGGGCTTGATTAGCGACACCTTTCGCCGAACGCCGCCCGTGGGCGCTCACTTTCGCGAAGGGCTCCGCGCCCTCACCTGCTCGCGAGCCGCCCGTCATCTTGACATCTTGCGGCGAGAGGGCCTAACGCCCGCTTGCTCGCCCAGTGCGCCCGTGGGCGCTTGCGGCGAGAGCGGCTTTCGATCCTCCACACTTTCGCTAAACGCCCGTCGGCCTTCGCTCGGCGAGTGGGGCCTGATTGCCCGGTGCTACTTCGCTAAGCGCCCGTGGGCGTGCAGAAGCGAGCGCTGGTACGCCACTTTGCTTTCGCCGAGCCACCACGTGTGAGCCACGCCGCGGCGAAGAGGCTGATTCACCCTCACTCGCCCGAGCCATACGTGGTCTTACTTGCTCTGCGGCGGAGATGGTACCTGGCGTAAAAATCGTCGGATGTAGCCGGTCCGTCTGGAATGCGGCGCTAGTTTCTTTTAGGCCTCATTTAATGTCCGTGCATTCTGGATGGACCCACCACTCTGAACGCATAACCGTCTCGGTCCTCCCCACTTATACGATTTTTCTCGGGACTCAAACGGCGCCTTGTTCGCGAACCGTTTGTGTGAGGGGCCTATATATACACACACCCATGAATAGCGGTTCACGCTCTTTCTGATTCCTACACACTTTGTCCTTTGCCCTTTCAACTTCCTTGCCCAGAGACCTTGTTCTTGCTCCAATGGCGCAGCCCTTTCCATTTTCTTCAGTTGACATGGAGAGGGTGGCGATGCTCTCCAAGATTGCGCCCGAGGGTTCCCTCCACCTTCGCCATGGAACCCTCGCACCGCGGAGCGCACCCGGGGAGATCGTCGTCTTCACCTGTGGACTATTGGCGGGCTTGGTGCCGCCTTTCTCTGAATTCTTCCTCACTGTCCTCCATTTTTATGAAATCCACATCTTCATCTTACTCCCAATTCTATTCTCATTCTCTCCACCTTCGCGTACCTCTGCGAGATATTCGTAGGGGTAGCGCCCAAATTTCCTCTCTTCTTCTACTTCTACATCCTTCGTAGCTCCTCAAGCGGTGGGATCATGAGGCTGCCATTTTCATCTCCTTGACGGGTTGGCCACCCTTCATTCCCCTCGGTAGAAGTCCAAGCGGAAGTCGTGGCGGGCGGCCAGGCTCTACGCGGCGGCGATAGCGGTCGGCGCTCTTGGGATGCCCAGCCGCGTGGCGGAAGCCGCGCGAGTTGGGCTTCGCTTTGCCGAGAAGACAGCGGAACTCTGGCGATGGCGGCCCGCATCAAGCGGCTGAGCCTTGCGGCTTTGATTGGGGCACTAGTAGTCGAGACCGTGGCGAAGGATCGGCCCCTTCGTCGTGCCCACCTGCGCGTGGCGATACAGTGATGTGACATGACCCGCACACACCGGTACATAGTTCTTTATTCTTCTTATGAATACATATCTTCTTTTGTGGTTGCCATCAACTAACAATCTTGTCTTCCTTTTTTTGCCAGGCACAGGGAACTTGAACAGCCCTGCCATCTCCAAATGGCTGTTCAGACTGCTCCCGCCAATGCCAAGCATCCCGAATTTCCCTCTGGGGCCCAGACAGCTCTGCGATTTGGAGTCCATGGGCTGCCAGATCATCAAAATTTGTTTCGGCGATGGACTCCATCGGCCCTTGGACTTCTTACCAGCCAGTCCCTTGGTGATCGGGACCGACCCTGGCGCGATCGAGACACGAGAACAGCGGCCGTGCCCTCGGGCATGCAGGTCCCGAACCTAGAGGCCTACGCCGAGATTGGACTCCCGCCACCAAACTCCGCCGCTCCTCAAAGCGGCGGCAGGCAGCCAGGATCTTCATCAGGGGCAGTATCTGCCGCCCTGCTCGGCGGCTAGCTCCTAACACCAACTCCCGGCATCGAGTTCGCCGGCACCGACCTCGTCGTGGTGACTCGATTGTTGCCACCGCCCGCCCGAGAGCGCTCCACTTCTGGTGGCTTCCTTCATCTTAGGGTCACCTCAAGGCGGCCCCTCAAGGTGCTCGGCGTGGCCGACATCCTGGCGCCAGCCGGTCTGGCGGGGACTTTTGCCCGAGGACCACCTACGCGCCTCAAAGTGGCTCAAGTGGATGTTGCGGCGCATGGCACCCGCCCACCCTTCAATCGTGCTCGCCGCTCAACCTCGGCTTGGGCTGCCTTTCGCTTTCATGGGACTTGGCGAGCACCGCATCCTCGGGCGCCCTCCTCCACAGCGACCATTCAGCGCAAAGCGCCAAATGTCGCGGATGGTGGCGCTTCTGTGAGGAGTGCAGAAGAAGAAAGGGAAGGTGCTCTTGGCCGAGAGAGGAGGCTGAGGCGGCCTGCCTGGCAGGAGGCTGAGGCGGCCTTGAGGCGATGGGCAGCTGCGCCACCTGTGCACAACCTCGCCCGTCATGCTCAGACCAGCTTACGGTGCATGGCGAGGTGCTGGAGCGGCTTGAGGAGGATCTTCGCTGATCATTTGGAGCCTTCGGCACCTGTCCCGACCATGGCATCACTCGGGTCCTTGGCGAAGCCCTCGGCTGCTTACTGCCGCCTTAACCCTTCGCTCACTTAGAAGAAGCGAAGTTCTTGATTGCCACGCGGCGTTTGTCTTTGGCGTCTTTGCGCTAGCGCGATGCCTCCTTCGATCGATGGCAGTCATGGCGGCATTGAGAGATGAGGCCCGAGCGTAAGCGTCGTCTGTGAACAGCGAACCGTCGCCCGGTGATGTGATGGAGGACCAGGAACCTCGGCGGTGGCGAGGCGAAGTCGAAGGTCAGCGAGCATCAAGTTGCCAATGACAAGCGATGGCGGGCGCTTCCCTTGTTTTCTTCATTTCTTCTTTTTCTTATTTTGCTTTTCTGTATGCAAAAACTATCTTAGTAATCACAATGAAATCGGCGTCTTTTGACTTTACCTGCATGAGTGTTTGTCTGTGTTTTGGTTGCGTTTGCTCAACTCGACCACTGGGCGACCAGCCCCCAATCTTGACGCGATGCAAACCTGAACGCTTAGGTTAGGTCAATACTTCGGCGCTTCTTGGGTGACTACAAGTAGTCGCTACAATCGCAAAAAAAAGTTCACATAAGACATGCGGGACATAGACAAATAGAGTCTTAAGTCCCTGCGTGAGGTTATCCTTTGGCCCATGCCCTTCCGGAACTTAGATCCTAGCGATCTTTTGGAGCAGGCTAAGCGCTAGCGTGGCAAACCGGCGAGGTCCCTAAAGGTGGTTTGGAGCTGCGGTGTTACGCGGTGGCAACCAGTCGCTAGCCACATTGAACCACCGTGCCGCTTTTCGCTCTGATGCTTTGTCCTCGCTGGCAGCCAAATCTTTGGTGTCTCCTTTATTAGCAAGGAGGCGAGTCAAGTTACGGCGCTTTGACAACCACGCACAACCTGACCCAACAGGTCGATAATACTCAGTGCAAACAACTTATCTTGACCACAGGCCATCGAGCGACCAGACCCCAAGCCTGCCGTGGTGCCATCTCGAATGTTTAAATTAGGCCAGTGCTTCAGCACTTCATCTGTAATTGCACGTAGCCACTGAAAACACAAGTAGATGTTACGCGAGGCATGTAGGAAACAGCCTAAAAGAACATAAGTCCCCACGCAGGGTTGTCATGGTCCCTTTCTTTTTGGAACTTAAGCCCTTGTGATTTTTCTCGGAACCAGCCCGCGGCATTGCGTGTCAAGGTAGCGGGTCCCCAAGAGTAGTTTTGGGCCTGCGGTGTCTGCGGTGGCAACCCGAGGTGTGCTAGCTGCATTGAACCACCGTCTTGCTTTTCAGCGCTCTGATCGCCCGATCCTTGCTGCCTTGACGCAGGGTGTTACCATATATATCAACAAGGCGGCTAAGCTGTCGATGCCAATGACACCCGTGAAATACTACCCAGGGGCACAAGTTGGGAGGATAAAGCAAAAGCCTTTAGCCGAACAACTTCCTTGACCGTCGTGATCGGCCCGACTAGCTAGGGAGAGCCACCCTTTTAGCTAATCGGGTGAACTACAAGTACTTACAGTTCTTAGGGATAAAATTTACATAACAACTCCAAGTTGTGGGAGTTCGCCCGACTCTTGGCGATCCTCGGTGGCCAGGACCGCCCACAGTCGAGAATCTTTGAGACCACCTTAAGGGGCCCCTCCACGAGGAGATGGTTGTGGCGCCGAGCATAGAATGGATTCTCATGAAGACTAGGTCACCCTCCTAGTGTTCTCTTATGGACAGGGTGGTGTGAATACACTTTGAAACTTCTTTGGTACAAGAGTGTGCGCAGCGAGATGGCGGTCGTCACCTCCTCCAAAAGGTTGACTTCTTCTCGCGGTGGTCTTCTTGGCCTTCCTCATTTGAGAGCAATGAGATCGTGGGGAGCAAGCTGACGGCTTCAGACGGAAGAACAACCACGCCCCATAGACCAAGAAGAAGGTGTTTCTCCGATCGCCCAATTGGGTGTGGTCTTGATGACCACAACTGCAGTAGGGAGTTCTTTAGTCACCGCCCCGCTTATACGCTTATGGAGCCGATCAAATGCTCTGGGTCTTGAGGCCCCTCAACACCGGTAGCGTTGGTGCCTCTACTTAGCCATTACTCCTCGGGTGGGCCACGACAAAAGCATACCTTAGTGCCCATCTCATCACAAAAACTCTAGGAATCTTGCGCTGGTGAATTGAGTGTGGATTGTCGTGATGATCGATTAGCGACTCCAGCGGGTAAAGATTCCATGCATGAACTTGATAGCGGCGCGCGTGATGGGCGCACTACTTCACTTCAACCCACTTAGTAAACTTAGCCGATGGTGGCGAACAGATCGGTGAAAGCCCCACAGCCAGCTTGCGAGCACGGGCCGGGATATCGACCCAGAGACAACAAGCGGCCAGAAGGCGGGATGGTTTGCGGGGCTTGAGAATTTGGTTGGTGGATGCACTGGCGAAGGAATTGGCATGCCGCATGTCTCCTCACACTTCATAAGCATCTGGAGGCGATAGGCCAATAGAATCCTTGGCGGGCAGCTTTGCTTGAGCCAGCGTCCATTTGGACATATGGCTCTGCACATGCCTCCATGGATATCGAGAGAGCAAATTGCTCCCTCTTCAGTGATGCACTTCATAAAATTCGTTTCTACTCGTGCGATAGGTCCCCACCTGCAGTATAGCACTTGGCCTTGCGTGCAATTTTCTCGGTGACGCATCATAAATCGGGATCACTTGGTCCCGTAGGAAGGCTAGGATAGGATCCATCCATTGCTCTTCCTGACCAAGTGTGGCGACCACGAGGTGATCGCCCGGGTACTCTGCCTGGCCAAACTTTTCCCTAGGTGCCGCCGTGACACCGCAAATCTTCCCTCGAACCAGGAAATTTGAGGTGGGTGTCTTTGTCTTCCACCACTGAGCTGGAAGCCGTGGCAATACGTCGCCTTCCCGCGAGTCGGAGGCGCGATGGTGCCGTCGTCCCCACCTTGAGCAGGAGGCGGCGTGACGGGGGTCGCGTTAGTCTTTCTTCAAAGGCCTGGTAGAAGAGGTTCTTGAGGATCTGTTTGTGAAAGCCGTCGCCATGTGATTGTCATCGTGGGATATGGATATATCGATCCTTGAAGTGGCGTTCCATCCTTCGACCTCATGAAGTATCTCGGCCATGGTGGGGTCGAACATTAAAATTCCTTCGCGCTGATTGATGACCAGCGGGAGTCGCCTTTAACAGAGGTGCGGGCGCCTAATGTTGAGGCGGTGCGTAGCCACCTTGACAAGCCCTCATATTGGCGATGTTGTTGGTGGCCTTGAAGTCGAGCGACCATCTTTGGAGGATGTTGCGGTCGGAGAACGGGACAACTCCGGCCCTGCTGGCGTCGAGCTGAAGGAAGTGTCGAAGAACAAAATCGGGGAGAAAGCGCGGATATCTCTTGACCCGGGAGTGGCGAGAGTCCATTGGCAACAAACTCACCCGGCTTACGGCTCTTGATGGCGGTCTGGGGTACAAACTTGGCGAAATTCCCCGGCTCCAGACCACTTGGCGACATAGCCTTGACTTCGGTTGTGGAGGATCTCTCGAGAGGGTAGGCAGTGTACCGTGATCTCTCGCCCTTGGAAGTAGTGGCCTTGACTTCAGGATGCCATCGGGGCGTACAACATCTTACGTGCTTATGGGTACTTGGTCTCCGCCTCATGTAGTACCTTACTAGCGTAGTAACCGGCCACGGATGCCCTCCTCTCGCCACTAGTACGCTTACCACCACGGGGGTAGTGGCAATGTCTGAGCAATGGTTACGCCGGGCTGAGGCGACCCGGCACTAGCGGGAGGAAGTCTTGCTTCAGAGTCTTCAAGCTTCGTTGAACCTCTTTGGTCCACTCAAAGTGGTTTGTCTTCTTAAGCATCTTGAATAGGGGTAGGCTTCTTTCTCCTAGCAGGCGATAAATCATCAGAGGCGCCGGGTGACGGTGAGCCTTGCACTGCTTGGGCGAATCAGCGGCTTCATGTGCTCGATGGCGCTCTCTGTCGAGTTGGCTTCAATGCCTGACTTGACACGAGAATCTACTTACACTTCGGTCATAAACACACATTTCTCGAGGTTGAGCTTTAAGCAATTCTTAGGAGGTTGGCGAAGGTTTCCTCGAGTCTTGATCAGTTCTTCACTCTTCTTAACTTTCACAACCAAGTCATCGACGTACACCTCAAGATTTTTCCCTATCTGTGGATGGAAAGAAATATGCATGGCACGTTGATAAGTAGAACCAGCATTTTTTAACCCAAAAGCCATTTTGAGATAGCAATAAACACCCATTGGGGTTACAAAGCGATTTTTCTTCGTCTTTGCGCCATGCTAATCTGGTGGTACCCAGTATGCATCGAAAACACTGACTATTTCGCATCTGCCGTTAGTCGGCGATGAGATCGGCCGGCGGCGGTAGATCAAGATCGCCAGGCGGGCCTTGTTGAAGTCGGTGAAATCGGCGCACATCCGCCACTTCCGTTGGATTTCTTGACAAGCACGAGGTTGGCAAGCCACTCGGTGAAGACTTCCACGACAATCTCTGCTTGACAACTTCTCTACCTCCTCCCGAATGGCATCTTGCGCTCTGGTGCTGTCTCGAGACCTTTTCTTGGGCCAAGGTGCACTCTGGGGCGTTTCAATCGGTGCTCGATCACCTCTCTGGGGACGGTCATATCGGACGGATGCGAGTGAACACGTTGGAGTTAGACTAGAGGAAGGTGCGGCGCATCTTCCTATTTGGCGCGGTGGCGCCAATGTTGCCGATCTTCGGGCTCGCCCTCGCTCGAGAGACCACCTTAACCTCGTCGGCGAGGCTAGGCGAGCTGCAGATCTTCGCCGAGGGCTCCGGATAAGCGGCATCGGCCGGTCTTACAGTGGCGCCGGCCAGTCCATCGTGCTTGTGGCAGCGCAAGGCTTCTTTGTCCACAGATATTAATGGGGCCACCGAACCAGGTATCTTCACCACCATGTATGCATAGTGGGTGCGTCGCCATGAACCCAGCCAGCCGAACCAAGCGGGGCATTATGCGGGAGATCAAATCGGCGACTTCAAAATCCACCATTTGATGCAGTAGTTGCTTTCCTCCCGAAGGTGAGAGGCGCGCCTTTGCCAGACGCACAGAGCGGCCCGGGGTGATCCCATAGAAAGGCAGGCGGGCGCAACTCTGGCATGATATCTGGGCGCTGAAATGCCTTGGAGGGCGGAGAGGTTGATGGAGCTCCTCGTCCCTAGCACCGCGCCCAAGCTTCACGTTTGGATCGTGGGCGAAACCACGATCGGAAGGTGACATAGGCGATAGTGCTCTCGGGGTCGAGTCGCCGTGAAAGTGATCGGCTCCTCAGGCCACTTGACATCGACCCGCCCACAGAGCTTGGCCAAGTGTGCGCAGACCTCCCTCCTCGGCCGTTTGTACATCGTGTTGGAGGGTAGGTGGCGAGCCACCATGAATGTCGCATACAGTTTGAATGCACTTTCTTTGAAGGCGATGAAGGCGAGGTCTTCGTTATGGTCATCATCAGGCGGTGCTCCTTAATCATTGCTCCACCATCATACTCTGGCACAGCAGCGGCGAGTCATGGAGTGTTGGACTGTGGATCGAGGCGATGAGGCACTGCCCTCCTTCTCCTCGCGGCGGTCATTCCTCCGACCGCGGTGATCATTTTGCTGGTCACGGCGGTCGCGCCTTCGCGGCTCGGTATCCCTGCGCTCGCGCTCGGCGGTCAGGACCCGGCTGGTCTCAACCGCCTCACGCCTCCTCGCCTTCTTGCTCGCGGGGCGGGACCCTTGAAGTCCGGCTTCATCTCCGTCGCGTCCGCGTCGCGAGGCGAACCACCGGCCCCGAGCTTCCGCCACCGCTAGCGCGCTTGTGCCAAGGGAAAAACTTCGAAGGTAGTGGTGATGTTGCAGGTGGTCATCTTCTCTCGCATCTTGTGGTCCCAAACACCTCTCGAAGCGATGACGACCGTACTGCCGGAAATCAGGAGATCGTGTTGCGACAATGGTAGATCGTCGGATGAAGTCGCATAGCGATTCCCCTCTTTCTGCTTTCGAGGGCATGGAGATGAATCCTCCATGCGGTTGTGTGTATGAGCCTTGAAAATTGGCGGCGAAGAGGCCACACAACTCCTCCACAAGTGTCTGCGATCCTCACGGGAGGTTTAACGACCTGACTGGCCGAACCCGTCAAGGCGTTGGGAAATAATTGGCCATGGCCTTTTTGGACCCTTGATGACTCCGCACCACCGTGGTGTAGATCTGCAAAATTACTCGGGTTGGTGGTCTTTGTCGTACCCCGATGGATCTGCGGCCCGAACCTTTAGACCCACGCTACCGCCGGCCGCCGGAAAAGGCGGCACCCAGCGCCATAGGAGAGTCATGCCATCCACCTAAACCCGGCCCAAAGGCAGAGTGGAGAAGTGCGGATCTCGACTCCCCAAAGAATCGAGAGGTGGTCCTCCTCCTTGCTCTGAGTGAGAGTCATGGAAGGCCTTTATCCTAGGAGCCATCGCCTGTCGTGGCCTTGCCCACAGGTGCGGCAATGCTGCTTGGTTGATTCGCAAATCATCACCGCACCACCGCGATGCTTCTCCAGATGAACCCTCGAGTCCTCGCGGCTCCCCTTGAGTCGGGACTGCGTCTTATCGCCCTTTCCTCTGCTCTCTGGCCCTCTGGCAGGCGCTTCCCTTCGAGGCGGTGGAAGCTTAGATGCGGTCGTACGCACCCTTGATCGAGAGTGGCGGCTGTGTGCGACCGTCGGGCATCCCCATGGTGGGCTATGTCTCTGAAGCCGGCAATGTCTCGAAGGCATGGCGTGGCGGGGTGTCTCTGCGAGTTCCCGGGGTGGTCGAAGAGGGGACGGTGCATGTAGGTTACGAGCGGGGTGGTGCCTCCATGACCAACCGTCATTGAGCCGGATGTTCGCCGTCGCCGAGGCACCAGCCTCCTGCAGAGGCGTCGTGAGATGATCCCTTATCTGGCGGGAGTCTTGAGGCGTGTCTGGGCATTGCTAGCCTCGCCGCCTCTTTTTCTTTGTGAGTGGGAACTTCGCCATCACGGATGCATGGTCCTTTAGAACGAAAGGCAGGATCTCTTGGAGAGATGGCTGGGTGAGCCAACCGCTATCCCCTACAGCGCCCCACGCCGGTGTATTTTCATTGGGACGGGACCCTATCAACGGATGGGGTGTCCCCCAGAATAGAGATTAAGGTTTGGTAGAGGGCGTCTTTGCGGTCGGACACCCTAATGGCTCTCGCTCGAGGGACCCTAGGGATCAACAGATCAACGGACACACCGATGTACCCAGGTTCGGGCCCCCAGTGTGGGTAACAGCCCTACATCTTGCTAGATCTTTGTTGATGTATGTTGAGCTGGTTACAATGCTTTTTTCAGTTCGTTCTCCTTCTTTTTTCTCTCTAAGTCTGGGTCTCATTTTCTTCTAGGTCTCAGTCCCTCAGTCCCCCTTTTTCCATGCACCAGAGCTCCCTTATATAGATTGGGCTGGTTCGAGCAGGTGAGAATGTGACATCATACTGATCTACGATTCATTTATTACACCCATCACTGTAGTCCTGTCTCTCAAGCCTCATTTAATGTCACTTTGTAAGCCGCCCGTTGCCCGGGATATGACTTTCTGCGGCCCGGGTTAGGTGTGGCGTCGAGAGGATGGGCCGTTATTGTGTCGGCAATGAAATTCGCCGCAATCAATGGCTCGACCGACGTGTCGAAGGAAGAACCGGTGAAGCCTCCTTCTCATCCTTTTGGTCACCATGTGGCACGGAGAGTGGAGCTGACCGCCCGCTCGCTCGCTAGGATGCCCGCAGACGTCGCCCGGCCGAGTGGGGCTGATTCACCGTCTGCTCGCCCGAGCGCCATGTGGGCGCTACGCTGGCGAAGGGGCTGACCGCCCGCTTTTCGCCGGAAGTTTACCCGCGTGGACGCTTCGCCCGGAGAAGGGCTGTCGCTTCGCCGAGCGCCACATAGGTCGGCGCCCGGCGAAGGCTGACCGCACTTTGCTCGCCAGTCGCCCGTAGGGCCTTCGCCAGAGAGAGGCCTGGTCGCCCTCACCTTTCGCCGAGCCGCCCGTGGGCGCTTCGCGCGGCAGTGGGGCTGATTACCGCTTTGCTCGTTAAGCGCCCGTGGGCGCTTCGCCCGTGAAGGCTTAATCGCCCTTTGCTTTCGTCGAGCGCCCGCATGGCAGCGCGCCCGGCGAAGGTGCTGATTCTCACTGCTGGCGGGGCGCCCGTGGGCGCTCACCGGCGAGTGGGGCGGATCGCCCGCACTGCTTTCGCCCGAGCCGCCGCGTGGTCTTACTTATCTGCGGCGGAGGCGGTACCTGGCGTAAAGTTTGCGACAACCGTCACCCCCTAGTCGCCGGAAGCTAGCATAGCCGTGGCGTGGTGTTCCCGCCCGTGCGTGTGGATAACTTGGAACATTGCTCTGAAGCTTCAGCGCTAGGATGACCCACAACGATGGTACTCACAAGAAATTTGTTGGAGGATCTTGAGGCTAATCGACTACATACACCTGCGCTTACATCGACTCTACTTTCACTATGGGTCTATGCGTCTAGTGGTAATTCTGTGATTTATAACTTGCAGTGGTCTTTTAGTTACGCGGTAGAAAAATGTTTTGATTTTTCGCTAGAGTAGCCTACCAGTTTCCTAACAGTATCGCCCTATCAACTAAATAGACACTTTGGATCTCTTTTCAATTCATCAAATTTCAAGTTATGCTTTGCTATATCGAATGATTCCTTTGTGTACCATTATTCTCAAGTTATGCTTACTGTAATTGTAAATAAACACTTTGCTGCTTGATTCTTTTGTGTACCATTATGCTTGAAATTTGTGTACCATTATGCTTGCTGGATGATTCAATGGAGAGAATGAAACCTTCCAATGTTCCTCGTCAGAGTGATGTTCTGTTAAGAATTTTGTAAACAAGTAAGCCATCCATCTTTGATTAATTTCATAGTTCCATCTTTGTTTCCTAAATCTCGGCAGTGGTTAACACTTCACATTGATCTTCTTGCTGCAATCAGATCTTGAACAGTACGCTGGACGTTCAGAGAGCTACCACCACCAGTGTCTACAATCATTTGTCAGAGTGAAGCATCAGGCCATCAAATTAATTAGAGAAATAAGGTACAGCTATAGCTAAATTATATTCATATCCAACAGAAGAATAAATAAGTACTAAACAAGTTGGTAATATGTTGGTTAAAGAACTCCCCAAGTTGGTAATAGCCTCACTGTGCTGTCTCATTTTTCACCGATGACACACTTCTCTAATTTGAAGTTTGAACTGGTATTCTAATAAAAACCAACTCTTGCTTTTGAGGCTATAATTTGCTATTTCATTCATTTTCTAAACATGATTGTCAAGACAAATTATATCTTTTGTGTATTAGAGTTGTATCTGGACGCTTTTGTTGGCTAAACAACATATGCATCCTAAGAACCGACGTGTTAATCATCTCCAGTTCTTCACTTTGTCATGTTTACATTTTCTGTACAACTTTCATGTTTAGCATCAAAGAGATTAGGAGTTAGGAAAAATGATGCAATGGAGTATTACTGTTCTGCTCTTAGAAATTGCTTGTTAAGCATTAGCACTGGTAAGATGCTTTAACTAACATACTAAATCACATGTTTCCCACTGATATGGTGACAGGGGCTTCTAATCTATCATTGAGCTCGCAAGCCAAAACAAGCTAACTCGAGGCCCTTGCCACGTCGAGCTGAGCGTGGTTCCTAGCTCGTTCTCCAAACGAGCTGAGCCGAGCCATGTTTCCAAACTAGCTTGACCGAGCGAGGCTAGGCTCGTTTCCATCCCTACTAATCAGTACTTACAAAATGGCACTCGCAGGATGCGAGCTAATTAGACTAACAAACATTATACTAGGAAGGTACGAACCTACGTGAGGGTAGCACAACATCAGATAAGAGGGGCCTACCAGTGAACTCCTCATGCTGCACTTAGACAACACCAAAAGCTGCAAGGACACCGGAGATCAACAATATCCAGCAGTACAACACAGCAGTGCCTAGAAGGAGCAAGAAAAATATACCTTGCAACGACCACCATAGGAGCGATAGTGGCACTAGAACACAGCATGCTGGCGGTGAAGCCTGACGAAGGCACCGAGGAGGAAACCCTTCGGTTGATTGGGCTCAGCGCTAGGAATAACGGCAAGGGCGATGCCCAGGACGGCCGTGACTAAGGCGCAGCGGCGCAGTGCACTGCACGGCGACGACGTGGGTCTGTGGAGGTGCCGAGGAGGAATCTATTGTACCAATCAGGCTCGAGGGAGAGAAGGCGCTGGCCTTGGGTCGGTCAAAAGTTGTGGAAGGATGCAGCGGTGTCGGAGGCCAAGGAAGGGGGCATAGCGCGCGGCAGGCGTAGCTGCGGCACAAAGAAGGGGCGATGAAGGAGACGGAGTCTAGGGAAGGGGATCGGGCTAGGATCGAGGGAGATAGTGGATCAGGGGAGACAATATATCTCGTAGCGGCACGGATCGAGGGCGAAGGCAAGGTGGATAACAGGTGGGCTGTTAGCTGATCCTACTCTCAATCCGACATAGCAAGCGGCCATCCACCACACACACCGCTGCCCGTCGCGTGCCCCACACACCGGCCATGCACCACCCCCGACGCTGACTGGCCTCGTAGCTGCACCGTGCCACACCACCTGTGTGCGCATCACGGTGGTTGCCTCCAAATCTCGGTCATGCCGCATGCCGGGCAGCGCGCTGAGCCCAGGCACCCCCATGGACCGCCTCAATCGCTCTGCTCCGCCTGGCCATGCGGCAGCTCATGCACCACCGCGCCGGCCCCGGCCATCTGCGCCGAGCACTGGCCTCTTGGCCATCCCCAAGCCGAGCTGCTTGCCACCGGCCACCCTGGTTTCTTGTGCCACAGCCGCCTTCATCGCGCACCGATGTCAGAAGCAAATCAAAAAAACAAGCTCTCAAGAATGGAGGAATACTCAGAGAGGTTTTTGGTGCTGCGAAGCGGCAGCTTTTCATCAGACTCTATTCAATATATAAAGCAATAAACTGGGAGCAAAAACAAGTGATCGTGGCCTCTCCGGCCGACCGAAATGCACGCCATGTTACCCATCTCCATGCGCCATTTTCGCATGCAGTAGGACATGCTGGGCGACGCGCTCCTTGTGCGACCATGCACACACTAGAGCTCAACTCTAACATGCACAACTCTAACATGCAGAACCACAAGACTCGGCCATGCTCTGAACTGAAAAACAAAAGGAAACATTGAAACTTGCAAGATTTATTCAACAAATCTCCTCCTAAATCTTGTCACGTTGAATTACTTGACTTCAATCAGGCCGATCTTGTTGCAAAGCTTCTGGAATCTGATCCTGCAAAGAGGCTTTGTCAGAACATCACCTAATTGCTCTTCGGTTCCAATGAACTCCACTTCAATCTCTCTGCATATTCCCGAATAAGATGAAATCTTGTGTCTATGCGCTTACTTCGGTCATGATGCTCATGGTTTTTTGATCAGCGAGATTGTGGACTTGTTGTCTATTCTTAGCATCGGCCTACTGAGCTCTAAATGCATTATGTCAGCTAGTAGCCGTGCTAGCCATATTGCTTGACAAACAGCAGTAGCAGTAGCAATATATTCAGCCTCACAACTAGATAAAGCCACCACTTTCTGTTTCATTGACTGCCAAGTGATCGGACTATCGCCAAGGAAGAACAATACTCTAGTAGTGCTCTTCCTTCCATCAATATCGCCAGCAAGATCACTATCACTGAATCCCCTTAGTGCTAGTGCCTCATTCTTCTTCTTCCTTGGATAATAGAGTCCCCAATTTCTTGTCCCAGCAATATACCTCGATTATATGTTTCATTCTTTGAAAAATGATCTTCATCGGCTCCTCCAAAACCGACTCACATACCGAATTGAAAATGCGGATCGGGCGAGTATTGATCAAATACTGAGACTTCAACCAAGCTCCTGTATATGGATGCATCAACTGGTAGACTTGCACTCTCCTTCTTGGAGTTTGATCGCGGTTCCATCGACACCTGACAAGCGTTGCATCCTAACATTCCTCCTTTCATGTAACGTCCCGAAATTTGGCTTAATCTTAATTTTTGGGGTTATTTAAATTTTTGTGAATTAATTAAAAAGCATTTGCATTTAATTGAATTTATCTGAATTTTTGGGAATTATTTGGATTTAATTGAAATTAATTTGGGTTATCCTTCTCTTGAATAATTAAATATCAGAAAAGGTAATTATCAAAAATAAATAAAAATATTTTATTTAGGCTCAAAATGCTCTGAAATATTTTCTGGAATTTTTCTAGAATTTTTTAGTATTTTTAGTGCCTAATTAATTACTTTGAATTTCTACAATTATTTTTATTAAGAAAAGCGGAAAATCGCAAGCTACGATGTCGGGCGAGCCCAACACGTGCTTATGCCAACTCTAGCCGCCCACTCCGGATTCGTTCGATCGTCAGACGGTTGTGGTGCGCGTTGCTTATAGCATGGATCGTTGGATCTCGGCGTCGGCCGTTAGGATGTCGCCACGTGGCGTGAGTGGCAGCGTTATTCTTTGAGCCGTTGGATTGCGATCGGACGGTGGTCGGTCGATGTGCGCCGGGGAGAACCTTTGCCCGCACCGCCATCGCCCGTTAAGCGCAGCGGTTATGTCGAAGATTTGCGCGTATCGAGGCTTGTCCGGCGGAAGATAAAGTCCCCATCGCGTAGCGCCGTTCTGCTCATTTGCCCTCTCTCGTGCCTTGAATTCGTGCGTGCACGCGCTAGGCTTCGCCGGATGCGACCTTCCACCGCCTCGGTTTTCTTCACATTCGTAGTTGTTCGCGCTCTCCACCGCACTTGAGACCTTCGTCGAGTTCCACGTGTCGTCTAGCGTCGTCGCCACTTCTTCACGTCGGGGAAGCCTTGTAGCGCCCGCCGAACCCGCCGTCTTCCTCGTCTCGGTCTTCGGGAGGCTGCTGCGCCGCCCGACTACTTCAAGCCCCAAAGCCCGTCGGATTTTCATCGGACGACCAAAATAACGACCGTCCCTTCCTCTGTAGCGCTAGGCGGGATGTCTTGGGTAATGATGGCGTTAGATCTTAATCGGGTGGTTCGATTAAACCACATAGGCTTGTAATAAGCGCATCGTTAGGGTAACCATCACCGTTGGATCGTCATCCAACGGCGTCGGTGCATCCGCGGAGGCTTGTGAATAGGAAATCGTTAGGGTAACCATCGCGTTGGATCGTCATCCAGCGCGTCAGTCGTCCGCGTAGGCTCGTGAATAGTAAACTCTCCGATAACGGCGGTAGTAGGATTTGAAATGTCTTGATGTGGATGTCGGCTGCGTGGATGGGTCGGCCGTCGCCGACCGACCGTTGGTTGGATCAGCAGGCGGAAAGATTGGAGCAGCGTGGACCGTCGGTGTCTGTGGCGTGTCGACTTCGGTTGGAGCAAGCAGCATTCATCGGGCCCCTTGTCGATGGGTGGACGGCCGGGTGTCTTGGCGTCGACGCCAGCGTCATCGGGGCCACATGTCGATGTCGATGTCGGCGTGGCTGTCTCGGGTGTTGACCGCGTGTCCGCAGAGAGAATTAACCAAATTTTCAGTAGGAAAATAAATAGAATAATTCGGTTTTTCTTTTAATTGAATTTTGAGAATCTTGCAAATGCTATAACTTTGCGTTTTATCTCGAATTGGGTGATTCAGTTCTAAAATTTGTAAAATGTGAACTATTTATTGGTGATTTTTATTTTATTTTTAGTGATGATCTTGCTGTCTTTCTTAGTATATTTATTGTGTACCGCGTTTGTTTGAGTAGACTCAGGAGTTCTTAGGGAATCATCGGAGAAGAATTTGAAAACCCAAAATGCAAAAGCAGACCAAAATGAGCTATTGTTGAAGGCAAGTCATGCTTTGACAATATTGCCCCTAGACTTTTAAAATGTATTTCCATTTAAACTATGCATGCTATATTAATTAAGAAAATGACATTGGTTAATCTTGGGTAGTTTAGATAATAACCCTACCTTGTTAATGCCACCTTGTTAATATTAATTGTATGCCCTGCAATCCTTGTCAACCTAAGATATTAAATTGAGTTGGTTGCTATTATAAAGCCAACACGGGAGGCTAACCGTGATTAGCTGCTTAGTATGCTTGTAGGCGTGGAATGACTTTCAAATTTGCAAAAGAATATTGACTAAACAATTATGAAACGCATTTTGGAATAATGCAATGATGTCATGAGATGGATTTGAGGGTAGCGACCTGTGTAGTTCTACTCATGCAATGACACAGGCATTGGCATGTCTTTGCATAAATGCAAGCAGGGATGGGAAATGATTTGGGCCGGGGCAAGTGGTAAGAAGGCTTCATGTCGGTGGGCTTTGTGGCAGCGGGATGTATTGAGATGGTAAAGGCTGTGTGTGAGAAGTGTAAAGCGGATGTCTTGCCCGGGGCAGATTAAGGACTTCACCTTGCGAGCCTTTGGTGAGTTTCTCGTACAACCACTTATCAAGAATGGGGCGGACCTAGTTTAGTAGGTTTCTAATATCTTTCCTTTGACACCTCGGGGCGGCAGTTACACCAAAATGTAAGTATGGGGGCGTACATGCTTTGCGGCTTGGTACCCATCCAAGCTGTATTTACTGTTCTAAACTTTGGCTCTGTGTGAGGAAGTGTTAGAAAGGCAATCTTGGAAGAGGTTCCTTTGGTTAAGTGTTAGTCTCGAAAGACTTTGTTGCAATCAATACGCTTTGTGTGGTGGCGGTTGTATCTGTGGGTAAAGTGTATAGCCTCTGCGAGTATGTGTGTTGAATCTATTGAATAGCGCGTCCACGGTATTGGACAATGCTCGGGATTACGGTCAAGGGTTAGATTTTAAAAATAAAAGAGTGGAATGGGTGGTGTGTGCCAAAGGCGATGAATCAAACTTAGGGTGTGTGCAAACTCTTGAAAAAATTGAAATTAATTATTATTAATATTGATTTACGCCTTTAATCTAATAGGATTACTGTTAAAAAGAAATGCTTTATGCAAAATAACCATTTAAGCCTTTCCTTTGGGCTAAACCATGCATGTAGTAATAGAATGCATTGTGCATGACTTGTTGAGTATGTTGTATACTCACCTTGCTTCAACAACAACCTCGGAAGAAGAAGCTATGCGGCTTGGGAAGAGGAGTTCAACGAAGGCCGGAGGATTAGGGATTAAGACTCGTGGGTTGCACTTTGGCTCTGAGGGGTTTCATTACGTACTTTTGCTTCGCTATTGAACATGCTACTTTGATATTTATAAGCCTGTAGTAGTTATGTAAGGTGACCATAAGGTCGTGTAACTTCGGTTATAATTATGCTTGAAGTACTTTATCATTAATTCATTTGTGTATGATTGTGGTACTTCAACTGTTTATCTGTGTGTACTAAGCGTGATCTGGACTAATCTGAGAATACAGAGGTCGGTTGCAGTTCGGGTCCCAGCGAGTTAATATCGAGCCATCTTGTTGTAGGACTTAACCCTAGTTAGGTAGCGTCTTGGAGGGATAAAAATTAATTTCTAAAGAATAAAATTTGGGCAAGAATAATCAATGAAATCTTGACTCATCCCTTCTTCCTTACTTCATACCTATGATGTATTTTGCTATTACTTTTGTGTTCTTTTAAAATTTTAATCTTGTGCGTTGCTTTGGCGGATCACGGATGGTTCACTCCTCCCAGCCAGCGTCACGGAGGCTCTGTGAGAACTTTGGAGGATGCTCCAGTCTTTGGGAGGCTTGACCGTCCTCTCTACAGGTCCCTTTGGGTGGTCAGCAGGGATCACTTGGCAGTGGAGGCGACCCTCACCTTATGCAGCGCTGGGAGCACAAGGCGTGCCGGCCGTCCCTCCACCTCTCGATGAGGCGAGCCGGCTCAGCGAGGCATCTGAGGTGTGCGGGTAGCCTATGTCGGGTTAGTAGGGACTCGGCTTGGTGTGGGACACTACTTTCGTGTGCACCCGCCTGAGGGAGGACCCTTCAAGCGCTTGGAGGCTGGAGGGCAACCTGCTTTGTTGTGCACTTGGGCGGGTCGGCTGCGGCTCGGGAGGAGGTCATGGATGCTCGACTCACAGACTCTGTGTGTGCCGCACCTTGGAGGAGACCGAGGTGGCCTGCGAGACCAGGATGCCTGTATTTCAAGAGGATCGCAGGTGGAGGAGAACTCTCTGATCCGGGGAGGCAAAAGCGATCATGGAGCAGCGGCGAGGACGAGGAGGAGCCGGGAGCAGCGAGGCGAGCCAGCGCCAAAAGGACGGCGGCAGTGGTGCCCCAGCGGCACCGATGGGAGGCATGGGGATCGGTTGCCCGATGCCGGCTCACCGCTTGATGTCGTGTCGGCGAGCGCGGCCGGGATAATTGGATAGTGAGATTCGTTGGGTCGGGTAGTTGTTAGGTTTTCTTTTGCGTTGAGACTCACTTGTTTGGAGTCGCGTCTTTAAAATTCGAACCTAGATGTGCGATGTTGTTGTGTGGAACTATTTGATGTGATGTTTGTGACTATTATTATGGTTGCATAGTCCTAGACTATGTGAAACCATACCTATTTAGTATCCTTGAATGAATGTTTAAGGGTTTTAAGTTACACTGTTTCCCTTATAAGTTCTTATACTTGCCTATTCTTTCCCCTTATCTCTAAGCGTCGAGGCAATCAGCGGATGGTGAACACTGCACTTAACCAAGGGGAGGCGATGGTTCACGTCAAGGTGGCGGAGGCGATACACCACCACCCTGGCGGCACGCCGATTGACACTCTGAATCTGGGAGCTTTTCTCGCGGCACAAACTCAATTGATCACGGAACAATGATGGCCTTTGTGCGACAAATCAACACTCGAGCAATCGCCAACAACCAAGTATTAACAATGGTCCCGCCCTACTCAAGGTATGCGAGTTCATGAGGACTCGGCCGCCAACCTTTTAAGCAATGCTAGCCCTTAGAGGCGGATGATTGGCTAGAACCATCGAGAGGAAATTACATATAACGCAATGTGATGGGAATGAGAGGGTGCTTTATGCCTCTCACCAGCTAGAAGGAACAGCAGCTGAGTGGTGGGAAAATTACTGCGCATCACAGGAAAACCCACAGGAAATCACCTGGGAAGAATTTACTATAGCTTTTCGTCAATATCATGTGCCAGAGGGAATTATGGAGCTGAAAAAGGAAGAGTTTAGAGCGCTGAAGCAAGGAGGCCAGACAGTGGCCGATTATTTGAATAAGTTCACTCAACTAGCACGCTACGCTCCGGATGACGTAGCAACCGACAAGGCTAGACAGTCCCGTTTCATGAAAGGACTTAACACTGGTCTACAGGTGGGATTGATTACCCACACCTTTCGGATTTTCAAGTTGGTAAATAAGGCACTTATCTTTGGAGGATAAGCGCAAGGAGCTTGATGATAACATAAGCGCCGCATGGCGCGGAGGGGGGGGCGCCATGGCGGCGAAACCAAGAATGATACCTCGGCAATTTTCTCGATTCCATCAAGGAAGCAATGTCGAGACACCGTCACGATGCCAAGACCAAGAGGACAAACTCCTCGGACCCGGTCGAGTTGTCAATCGAGCGGAGAAACGGCGGATGTCGGGAAAACTTTGCTACAATTACCAATAAGCAAGGCATTTGCCAGCGTGTGCCCAAAGAAGGGAGGAGTGACACCGGTGCGTTTCAACAGGAACACGCTGTTAAAACTCCTACCCAATGAGGAAGGCGAGGACACTGCCAAGTACGGAGCCACATAAGCATTCATGCGGCGAATTAATCATATCTCCGAGCGAAGTCGAGAATGCCACGGACGTCGTGCTCGGTAAGTTCCTTGTCAACTCGATTGCGCTACGGTGTTATTAGATTACGGGCTTCACATTGATTCGTTTCTCAAGATTTTCTTTGTGACAAATGAATTGGATATTGTTAACCTAAAAGTACACTTCTAGTCCAATCCTGGATCGAACTCCGCTCTAAGGTCGGATGTTCGGGGTTAAGCTATTAATAAAAGGGGTAGAGTTCTAGCGAACCTTATCATATTAGATACCCAAACCACGGATGTTATCACAGGAATGGATTGGTTGACTAAGCATAAGGTTGTATTAGACTGCGGGCGAAGAGTTGTGTCTATTGAGAGCCCTGAAGGTAGAAAAGTGGAATTTCATGCAGTGGCAGCTCGAGAAGGACAGATGTTAGTAAACAATCTAGAGACCGTTAGTATAAGAGATGTACCGATGGTCAATGAATACCGGATGTTTTCAGAGGAATTACGGGAATGCCACGAGACGAGAGACATAGAGTTTATGTCGATCTCGGTACCTAGGACCGCACCAATAGCAAAGACCATATCGAATGTCACGAAGAGTTCGTAGAAATGAAGAAGTGATCGAGGAATTGTTGGAAAAAGGATTCATCGAGGCATCGAGCTCATCACCTTAGGGAGCACGGTTACATTGCGTTAAGAAAGAAAGATGGGAGTTTCGGATGTGTGTAGATTATCGTAAGCTTAACGAAGTGACGATAAAGAATAAATATCCGTTACCGGGATAGATGATCTTTTGATCAATTAAGAGGAAGCGGGAGTATTCTCCAAGATCGACCTTAGGTCGAGGATACCACCGATTGAAAATCAAGGCCGAGGACATACCCAAGGCGCATTTTCTTCAAGATTTGGACACTCTGAGTTCACCATCATGTCTTTCGGTGACAAATGCACTGCTTACTTTATGAACTTGATGAATAAAGTATTTATGGAATATTTAGATAAATTTGTGGTCGTATTCATAGATGATATTACGGTTTACTCAAAGGCGAATGAAAACCGCCCAACATTTGAGGTTAATCTTGGGGAAGCTAAAGAGCAAGCGATTGTATGCAAAGTTGATAAATGTGACTTACGGAAGAGCAAGGTGGAATTCTTAGGGCATGTGATGACCATGAGGAATCATGATGGACCCAAGCAAGGTTGAGCGATACTACATTGGGAAGCCTAGAAGGCAGTTCTGTGATTCGAAGTTTTCTTGGGATGGTGGTTATTACGCGGTTTATAGAAGGATTTTCGACAATTGCGGGCCAATTCTGTGATTGCTAAAGAAAGGAGAAGAAATTTGTTTGGACACAGTTGTGAAAAAGTTTTCAAGAATTGAAGAAGCAGACCGACATCGGCCCGATGTTAGTTCAACGGATGTGCACGAGTTTTGATATTTCTTGCGATGCATCACGCCAAGGGCTTGGATGCGTGTTGATGCAAAACGGAAAGGTAGTAGCCTATGCATCAAGGCAATTAAGGCCACATGAAGGGAATTACCCGACGCATGACCTAGAATTAGCAGCTGTAGTGCATGCCTTAAAGATATGGCGTCACTATCTCATCGGCAATAGATGCGAGATATATATAGACCATAAAAGCCTTAAATACATTTTCACCCAATCTGACCTGAACATGAGGCAAAGGAGATGGTTAGAACTGATCAAGGATTACAACATGGGTATCCATTATCATCCAGGCAAGGCCAATGTAGTGGCTGATGCCTTGAGTCGGAAAAGTCATGGTCTAAATATGAAAGTGGGAGAAAGCCAGGGAGAATTGTGCAAGGATTTTCAGAAGTTGAAATTGGAAGTTGTTCCGAAAGGATTTCTAGCCGCTTTAGAGGTGAAGCCTATCTTGGAAGACCAGATTAGAGAAGGTCAGAAAAATGATGAGAAGATCGAGTGAATCAAGGCCAAGATGGAGGAAGGACAAGCAAAAGAATTTAAGCTGGACGAACAAGGCACGTTGTGGATGAAAGAGCGCATTTGCGTACCTAACAAAAAGGAGTTAAAGCGGTTGATCTTGAAGGAAGCTCACGACTCAAGTATTGATTCACCGGGAAGTGCAAAAGTGTACCAAGATTTAAAGAGGTTTTGGTGGCCAAACATGAAGAGAGTGGCTTGAGCATGTAGCACTATGTGATGTATGCAGTGAGTCAAAACTATGCATCGTGACGGTAAATTTTGCAACCATTAAAAATACCAGTGGAAATGGGAGAAATCGGAATGGATTTTATCACGGATTGCCAAGGGCATAAGGAGGTTATGACTCCATATGGGTCATCGTGGATCGATTGACAAAGGTCGCGCATTTCATCTTAGGTAAAGACAACCTACTCGAGAGATAAATTGGCGAGAGCTATACATGGCAAGGATTGTTTGCTTGCATGGAGTGCCAAAGAAGATAATGTCAGACGAGTACCCAATTTACCTCAAGATTTTGGGATAAATTGCATACTGACAATGGGCACCGTTTGAACTTGATGCTGCATATTATCCACAGACAGATGGGCAGACAGAAAGAGTCAATCAGATATTAGAAGATATGTTGAGAGCTTGTGCATTGGCACATACGACGTCTTGGGATAAATGCTTACCATATGCTGAATTCAGTTACAACAATAGCTATCAAGCTAGTCTTGAGATGTCACCTTCGAAGCTTTGTCACAGTCGACCTTGTAGGGCCAGTTAAATTAAGAATGAGGCTAGTGAGTGTCGTGTCTTCGGACGAGACATACTCCAAAGCGAAAGCGGATAGCATTGATCGAGAAAAGGTTAAGAATCGCGATCGAGCGAGAAGAGTTATCACGGACAATCGCGCCCGAAGATTTGAGCCGAACACGAAGATTATGTGTATCTCGAGTTCGCCTCTTAAGAAGTCGAGAGGTTTCACAAAAAGGTAATGCGGCACCAAGATATGTGGGACCGTTTAAGATCATAAGCCGTAGAGGCGAAGTCACATATCAATGGAGTTACCACGGTCATTAGCGAGGAGTACACAATGTTTTTCATGTATACGCAACTCAAGAAGTGTCTCAAGAGTGCCTAAGAAAACATCATTGGAAGAAGTTGAACTACGGAAGACTTGACTTACAAAAGAAACAGCGATAAAAATGCGGATCTGATGGATCGGAAAACCGAGAGCAAGACAACCCATTTTGTAGAGTTCGATTGGAGCAATCACCTGAAGCGAGGCCACATGGGAGCGAGAGGAAGATCTGAAAAAGGAGTTTCCAAACCTATTCTCTAGTTAGGCTTTGAATCTCGAGAATTGAGATTTTTGTTAAGGGGTAGGTTTGTAAGCGTCCGAAATTTAGCTTAATCTTAATTTTGGGGTTATTTAAATTTTGTGAATTAATTAAAAAGTATTTGCATTTAATTGAATTTATCTGAATTTTGGGAATTATTTGGATTTAATTGAAATTAATTTGGGTTATCCTTCTCTTGAATAATTAAATATCGAAAAGGTAATTATCAAAAATAAATAAAATATTTTATTTAGGCTCAAAATGCTCTGAAATATTTTTGAAATTTTTCTAGAATTTTTTGAGTATTTTTAGTGCCCTAATTAATTACTTTGAATTTCTACAATTATTTTATTGAGAAAAGCGGAAAATCGCCAAGCTACGATTAATAAGATTAAGGCCCAACATTGCTGCTTTCAACCAAAACCCTAGCGCCGCCCCTCCGGTTCGTTCGATCTCGTCGGGCGGTTGTGGTAATGGCGTCGCTAATAGCATGGATCGTTGGATCTCGACGCCGAGCCATTAGGATGTCGCCACGTGGCGTGAGTGGCGGCGTTATTCTTTGAGCCGTTGGATTTCGATCGGACGGTGGAAATCGGTCGCGCAAATGTCGGGAGGAGCACTATCGCCGCCTGCCGTCGCCCGTTAGCGCCTGCGAATATATCGGAAGATTTCTTGCGGCGTATTGAGGAACTTGTTCGAGTGGAAGATAAAGTCCCCGTCGCGACGCCGTTCGCTCATTTGCCCTTCTCTCGTGCCTTGCCGTTCGCGTATGCACGCGCTGGAAGCTTCGCCGGCGTAGCATCCTTCCACGCCTCGGTTTCTTCACATTCGCCATCGTTAGCGCTCTCCACGCGCAGAGACCTTGGCAAGAGTTCCACGTATAGCGCCCGCGTTGATCGGGCCACTTCTTCACATCGGGAAGCCTCGTAGTGTCGCCGAGCCCATCGTCTTCCTCGTCTCCGGTCTTCGGAGGCTGCTGCACCGCCCCATTCGCCGAGCCCCACCCGTCGGATTTTCATCGAGCGACCAAAATAACGACCCGTCCCTTCCTCGTGGCGCTAGGTGGGGATGTCTTCGGGTAATGATGGCGTTAGATCTTAATCGGGAGGTTACGATTAGGCCGCGTGAAGCGGTAATAAGCGCATCGTTCGGGTAACCATCGCCGTTGGATCGTCATCCAACCGCGTCGATGCGTCCACGTAGGCTTGTGAATAGGAAATCGTTCGGGTAACCATCGTGGTTGGATCGTCATCCACGCGCCGGTCGCGTCCGCGTAGGCTCGTGAATAGTAAACTCTCCGAATGAACAATGGCGGTAGTAGGATTTGAAATGTGCGGTGTGGATGTCATTGCGTGGATGGGTCGGCCGTCGCCCGACCGAGCCGTTGGATTTGGATCAAAGGCGGAAAGATTGAGCCGCGTGGACCGTCGGTGTCTTGTGCGCGTGTCGGCTCCCGTTGGAGCGAACCATTCATCGGGCTCACTTGCCGATGGGTGGACGGCTGGGTGTCTTGGCGTCGGCATGGCGTCATCCAGAACCCACATGTCGATGTCGATGTCGATGTGGCTGTCTCTGGTGTTGACACGTGTCACGCCGAGAGAATTAACCAAATTTTCAGTAGGAAAATAAATAGAATAATTCGGTTTTTCTTTTAATTGAATTTTCAGAATCTTGCAAATGCTATAACTTTTGCGTTTTAACTCAGAATTGGGTGATTCCAGTTCCTAAAAATTTGTAAAAATGTGAACTATTTATCGGTTATTTTTATTTTATTTTTAGTGATGATCTTGCTGTCTATCTTAGTATATTTATTGTGTGCACGTTTGTTCCGAGTAGACTCAGGAGTTCTTGGGAGGTATGGGAGAAAGAATTTGAAGACCGTCGCAAAAGCAGACGAGAATGAACTGCTGTTCGAAGGCAAGTCATGCTTTGACCATATTGCCCCTAGACTTTTAAAATGTATTTCCATTTAAACTATGCATGCTATATTAATTAAGAAAATGACATTGATTAATCTTGGGTAGTTTAGATAATAACCCTACCTTGTTAATGCCACCTTGTTAATATTAATTGTATGCCCTGCAATCCTTGTCAACCTAAGATATTAAATTGAGTTGGTTGCTATTATAAAAGCCAACACGGGAGGCTAGGCAGTGATTAGTTGCTTAGTATGCTTGTAGGCGTGGAATGACTTTCAAATTTGCAAAAGAATATTGACTAAACAATTATGAAGCGCATTTTGGAATAATGCAATGATGTCATGAGATGGATTTGAGGTAGTGACTTGTGTGGTTCTACTCATGCAATGACACAGGCATTGGCATGTGTTGCATAAATACAAGCAGGGATGGGAAATGATTTGGACGGGGCAAGTGGCAAGAAGGCTTCGTGCCGGTGGGCTTTGTGGTAGTGGGATGTATTGAGATGGTAAAGGTGTGTCGAGAAGTGTAAAGCAGATGTCTTGCAGGACGATTAAGGACTTCACCTTGCGAGCCTTTGAGTGAGTTTCTCGTACAACCACTTGTCAGGAATGGGGACGGACCTAGTTTAGTGGGTTTCTAATATCTTTCCTTTGACACCTCGGGGCAGATTACACCAAAATGTAGCAGTATGGGGGGCGTACTGTCTTTGCGGCTTGGTACCCATCAAGCTGTATTTACTGTTCTAAACTTTGGCTCTGTGTGAGGAAGTGTTAGAAAGGTATCTTGGAGAGCTCCTTGGTTAAGTGTTAGTCTCGAAAGACTTTGTTGCAATCAATACGCTGTGTGGTGGCTTGGTATATCATGTGGGTAAAGTGTCTGACCTCTGCAGAGTGTGTGTGTTGAATCTATTGAATAGCGCGTCCACGGTATTGGACAATGCTGGGATTCTGAGTCAAGGTTAGATTTTAAAAATAAAAGATGTGGAATGGTGGTTGTGTGCCAAAGGCGATGAATCAAACTTAGAGGTTTGTGTGCCAAACTCTTGGAAAAGAATTGAGAAATTAATTATTATTAATATTGATTTACGCCTTTAATCTAATAGGATTACTTGTTAAAAAGAAATCTTTGCTTTATGCAAAATAACCATTTAAGCCTTTCCTTTGGACTAAGCCATGCATGTAGTAATAAGCGCATTGTGCATGACTTGTTGAGTATGTTGTATACTCACCCTTGCTTCAACAACAACCTCGGAAGAAGAAGCTATGCCCGACTTGGGAAGAGGAGTTCAGCGAAGGCGAGGAGGATTAGGGATTAAGCCTCATCGGTTGCTGTGCTCTGAGGGTTCGATTACCGTACTTTTGCTTCGCTATTGAACTTGTGCTACTTTGATATTTATAAGCCTGCTAATAATTTATAATAAAGGTGACCATAATGTCATGTAACTTCGGTTATAATTATGCTTGAAGTACTTTATTATTAATTCATTTGTGTATGATTGTGGTACTTCAACCTGTTTATCTTGTGTGTGCTAAGCGTGATTACGGACTAGTACAAAATACCTGAGAGGAGTGCGGATTCTGATTCGGGTCCCAACATTTCTCTAGGATCTTGTGACATAAGCGCCTTAGCTAAGATGGTGCCATCTACTTCTGTCTCACTTCAATACCGAGATAGTAGTGAGCTTACCCAAATCACTCATCTTGAACAACTTTGCCATCTCCTTCTTGAAAGGCTTAATATTATTCTTTGCTTGTGGGGTGATTACCAAGTCATCACGTATACCCCAGCACCACGTCGCCATGCATCTTGCTTGACATAGATGGCATGTTCAATGCACTCCTTTTGAAACCAAGTGATAGAAGACTCTCGTCCGGCTTCGGTTCTAGGCCTCGGTGTGATAGAAGGCCATACTAGCGCCTTTGAAGCTTCAACACCTTGTGTTCATTGCGGGGCCAGCGAATCTCGGTGGGCTCCACATAAACCTCCTCACGGAGATCGCCATTCAGAAATCTGGTTGACATCCATATGGTGGACTTCCCACCCTTCATGCCTTGCCACTCTGATGAGAAGGCATACTTGTGTCCATGCGCTCCACCGAACAAACACCTTGTCATGATCGATCCCTTAGTGTTGTGCATACCCCTTCGTGACAAGTCTCACCTTGTGTCTCGTCACAGCACCATGTTCATTTCTTTTTACCTTGAACACCCACTTAAGACCAATCACATGCCGCCCTTGAGGAAGATCAGTAAGCGGCTAGGTGCGATTTTCTTCAATTGACCGCAGCTCCTCTAGCATTGCCTTCTGCCAGCTCGGCTGCTGCTTCACCTCTTCTAGTGAAATGGGCTCATCCGCACTCACTGAGTGCAGTTCATTAGGTTCCAACTCACGCAACGCGTAGCCTGGTGGTGTCGCCAGTCCAAGGATGCTATCGATCCTGCAGAGCCGTAGTGGCGCATCATCATGATCAGCATCCAAATGCACACCCTGTGTAGGAGTTGAAAATTGAGTTTCCATCTCTGGGCGGGACTCTTGGTTCTTGCCGCATTTGGTTCACGGTAGTAGCACCGGTTGGAGTAGCGAGGGAGTTGCCGACACCCTTTGGTGAGGTAAATCGTAAGAGTGCGATTTGAGAGTTTTCCTCTGCACCATTCTGCTGGAGCACAGTCTAGTACTCCACTATGAAAATGTTATCGACGGGTGCGTCGTGCTCCTCCGTATCTCCCCAATTCCACTACGCCGATTTATCGAACACCACATCCCGTGTCACACAGACACGTTTCGTGGCTGGATCGTAGGAGTGATACGCCTTAGATCCTTTCTCATAGCCAACGAAGATCATCGGGTGACTCCTGTCATCTAGTTTCTTCAAATGTGGTGTAGTCGTCTTGACAAGGACAATACAACCAAAAGTACACAAATGATGGACACCAGACTTCTTACCATACCAAACTTCAAATAGGGTCATCCCCTCGACACTCTTAGTTGGTGAGCGGTTTAGGACATATACTATCGTGGTCACCGCCTCGCCCCAGAACCACCTAGGCAGCCCTTTTGCTTTGAGCATGCAGCGTGCGGTTCCCACCACCATGGCATTTCAGCGTTCGACCACACCATTCTGTTGCGGGTGAATACGACGCAGCCAATTCTTGGTGGATGCCATGATCAGCGCAATGCTCGATGAATTCTGCTAATGTGAACTCGCCTCCTCGATTAGTGCGAACCGCCCGACAATGCCACGACTCCACCTCTAATGCGGCACAGAAGTGTTTTATAGGTGCGCCACTTGATCCTTGGACTACAACATCACCACCCATAAGCGGCTCTGGTCATCGACTAGGAAGCGAAAGTACCTCTTAATCGCTCGATTAATGGGTGGGCCAATTAGACCATAAATATCACCATGAACTAGCTCCAAAATCGCTTGGCGCGATACTCGATATCTCTCTGGAAATGGTGTTAAATCGGTGCTTACTGTGAGACACCCCTCACGCAGTGGTCCACTTGTTCAATCGTCGGAAGTCCTCGCACCATGCCTTCTCGAACCCAACTTCTTGTTGGGAAAGTGAGGTGGCTAAAAAAAAAGGCATACCACCTCAGGCGTTCTCACGCCTCTTGCCACCGAACACCCGTGGTGCAATCTTGATGTTGAGCACATAGAGCGGTTACGGGATCGCCTAACTTCGCCCGACAAACTCACTTTGGCTTATCAAATCTCCATCAACCCATCATTGATGAGTACCTAATAGCGGTCTCATCCGGTGCCCAATGCTTATGATGTTGGTGGTGAGTGCGGAATGTAGTACCGCAGGAGAAGCGCTCGATGCTCGCCATTCTTGCGGTGAACAAAACCGTGCCACAACCTTTGATCACGGGCCACGAAGTCGTGACCCGAACCGCCAGTGCCACAGGCCGTCTTGTCAATGGTGAGCGAACGTGGCCGAGATCGACATGTGATTAGTGGCCCGATGTCGAGGACCCAAAGGTTGGAATCGTGCTCCTCCTCCCGCTAAGCCCAGAACAAGCACCTTCTCCTCCCTCATTTGGGTGGGCTCCTTCGTCGCCCTCCTCCTCGCGGGCATCTGATAGATACTTGGACTCTCTTGGTGGAAAAAGTAGATGCCTGCGGCGGTAGTCGATGAAGAAACCAACAATCGCCCTAAGGAAGCGGCGAGGATGTCTCCTCTTCTTGGGTCACATGAGCCTATTCACGCCTTTTGGGTCTAGAAACGGCACTCCACGGCCTAGTGTCGAATTTTCCACAGTTTGACAGCGATCTTTGGACCAAGCAGGCTCTGAGTTGTGCTAGCAGGCGAAGGCCTCGTCACTGGGCGTTGCCACTGCTGACCTCGGTTCTTTTCTTGCCGGCGACCAGCGCTACGCCCAGCCCAGCCATCAGCCAGCGCCGCTTCCGTCGAGCCTCCCGGTCCTCCTCGGTGTGATCTGACTTCGGCGCTATTCTCGCTTGGGAACCAAGTTTGTACCTCTGTTCCCGACGCAGCGGAGGTGACGATTACCTCCTCAGCGAGATCATACTCGGATCGAGAAGTGTTTCAATGGAGATGGCGACTGCTGCGAGGCGCTCTGGAATGACTGCAACATCTTCTTGACCACCTCCGCGCCGATAATGGAATCTCCCAATACCCTCGGATGGTTTGCGAGATTCATGATGCGCATGAAATCATCCACGGACTCTCCGTCCTTGAACACCATCTCGCTGAATTCACGTCGAAGCTTTTGAGCATTTGCTTCGCTTACGCGTTCCACTCTAACGCGCATGATCTTCATTGCCTCCCACGCCTCCTGCGTCATCTCCTTCACTGCTAGCACCGCTTGCATCTCACTGTAACCTTGCATGGAGAATTGCGGAAAAGTGAGCTTTATCCCCATGGTAGTCGTCATTACCAGGGTCAATGGCGTCCCATAGACCCTGGGCTTGAAGATTCACGCACATTACCAGAGACCATTCTTAGTAATTTGTGCGTGTCAACATCGGATAGACTACGGTGCCAAGAGCCTCTTTGACAATGCGCTCAACCACTCTGGTGTGGCCGGCGTCACGACGTCGGCGTGGGGGAGATTCTGGCGAGCGCCGGCGACCTCGTCGTATGGGTGACCTCGACGCCCTGCCCGCTGGAGCCCATGACGATGACATACTCGCCTAGGAACGAAGAACGGGGCTCTGATACCAATTTTCAGAAGCAAATCAGAAAAACAAGCTCGCAAGAATGGAGGAATACTCAAAGAGGTTTTGGTGCTTTGCAAGCGGCGGACTTTCAGCCAGACTCTATTCAATATATAAAGCAACAATCACTGGGAGCAAAAACAAGTGATCGTGGCCTCTCAGGTCGATCGAAATGCCGCCATGTTACCCATCTCCATGTGCCATTTTGCATGCGATAGGACATGTCGGGCGGCGCTCCTTGTGTGACCATGCACACACTAGAGCTCAACTCTAACATGCACAACCACAAGACTAGACCATGCTTTGAGCGAGAAAAACAAAAGGAAACAACTGAAGCGTGCAAGATTTATTCAACAAGTGAGCTCTGACTCTTGGCCTTTCCAGTGCCACGTGCCACAGGCGTCGTGCCGACCACGAGGTCATGCAGCGCCTACATGCGGACCATGGCGCCTCTGCTTTGGCCGTCTGGCTGCCTCGACCTGGCCCGAGCACCGTGGCCACACCATGCGCTGAGCCCTCACGGTGGCTGCGTACATGCGCCTCCCCTTGGCCCCACCATCCATGCCATGGCCAAGCCACACTGCTCCTCCCCTTTTCCTTCTCCAAATCATTCAAACCAGTGTGCATGCATGCGAATGAGTCTTGCGAAGAATGGAATCGTCGGGGACTGGGAATTCCTTGTCTGGTCAACAGATAGTCATCACGCCCCTAGCTCGAGCTCGAGCCATAAGGCCTTTGACCACGACGTGGACCGCGCAGCTCCCTTACGACCTGAGCTAGGGGGTAAGGAATCCAAGTCGTACATTCAACTGGCGGTTACCAAGATCCTTAAATAATGGAGTTAAGACAGACGTGGATAGCAAATCTGGGACAGTTACGATCCACCTTCAGTGCACATGAAGCCACTCTCCCAGGAATCTCTCCCGGCCGTTTCCGGTAACGGCCGAGAGGGGCATAAAACCCCCTCGGGACGAGCATACTCGGGCATCAAAACATGGAACACACACAAACACTCAAACTACAGAAGCTCGAGCTAGAGAGCACCCTTTGTACTCAAACATAGTGAATTTCTCTGCCTCTGGGCAAGACTGAAGTAGAGCTATTACCTATCATAGGGGCTCGAACCAGTATAACTCTTGGTGTCACCCACTTTTTCTTTTTCCTCCGACCATCAGAACAGCGCATCTAGTTCTTCAGTGAGCGAAGTCAGTTCCGGGTCCATTAACCCCCATACACTTTCGCGGTCCGGCGATCCCGATCGTCGACAGCTGGCGCCCACTATGGGGCCTAAAAGCTTCGCTCGTTCGAAGGAACATCAAAACCTCATAAATATGGCGCACACCATTGCGAGCGTTAAGCGAGTTCGAGCTCGGATCACGAGTTCGGCGTGATAGTTCACGTCCCTGTTTTGCCCTCACGCGCGCGGCATGAACAGTTTGTCTTCATGGTGCGCAGCCCGACACCTGGCGTGGAAGCGGTGATCGCGATCCAAAGACTCCTGAAGATGCTCGCCGAATGGCCTGAGTTGCCATCAATCAGGCTATAACCACCCTTTGGCGAGAGGAGCGTATGAAGGTTGGAACTTCGTCTGAACGATCCAAGCTTCCTCGCTCGGGCGAGCATCTCCGTGCCATTGCCTGGGTTATGTCCAATCCCGCTCGGGTGAGGTCAAGTCTTCTTGGCCGAGCTCTCGCCGATGAGCTCAATAAAGTTGCTGTCAAAGTCATACCTTCGCGGCACCAAAGTCGGCACTCTGGGTCCCACTCCCTAATGAGTGACGACAGCTCCTCGTGTAGGCGTATGCGCCTCCGCTGATCGCCTTCACACCAGCGATCCCGAGATTTGTCCCAGACTCCTCCACATCATCGTCCCTTGAACGTGACCCCGGATGACGCTCGGCGACAACAGAGCTACAGCACCTCCCGTTCCAGCAGCGACATGTTTGGAACCCTTTCCCCAGACATTCCGCCAAGGCGTCGTAGGGTTCACAAACACCTGCGGTACCTCCCGGGTGATGCCCGTGCCCATCACCACGACCAGCATGGTTACAGATCCGATCGCTGGGGCGACCGCAACTCTGGGTCTAGCAGCAGTGATCACCTTCCTCGACGTGGTCTGTTCGGCCTATGGTCGCTTTCGGCATATCGGCGACCTTCGTTAGAATGCGCTAGCGGCTCGATTCAAGCCCGCCTTGATTGAGCGGTTCGACGGGACAAAAAACCCCGACAAGTTTCTTTCAATCTACTCGACCGCAATCTTGGCGATCGGTGGAGATGAGGCGGTGATGGCCAACTATCTCCCGACCGTATTGGATGGCGCCCGCCTTTGACTCTTCAACGAAGCACGCTTCCTTCCGATCATGGCGCGGATACAGCGCCCTCTGCTCTAATTTTTAGAGTTATTCTGAGCGTCTGGAAGGAGAAGGACCTGGATCGCGTCATCCAAGGAAAGAATGAGCCCCTCCGCGACTTCGTGCGGTGGTTTATCTGCACGAGGAACTTAATCCCGAGGGTCTCCAACGAGGGTGTGATCAAGGCCTTCAAGTTCGGCATCCGTGACTAACGCCTCACTGAAGACCTGGAGATTACAGCAAGGCTCAGCGTTAACAAGCTGTTTCGCATGACGAAACGATATCGCAGCAGACGGCAGTTAAGCTAAGCAGTTATGACCAAATAAGCTTGGTCTCAATTCGGGTTAGGTTGGTCCTTCTAACGCTAAAAGCATCGACCCGGGCTCGACTGCCAAGAAGTGGAAGAGGGATCGCAAGAATGGTGGCGGCCGGCCGCGAGTGGTTGTTGCGGAAAACGGCCATCGTGAGGTAATGGAGGTGTGAGAACCGGTCCAAGAAGGGCCCCAACCTCAGCGAAACCGGTCCCGACCTCAACAGGCGTTGCGTCGACCTCACCAGGGAAATCGTTGGCCTAGGTCCCAACAAATCGACGGCCGACCACAGGGTGTTGAAGGACGTCCCAGGTATGATGAAGAAAAGTTCTGCCTATTTCACAGGGCCCCAGGCCACGACTTGTGATATTGCAGGGCCTGGCAGAATAAGCTAGACGCCTTCTATGATGGGCGTGGAGAGATGCCCTCGCTCCCGAAAGAAGGGGATCAACCCAATAGGGTCAATGCCGGAGCAGATTTGGAAGACCACGACTTGGAGTTCCAACAGGGTTATCGCCAGATTGACGTCATCTTCGGCGGCTCATCGGCATACCAGTCCCGGCGCGAGATCAAGAATGCTACGCGTACCGTTTATCAAGCTCTTTCTTTGAGGAGGCTGTCGACCAGCCCTACAAAATAAATTTGAGACTCGATTACTTTTTCATGGGGGGATGCTCCCTAAGGTATGTCGAAGGATCTAAAGACCACCCTGGTTGTGCCCCGACCATCAGCAATACCATGGTCGGGCGTGTCATGATCGACAGCGACAGTTCCCTTAACGTACTCTTGGCGAGCGCGCTCGACCGGATGCAGATTCCCTGGTCGAGGTCAAAAATATAGCGGTTCCGTTCTTCGGGATCGTTCCGGGAAGTTTGACCACTCCCCTTGGGCAAGTGGTCTTGCCCGTCACCTTCGACGACTCAGGCAACTTCTACACCAAGCTTATCACCTTCGAGGTGGTTGAAGGGCAAGTGGTCTTGCCCGTCACCTTCGACGACTCGGGCAACTTCTGCACCAAGCTTATCACCTTCGAGGTGGTTGAAGGAGATCTTCCCTACAACGCCATCCTTGGACGCCCGGCGTTGATCAAGTTCATGGTAGCAAACCACTACGGTCATCGCTGCATGAAGCTTCCAGGGCCCAATGGCGTCATAACGGTGCGAGGTGATCTCAAGGCAGCGCACGGGTGCGAGACCAAGGCCTTGGCTCTCACCGGCATGCTACCTCAATGAGGTTCCGAGGCGACCACAAAGAATGCCACGGGCGGCGATCCGGCCAATGAGCGGCGAAGCTGTCAGCGGCATTTCGAGGGCAACTCGAGCAAATGTGTTCATATCTCTGCGAATTGAGTTCCAAATAGGAACTCGAGCACAAATCACCTTCCTCTGCGCCAACAAGAGCATATTAAGCAGGGAGCCGCGGACATGTCGGGTGTCCCAAGGAGGTGATCAGCACAAAGCGCAAGTAAGCCCATTGCCGACACATGCGCGGAAACTCGTCGTTTTTCCCCCGAGAAAGTAGCTGTGATATGGGAGAACCTCGACAAGCTCTTGAAAGCTGGCTTCATTCGTGAGATCGACTACTCCGAATGGTTAACCAACCCAGTTATCGTGCAGAAGAAAGGCGGGAAATGGAGGATGTGTGTGGATCACACCGGTTTGAATTTGGCATGCCCGAAGGATAATTTCCCCCTTCCGCGAATAGATCAGATCGTCGACTCCACTGCAAACGCCAAGATGTTGAGTTTCTTGAATGCCTCTGGATATCATCAAATCAAGCTAGCAGTCGACGATGAAAGTAAAACGGCTTTCATTACGCTGTTCGGGACATACTGCTACATGACCATGTCATTTGGTCTTCGCAACGCTGATGCAATGTTTCAACGTCTGATAACCAAGATCTTCGACCCTCAGATATACCGCAACCTCGAGGTCTACGTGGATGATATCATCGTCAAGAGCTCTTCCGAAGATGGCCACGTTTGAGACCTCGAGGAGACCTTCGCCAACCTGAATAGGCATAGGATTAAGCTTAATCCTGAAAAATACGTGTTTGGCACTGCCTCGGGAAAGGTGCTTGGCTACATGATTGAGGGCTCAGCAGTCGGTCCGAACCCAGAGAAGATAGAGGCGATTGAAAAGATGGCTCTCTAACTTCAGTAAGGCAGGTGCAATGCCTCACCAGCCGCATGGCCACCCTCAGTTGGTTCATCTCGAGACTTGGCGAGAGTGGGTTACCGTTCTTTAAGACTCTGCATAAACGAGGGAGTTTCGAGTGGACTCCCGAGGCGCAACGATCCTTTGACGAGCTAAAGGTATACCTTTCAAGCCCACCTTTGCTCACAACCTCGCAGCCGGGTGAAAAATTATTGCTCTACCTCGCGGCCGTGACCCAAGCTGTCAGTGCCATCTTGGTGGCTGAACGAAAGGCATGGCAGCATCCAGTCTATTACGTCAGTGAAGTGCTTCACAGACCGAAAGAGCGCTACTCTCAGGTCCAGAAGTTGCTCTACACCCTCCTTATGGCTTTGCGCAAGCTCCGGCATTATTTTCCAGGCGCATTCGGTGGTCGTCCCGAGCAATTTCCCGCTCGGTGAAATTCTAAGGAACCCGGAGGTCGAGATTGCATCGCCAAATGGGCCATGGGATTGTGTGTTTGACATTCAGGTTAAGTACGCAGCGTAGCCATCAAGTCATAATGGCCGACTTAAGTGGTCGAACAAACCTCGCAGCCGGCTCCCGAGTTGGAGGTCGAAGGAGAAAGGACCTGGGTCATGTACTTCGACGGTTCAAGATCTTTCAAGCGCTCGGGGGCTGGGATCCTCATTCTCACCCCTCGAGGGGATAGACTAAGGTATGTGGTTCATTTTGGATTTTTGGCCACCAATAATGTGGTAGAGTACGAAGCTCTTCTGGCAGGTCTTCGAGCTTTCAAGGCACTGGGCGTGCGTCTGTTGATCGTCAAGGGCGACTCCCAGCTCGTCGTCAACCAATTCAATAAAAATTATCAATGCTCGGAAGACTCGATGGCCAAATACCTCGTCGAGGTACGCAAAATGGAGAGGTGGTTTCGGAATCTAGAAGTCAGGCACGTGCCTAGGAGGGACAACTCCAGCGCCGATCTTCTCTCCAAGCTTGGGTCATCTGATGATGAAGTTCCCTCGGACGTCATCCTTGAGACCTTGGCAGCACCGTCGATCTCCGGCCAAGAAGTCTCGGTCGTCTTCATTGAAGGTGCTCCCTCGTGGACGGAGCCGATCTACGACTTCCTCTCATGGGGCGAACTTCCGTCCGACCCCGCTGAAAGGTGTAGGATCAAGCACCGGGCATGTTCATACAAACTCGTCGATGGTCGGCTTTATCATCAGAGCATCTCTGGAGTCCTGACGAAATGCATCTCCTCGAAGGAGGGTAAGTACCTGTTAAACGACATCCACTCGGGACTCTGTGGTGCGCACTCCTCTTTTAGGACAATGGTCGGCAAGGCTTTTCGCATGGGGTTCTATTATTATGACGCTCTGAGGATGCTCGGGACATTGTTACTTTGTCGAGCCTACCGACTCCATGCTCGAAGTCGCATCAACGACCTCTGGCGCAGACCATCCCGCTCGCATGGCCCTTCTCGACATAGGGGCTCGACATTCTTGGCCCTTTCCCTCAAGCGGTTGGTGGGAAGAAGTTCTTATTCGTTGCTATCGACACCTTCACCAAGTGGATTGAGGTGAACTGTTTAGACCATCCTTTGCTCAAGGCGGTATTAAGTTCTTCCGCTTGTTTATTGTCACCGGTATGGGGATCCATGCGAGTTAATGCGACAATGGAACCATGTTACGGTAATTTGTTCTAGGAATATTGCGAAGACATAAGCACTAAAGTGTGCTCGCCTCGGTGAGCCACCCTTAAAGCAATGGAAGCGATGGAGCACGCGCCAGCAGACGGGTGTTCAAGGTGTCAAGAAGCGAATTTCAGATGAGCTCAAACGACACAGTCGAAACTGGGTGGATGAGCTTCCCACCATCTCATGGTCTATTCGTACCACGGTCAGCCATGCAACAGGGTCCACACCCTTAAAGCTTGTATTGATGCGAAGCCGTCACGCGCTTGAGAGGTCACGGCTGGCTCTGCCGGTCGGCTACTCGATCAAGTCAACCCGAGTAAGAATGGTCTCTTGACCTTACTGGCGAAGAAAGTAAGATGCCGATGCCTTTGCTACGCTCAGCACATTACCTGCAGGCTCTTCGCAGACATGCGTTTCGATTGGTACGACCTAGGGAGCTCCTTGTTGGGGACTTAGCCCTAAGACGAATTCAGGGCTCGTCCAACACCAACAAGTTATTCCCGCAGTGGGAGGGCCCCTACAGAGTCGTTTCAACAGATCGCACGGGGGTTTACCAGCTAGTGATGCCCGATGGCAGAGAGCTCTCGAACTCGTGAAACATTGATCAACTCTGTAAATTCTATGTTTAACGCCTTTGTCTCAAATTTCAATAAAAGTCATTATTTGTTGGCTATATTGGTCTTTGTGTCCTTTCTTTCTCCTATACTTCGTACTGGGCATTGCGGTCTCAGGATTCACCTCCAAGGGTCATGTCGGCAGTAAGCTGACTCTTATCGCGTTATGACTTCCCCTGTGGCAGGGCTTGAGTCAGAGGTCTTGCCCGGGGATGTATAGTTTTATTCGAGCTAGAGTTTTCCTGAATCTGACCTGCGCACGAGTGCTCTTGAACTCGGTCTGAATGTTGCGAGCTTGAAGTTCGCCCCCAGGGGTCGTGCCACCTATAAGCCGATTCTTTTCGCATCTCGGGTCCCCCTGTGCCAGGACTTGAACCAAAGCCCACATTCGGACCGTTGTGCAATCATAAATCGCGGTCGGAGTTCTAGGGTCTAATCTAATTGACTCTAGAATCTTCGGGGACTAAGCTCCTTCTCATACAGGGGTATACTTATTATGCTTAACGATTCTAACAGCCTCCTCTATGGGATACACATCTTCTACCGACCTTACAGGTCACAGCGTCAGAGGTTGTTTTTGTGGTTCCTGGCTTGTGTCCAAGGTCAGCATTGCTTGACCTTGACCACAACGGGGGCTGGACGAGGGCATACTGCCCTGGAAAAAGCTAAGTACACGATAAAAAACAGAGACAAGTTCATTTCGTCCAAAAAATGGCTTTGTTTCATCAACCTTCCTTGTTTTTACAAGTACTTGTTACAAAATTTCAGAACTAATCCTAGCTACAGGTCAGCTATGTCGCGGGCAAGCTTCTCCTGCTCGAGCTCGACAACCTTGGTTCTCAGAGCCAACATTTCACCTTGAAGACGAAGTGCTTCGGCTGCGGAGTTGGAGGCACGGCTTCGCTCGTCTTGGAGTTGGGCCAGGGCATTCTTTGCCGTCTTGGTTGCTCACCCTAGCTTCTCCTTGAGCTCGGCAACCTTTGCCTCGAGGTCAGCGGAGGCCTTTTCTGGGGCGGCCGCATGATCCGCGATCACCTTCAGCAGCTCTTCCACTTTTGCTCGTTCAGCCTCGAGCACCTTGGCCGACCGGGTGCGTTCGTCCTCCACGGCCTTGAACGCGTGGTCGCACTCGGTGTTGACTGCCTAGTCGAGCTCGGATGAGTGTGTGACCTCGAGCGCTCTCAGTGTTTGGTGGAGGGCGGCAAGCTCAGCTGCATAAGCCGCTGTCCTACGCTCGGCCTCCTCCTACTCGATCACCGAAGTTTCCTCGAGCTGGAGCAGGCGAGTCTCCCGTTCTTTCACCTTGTCGAAGATGATCTTCAGAGCATCAGAATGCCCCTAAAGACCTTGAAGCCCCTGGGTGATGAGGCCAACGGCCTACAAAATTCAAAAATCAAGTTTCATCAAAGGAAAGCAGTGAGAAACAAGAAATCTACGAAGTTGTCTGTGTACAGCTAAGCCCGGTCTTAAGCCGTGCGGTGGGGTTTGACGGACCTGCCGCTTGGCGCCCTAGGCATGGTACGGCCTTCCGCTGAGGTTGAGGCGCTTGGGCGGAGTTCTTCCGGTGTATGATCGACCTCGCCGGTGGCGGCCTCAGCTCGGGTCTCCTCATCTACCTGAAGGCCTAACTCACCTTCGGGCTCAACTCCTTCGACCAAGTGGGCCTCAACCTCCATGGTCGGGGGATCTCCCGCTTCTTCCCTCACGGAGGCCCCGGCCGGGTCCTCGGTTTGGACCCCCCCGGCGGCCTCGACCAATGTATTGTCAGCCTCAGTGGTCAGGGTCGTCCCGACCTTGATGGTCGGAGCGACCACAGCAATGACGGCTTGAACGGCCTCGGCCGCGGCAGGCGAGGCGTCCTGAGCTTCACCTCCCGCTGTGGCCCTGGCCGAGGAGGCGTCAGCTTCGGAGGCCACAGTGTCGTCGGCTTCCCCTCCATTGGGGGCAGGTGAGGCCGCGTCTTCGTCCGGATCGATGAGCCCATGCTCGGACTCGCCGGCCACGACCCAACTATGGGGGCCTCCGTGGCAGATTCAGCTCGCGGGAGGTGGTGCACCGGCTTCGTCTGAGTCTCCTCCTCGACTTCAGACTATACGGGCAGCAGTCATTGTCAGGAGGTATTGGGGGTGAGTTCGAGTATTCAAGGTCTGCGACAAGGAAAGATTACTAAGCTAAGGCAAAAAAAAGTTCTGCGACCAAAAGAAAAGTGAGGTACCTGAGTCATGAGCCTCGCCTCGCGGTCATTGAGAGTCTTAGCGTCCGAGGGTGAAGAAGCGTCCCTTCTCCGAGCGCCTCATGCTGGGGACCTTGGAGCACGCAGTGGCTCCGGGTTCTCCATGGTGGCAGACCTAGGGCCTCGCGATCGAGACCCTGGGGCCACTTGGGGGCTAGAGGTCCTGGCGGCGACTGCAGCCCTCTTCTGCTGCGAGTAGGGGTGCAATCAGATCGGATTCGGTCGGATATCGCTCTTTCCATATCCTAAACCATATTTTTTTGTCGGATTCGGATAGCACGAGATCTGGATCTGTGGCGGATAATGCTCGGTGGCGGATTGAATCAAATCTGAGCGGAATCGTCGATATCGAATAATTTTTGTCGGATAACGCATAAGCAGATGCATATAAAAGCACACATATAGCGATTAGCTAGCCGATGATAAGTTTGAAACATAGAATAATCGTAAATAATATTACAATAAGTCGATAAAATGATCATGAGGTCCACAACTCCATGTTTCATAAAGTGACAATACAACTCCATGTTTCATAAAGAGACAATCGACAAGTCAATAATATTTAGATTACATCATAAGGAGTACTAAATTAAGCTAGCAACATCTCAAGCGATCAATCATTATCGATGCCACCATAGTCTCATCCTACAAAACAAAAGGCAACAATAAAGTTAAAATGGAAAGTATAGCAATTAAAAAGTGTAAATTATAAATAATCAAATGCAGCCAATAGTCTATCTCAAACATTTTCACGATTTGCGTTACATACCCAATATGAATGCAAAAAAGAAATATCCTAGTTAGTACACAATACATCTAGGATGCAAGAACATCTTATGGCCCGAATGCATGTGCATTATGATGGGTTATCCCATGTTCCTATGACGATTAAGTGCAGCTCTAGTAAACACAACAATAGAAACAATCGATATCAAAGCGCTTTTACGAACTTATTTGATCAAAGAGCACTCCACTTTAAGTACCACCACAAACCTAACAAAACAAAAAGGCAAAAAAATATTCCACAGAAGATTGCTTGCATTTGCTCATCCCGAGCTTGCTTGCATTCCTTAGCTAACATCACAAAGCATTCCTTAGCTAGTGCTCATCCCGAGCTAAGGAGGCAAACATCCATTATATAAGGATGCTATATGCGTGAGTTTTAGGAAGCAATGAATAACGAATAATCAATATCTCTATCCTAAGTCTTCCTTCAAGTTGAACTATAAGAAATTGAGTTGAGACACCAACAATGTAGCAAATACTATGAGAGAGTCACCAAACAACAAGACCACACAAATGGTAAATCGGTAAACCTGTCAAAAGCAGTCGGGACAAATCTCATGCATGGCTTAGCCAGGGGTGCCATACTGCCAGCTATATATTACCCAATAAGACTCTTCTTGAGATAGATACTCACGTCTCCAGCCATGCAATAGACAATAACCAATTAACCATCACAGATTCACAGAGCAGTGATTGTTTTTTCATGAAATACACAATAACCATTACATGAATATTTTTCCCCAAGATCAAGCATCACAGAGCATTTTTCCCCATCACATGAATAACCATCAGGTCCATCACAGAGCATGAATAACCATCACACACATAGCATGAATAACAAACCATCACAATAATCATCAGTCGTGAAAGAGTTCAGAGATGCATATGGCATAATGGCATGGATGAAGAAAACCTCAGATATCGGTATTTGGCCGCGCCTCGCCTCGGCTTGAGGAGGAAAGCTTGTGAGGAGGAGGACCTAAGGAGGAGGGTCTCCTATCGGCGCCTGGGGAGGCACTGGCTGACGACAGGCAATGATGAGCCAAGCGATGTGAGGTGGCGGCGGTAGGGTGGCGGTGAAGGGACTCGGGAGTCGGGGAAGGCTGAGTCTGAGCGGAGGGATTTGGATTTTGGAGGCTAGGGTTAGAATCTGAGGCTGAGGCGCCTAAGGAAGTGACCGAGTGAGGTAGAGCGAAGCAGGGGTTGGCGCTTTGGCGATGGAATGGATATCCGATAAATGACATTCGGATATATCCGAAAAAATCTTCAAAAAATGCCGATCCGACGGATAGTTATCTACCGAATCCGAAACCGAATCCGAATCTGAATCCGAAAAATATCTGAAAAAATTATCCGAATCCAATCCGAACCCATCCAGTCGGTCGGTCGGACGGAAAAAATCTGATCCGATTGCAACCCTAGCTGCAAGAAAAAAGAAAGAATCAAAGACTGTTGTAACCTTTTACTAAGCAAAGACTCAGGCTCGACCACATGAAGACTTACCACTGCGCGGTCGCCCCACTCGACGTGTTGCTTCTTCGGGGCTTTGCCGCTCGGGGCGTCTGAAAGCGGCCTTTTGCCTGCCTTCTTGCCCTTACTTGCTCCAGGCAGCGGTAGCATACACTTTGCCGTCTGGAGCAGTTCTTGGTTCTCCTGCAAACACACTCTAAGGTTAGGGCGAGCTTCAAGCGTTCCCAGATTGGGACCTAACTCAAGATATCTTACCTCGACGCTCTGACTTAACACATTCTTCGGGACAGGATCATCCGTGGTGTAGTCGAATGCCACCTTCCCGAACATCTCCGTCATCCTGGCTGCTAGCCAAGACTCCTTCGATGCTACTGGAAGAGCAAAGATTGTTAGAAAACCCCAAGTTCGAGCTTGAGCGGATTTCAGTTCAAGAAGACTTACCAGACGGGCCCTCATGGGTGAGGTCGTCACGACCCTTGATCTCGTAGAACGGATGCAACCTCTTTCGTAGAGGGAACACCCAGTTCCATAGGAAGTTGTTGGCGATGGCTTGTCCGGTGAGGTCGCGCGTGGCGCAGATGTGGATGACGGCGATGGCTTCCTGGTCGACCGCTAGGTCGTCCGCCTCGGGGGTCTGGCGCTTGCCGACAATGGGAGCTCCATCATATGCGAGCGTGCCATCTTCGCCCCTCTTTAAGTAGAACCACCTCTCGGTCCATGGACCAAGGGAGTCCCGAGCATGAACTTGGGGGAAGGACCAGGGAAGTCTTGTCCGCAGCCGAAAATAAAGGCACCCAACCACGGGGTCCTTCCCGGTGCGGAACAAGGAGAAAAAACAGAAAAAAAAGAGATGGGGTAGGAAAGATTCCGAGGAACCCCTCGCACAAATGAGAGAAGATGGAAAGAAGAAGAACAGAATTCGACACCAGGTTGACAAGTTCGATCTCGCATTGTGCGAGGACCGACGCCACGAAGTCGCTCTCCGGCGTCCGCAAGCTGAAGAGCATCCGTTCTGCTCTGAGGGGTGAAGCTCGGGATCCAAGTCGTACATTCAACTGGCGGTTACCAAGATCCTTAAATAATGGAGTTAAGGCAGACGTGGGCAGCAAATCCAGGATAGTTACGATCCACCTTCAGTGCGCATGAAGCCATTCTCTAAGGAATCTCACCCAGCCGTTTCTAGTAACGGTCAAGAAGGGCATAAAACCCCCCCGGGACGAGCATACTCGGGCATCAAAACACGAAACACACACAAACACTCAAACTATAGAAGCTCGAGCAAGAGAGCGCCCTTTGTACTCAAACATAGTGAATTTCTCCGCCTCTGGGCAAGACTGGAGTAGAGCTATTACCTATCATAGGGGCTCGAACCAATATAATTATTGGTATCTCCCTCTTTTTCTTTTTCCTCCGACCATCAGAACAGCGCATTTAGTTCTTCGGTGAGCGAAGTCAGTTCCGGGTCCCGTATTCACGATTAACCCCCATACACTTTTGCAGTCCGGCGATCCCGATCATCGACAGGAATGTTTGTGCGATGAGGAATGCAGTGATCTAACATGCATTGCTTCTTTCTTGATCTTTAGGATTGATTTGAAGGAGAGAAGATGGAAAAGCTTGAGCTTATTCTTGCTACCATGGGGAAGAAAGAAGGTGGCAGGAGAGAAAAGAATGGCGAAGGTCTGTGAATGAGGCAAGGATTGGCTTTAATCTTGCTGCAAAGGAGGGAAGGGCAGGAGGCATGTTGGCAGAGTCGCAGATAAAAGGAGGAATGGGGTCTATTTGTTGTCTAAAGTAGTTGAAAAGTTTCGTGCATAATCTCATGATAGGTCTTATTCTCTGGTAAAAATTTCAAGAGAAGATTTTATCTGTAAAATTTTATTAAATTCCGATAAGACTGTTGTACCAACTTTAACAAACTGGATAAGAATAGGTAAAAGCAATAAATGAGCTGCGTTCATAATTGAAAATTTTTGAAACTTTTTTGAGTCATCTAGAGACAACTTTTACCATACTTTAAAATTTTCAATTTGAAGATCTTTTCTTTGGAAATTATTAAAATTCGACAATACATATGCATTAAAATTCTCTTTCCTTGTTTTTATTTTTTGATAATAAACAAGCTTTATTTTATACCAAAATTTTTATGTACAAACATAATAATTATTTAAATTTTTATAAAAATTTTAAATGATTATCGTTATATTTATTTTATAAAATTCTGAGATTGATAATATTATTTTTAAATTAAATATATTTTTTATTTTATAAAATGAAAAAATAAACTTTATTATTTTTGAAACATTTTATGAAAGTTACCTGGTTCAGTAGATGATATGGTAAATTTTGAAGGATGTAACAAAGTCGAAAAATTTAATAATTCGACATCGTCTTGTTCATTGTCACATTGTAGAGTTCTTGATATCTTTTAAGCACTAAATTAGTTCACATTATTTTGAAAATTTTTATAAGGATCTAGATATTATTTGGGATTTATATGAATTTTCTATATTTTATTTCTTAAGATATTTTGGGTTTTATATTTTGGAGGAAAAGAAAATAATTAATATAAAAGATTTTCTCAAAAGCCAAAATTCAAGAAAATTTTTGAAAAGATGGAAATTCAAAATAATGTTATATTAAAACTAATTTTCATAGTTTATTCATTTTTTAAGAAAAAGTTTTAATATTGTAATTTATTCTTTTCTTAAGGCTTAAAATTCTCTTGGTCAAGGAAGAGGATACCACTACTACGGAAAGGGCATTTAGTCCGGTCCAAAATGCATTTAGTACGGTTTTGAGCACGTCTGAATATCCGGGGACTGATGCTCAAGGGCATCGATCCGTTCCTTCTCCCGTCTTGATAGAGTATCGATCTGGGTTAATCCTGCGTGGCATGCATGAGACCTGAGACCTCATCGATGGGTTGGTGTCTCCAGCAGTCGATGAACCCTCACTACGGTTGGTTTCTCCAACAGTCATGATATTTTGTATATATACGGGCTATTTCTCCAGTAGCTATTATATATGTGTGTGTGTGTTAAATCACAACTAATTAAAAGCACAGATAATCAATCATGCACTTTGCCTAATAATTAAATCCTTGAACATTCATTAACAAATTTAATTACATCTAATGTATTAAAATATGTACACATATTTGTTCTTACGCTCATCGTCTAATGTATCAATATATATGTACACAACTTTAATTACAACTTGAGTATTTTTTCCTTACATTCATCGGGATCTTTTACGGCGCATTGCTCTTGCTAGCTAGTAGATGTTGACCACTGACAGTTCAACGGTCATATCGAAGGGCACAACTTTGTTAAACATTGGTTAAGTGAAACTTCGCCTTTTGGATTCTGACCTCATCGTAAATAAAGCCGACGAGTTGTTCTTGGATTGCTCTCACTCGTCTTGCGAGAGTTCGAACCTTGTTCGCCAAATGTTGAGGCACCTATCGTTAAGTCATTAACTAATCAATACTTGAACTTGTACAAGATATAAGAGTACCTATACATCATTAAAGCTAGTAATTATATTTACTCACCCCTTGTTGCCTTTGAGCCTGGCGATCGGCGGCTCCGGTTTGAGTGTGCATAAACTTCGCATACATAGTAGCCGCATAAATTGTTACTGGCGGTGAGTCAAGATCTGCGATGGAAAAAGTTGAAAGCGTGAAATGGATGCAAGGAAATTAAGTTAACTAACTAAAAAGCTAGCATTATGATATATCGTACCGAGAGGCAATTGTAATGTCAAATTTCTCCTTGAATGCGCCCACGTTTTTATGCGGAACCGTGTGAATGCACTACACATGTGATTCTGAATTGTACATGATTAGAATTTGTTTCAAATTGAAGGAAATAGAGCTAATACGATAATAAAAGGAACAAGAATTAATACCGGTCGAGCATGTCGATAAAGTTTTGATACTTTTCAACCTGGTCTCCTTTATGAGTCCATAATTGTGATCGAGCTACGATCTAGCTCGATCATAAGAAGAATCGATTGAAAACTATACATAGATGTGTCAACATAGATAACTAATTAGTTCTAACATCGTGTTATGAAAAAGGAGTAGAATGAAGTGAATGCGAAAACACGTACTCAAATGAGTAGGCTAGATATATCTTTGACTTATATCTTTGACCCATTAGCGCATTGAATCGTTAGTCTCTGTTCGCTTGGGTGGTCTCTAACGGTTGTCTCGTTGATAACTCTGGGTCCATGAAGCCTATGTCGAAAATCGATCCCTTGACATCTTTGTATCTCCATGCTACATAAGAAATTAGTTAGGCTTGCAAGTTAGTATAGTACAAGGAAGTGCACGATAGTTTTTGTAAATAATTAAGACACTTACGAGTCCGACAACCCATCAAGCTCCTTATTGAGGCGTCACATGCAGTATAGATCATATATGTAGTCGATCGACAACAAATTGACCTTCACCATGAAAAAAAATCTTGTTGCTTAAACTTGACAATGAACATCTCTAGACCATGCCAGTTGCGTCCAAGTACCATTCATGAAATTGCCGCATCTTTGTCGTTAGGTGAGCAAGCTCCTCATGCTGACCAATGACCCACCCATTTTAAATAACCATTTTACTTGGGCAACCTCAATCTTTTCCGTGCCTAATATTTGATTTGCGAGAAGGCGGTTTCTTGAAGAATTTTTGCATCGCCTTACTCTTCCCCTCAGCTGACATCTTCTTCTTGGGGCATTCCTTACTCAATGTACGCTCGTAGTTTGATTGGCGAGGCATTTCCTTTTTATCCTTCAAATTTTTAATAGTCATTAAGCCTTTATAAAATTCTTCTGTGCCAGGTTGAACCTTCTTCTCTGGTGACTTGGGTTTAAGAAATTTAGTTACCTCTCCTTTTACTTGAAGTGTATCTTTTGACTTACCGTACATATCTAGGAAACCTAGCAGGTGTTCATGAGACATTCTTCGTGATATGCATGAAGTCCGATGAGTGGCGGACCTCTAAGTCTTTCGATGAAGGTAAGTCCCAAAATATTGACTTCTTCTTCCAAATAGCCTTCGTGTGACCTTGTTCGGTAGGGACGGGTTTGCTACAGGACCTTTTCCAAATACTACTTTCAGATCCTTTACCAAAAGAAAATACAAGCGTCCCCTTTGCGATGCATGGGCTTCTTACGTTCTCTTCTGTCCCATCAAAATTCTCACCCTTCCTCCGTAATGAGTCCTTCATATGGAGGAACCTACGGTGGCCCATGTACACAACCTTTCGAGAGTTTTTAGGTACTTGCTGTCCGTATCCTCTAGCGGTGAATGCGGGCTTTATATCCTTTGATAGATAGGCCGATAGATTACCAAGTGCAGGCCGGTCGTTGATGGTTACGAATAGCAATGCGTAAAGTGAAGTGCTCTCTTTTGTACTCATCCCATACCGTACACCATCGTTCCACAGTGTTAACAGATCTTCAACCAACGGTTTGAGGTACACATCAATGTCGTTTCAGGTTGCTTCGGGCCTTGGATAAGCAATGGCATCATAATGTACTTCGCTTCATACACGACCAAGGAGGAAGGTTGTAGATACATAGAGTCACGGGCCAAGTCTTGGATTGCTTTGCTCATATCGCCGAGCAGGTTCATCCCATCCGTACTCAACCCAAACCTTATGTTCCTTGCATCCTCAAAGCAAAGTCCGGGTATGTTCTATCGACTTTCCTCCTTTGGAGCCATCGACCGCGTGCCTTAGCCTTCCGTCGTCCTTACGGTCTTCCTTGTGCCAGTAGCATCATCGGGCATGCGCTTTGTTCGCAAATAAGCGCTTCAACCGGGGATTCAGGAAATACCACACCACCTTAGCAGGAGGTCTCTTCTTCTTGTTGCCCTCTACCTCACTGGGTCATCACGCTGGTCTTATACCGCAAGTTTTGCACGGACAAGCTTCCGAATCCTCATACTCATTGCGATAAAGGATACAATCATTACGGCATGCATGTATCTTCTGTACCTCCAACCCCAAAGGGCGGACAACTTGTTTGGCATCGTCACGTAGTTTGGGCGATATGTTCCCCTCTGGAAGTAACTTCTTTATGAGGCATAACAACTCGTCGAATCCTTATCGGACAATCCATTGGTCGCCTTCCATTGCATCAGTTCTAGTGTGATACGCAACTTTTTATGGCCTGTCGACGGTTTGGGTACAACAGGTGTTCCGTGGTCCTCCATAGTATTGGAACTTTTCGTAATGTCTTTCATCGATGTATTCTCCTCTCCATCCACGACATCTGGTCTAGGTCATCATCACCACACTCCCCAATGTATCTTGAAAGAACCATGTTGACCGGCGTCCAGGGATATTGTTGTCTGCCTCTTCTTCTTCACCGTCTTCTGTATAATCTCTTCTTCACCGTGCTTGGTCCAAAGGTATAGTTTGACATGAAACCTCTTGTGAGCAAATGAAAGTGAAGGTGGCTGGATTTTGGCCACTCCTTCTCATTCTTCGATCTATGCATGGACAGCATATGTAGCCCGATGTCGTGTGTGCATCGGCAATACGAAAAAATCTTGCAAACCTCGCAAGAACTCCGGGAGCGTCGATCCATGTACATCCATCGCCGGTCCATCTACATTATGTTACATCAAGATAAGCTGTTACCTCATTTTCCGATAATGAATTGTTGAACCAAAACCTAAATATTAGCTAGATCCACACCTTCAATCCGAGCTAAATAATAATCCAAGCAAAATATAAACCCACACAACAAGTTTTGCAACCTACAAAAAGAATTGGTCGATCAGTGCGGATTCAAAATTCAACAAAATTCACGACGACATTGTTTGCAAATTCTGTTGAAATTGTAACAACCTAAAAATTTCTAAATTATTATTCAATCATTTATTTTTATTTTTTCTAAATCTCTAGCACTTAATTAATGATGTTTTCAAAAATAATTTCTTGATGGAAATTAAAACCAAAATTATACTAGAAGTAATTTTCTAAGTTTAAAATATTCCAAAGTATTTTTGAAAACTTTTCTCAAATATTGAACTCATTTTATATTTTCTATAAAGCCATTCATATTTACGATATTATTTTATACAAATGAATTTAAATTTCTTCTTTTCCACATAACCATTGCCATTTGAAGATCCCAAACTCCATGATTTCCATGCACCATTCTCCCCGACTACGTGCAACCAAACCTCATCCTTCATCGATCGATGGAACTAAAACCTAAATTTAAGCTAGATCCACACATTAAAGGCGTGCTACATTATAATCCAAGCAAATTCTAAGCTTACACAACAAGTTTTTGTATCCTATTTGAAAAGATCAAGCTAGATCTCTACATTCATATTAATCTTTCATCAATCATGGGAAAAGATCAAATTTTTTCATAATTCAAGCACAAAAAGGCTCCATTTAACACCAAATGATGTGAGGAATGATGTTACTAACCTTAGTTACCTTGGTTGCGAGTAAAATGACCAAAATTTTGAAATTTGGGCAGCACCTCCTCTACATTCATAATCTTTGATCAATCATGGGAAAAGATCAAATTTTCTTCATAATTCAAGCAAAAAAAGGCTCCATTTAACATCAAATGAAGTGAGGAATGATATTACTAACCTTAGCTACCTTGGTTGTGAGTAAAATGACCAAAATTTTGAAATTTTGGGCAGCACCTCCCTCCTTTCAAGCTCTTGGCAAGCTCCTTTGTTCTTTTCGGCATTTGGAATGATCTGGGTCAGCGAGAGCGCGGGAGGAAGAAGTTTAAATTGGGACTCGATCTGGTTGAAGACGAACCGTCGATGATATCTTTATCGATCGGTTGGTGTAACGAACCGGTACTATTTAGTGGTGCTAAATAGTACGGTTCGTGAAACCAACCGTCTTGATGTTATCTCATCGACTGGTTCGTGTCTTCAACCGTACTAATAACTCCCGCAACTGTAGCCGTTGAACCGGATCGATCTAAATATCGGTCGGTTAAATACTAACCGTCTTGATGGGCGGTAGGAAAGGTCGGTTCTGTAGTAGTGTACGGTGTTTAGCAGCAGCCAATAAGAACTATTAGTGTCTTGCTTCAAGTCTTGGTGGAAGGATACATATGAGAGAGAAGAAGCAATAGATGAGAGGAGCAAGAAAAGTAAAATAGATAAGGTTAGAACAATATATAGTAGCTTCCTAGGAGAATGCTTTTAACCAACGTGTATTTGAATTATTTGTTTCTATTACCCAAAGAGCGTACTATTTTATACCAAAACTTCATTTAAGTTCCCAAAAATGTATTTTGGTTAGAAGCTTTTTTATAATCTTAAATGTCTATCTAAACATTTCATGTAAATCTCTTAAAAAGCTAATTTAATTACCAGTAAGTTTGACTTATAGTTAAGAAAAAAATCAAAAAGTTGTACACACAATATATAACAAATCTAGTTACGCAAATGCGACCATCTTGCTAGTTTTAAATGAAATTAAACTCCCATGCACGAATCTGATTTAGATCGCATAGATCAAGCACGCACGTTGATGCGTTTTTGCTGACACATCTGACCATTTTTTTGCATCTAGTTTTTGCTTACCTGTATATATGCAGCATATTCCAGAGCTGTTGATGGCACATGATATCCTGCAAGTCAGCGAGTCTTATTGTACTCGAAATACACTAGTACAGTATACCGGGATCATGCTATAGCTATACACCTGCATGTACATAATATATGGACTTCTACATGTGCACGAATGAAATAACTTTCTTAGTTATATGTGTAGCCTAGACTTAACTATATGCTACTACTCTCTCCGTTTTTTTATAAGGCTTATTTTTTGAATGTTCTTGTTTACAAATGTAAGGTTTATATATAGATTTAATGAGACAATTCCTTCTATACCTCTATTTATTTTCTCTCATCCATATGCATTTATTTATTACTACCACTCACACAAAGTATATCTTTTATCTTCCAAAACAATTAAGTAGGGACATCTAAGTCATTTTTTCTCGTATCTTTCTTAATTTTAACACAACCTTAGTTCTTGTGTAAAGTCAAATACGCCTTAAAAAAGCGAAGGGAGTAACTTTCTTAGTTATATGTGTTGCCTAGAATAAATTGTACTCGAGGGAGACAGTGGATCAGGGAGACAATATATCTCGCAGCGGCACGGATCGAGGGCGAAGGCGAGGTGGATGCCTTGGAATCGATCACAGATGAGGATCGATGGAATGCTCCAAAGAAACAAAAACTACTACCGTAGTTACTTTCTGTACGTAGTGCCCAAGGAGCAAGGTTCAAATTTTTGTTTTTGAGAAAAAACCGGGGTGGGCCGAAATCAAAAATTTCGGTAAAATTCGGAAATTTCGGATGAAATTCAAAAACAAAAATTTAAATCCGGTCCGTTTCACACCGAAAAAAATCCGGTTTTCGGTCCAAAAACCCGAAAGTGGGTCAAACGACGACGAAAATTTTTGAAATTTTTTTGGAAGTTCTTGGCATATTATATATATTCTCATAAAAATTTCAGGTGATTATCAGGTCTGTGAAATTTTTAAAAATTCAAACATTGATACTATATAGATGAAACGTTGATCGGCAAGTTTGAACCGGATGAAAAATAGTACAAACAATGTTAGAACATTTTGAATTTTTTTAGGGAGATTCCTAACATATTTATGATATTTCTGAAAAATTTAAAATGATGATCAAATGTGAGGAATTTTTAAAAATTCTAACATTGGTACTGTCTTGGTAAAGCGCTGAGCGGCAAGTTTCATCTGAATGAAAATTAGAACAAACAAGGTTATAAAATTTTGAAAATTTTTCTGGATGGTTCTGACACATCCATAATATTCTTATAAAATTTTAATATGATGATAAAGTGTCATGAATTTTTTAAAATTCGAATAGTGCTACTATCCTGTTAAAAGACCGATGATCAATATATAGATTTAATTTAGCAATAAATAGGTTTAAATTTTAAAAAAAATTTACATAAGGGTGACAAGGAAATGCTTAATATCTCATAAAAATTTTGAATCATGATCATGCTCCAGCGAATTTATAAAATTCTTATAAGGCACAGTGCCATTTATGTTCTTTGTCTGTTTGATTTTTGAAATATAATACAACAAATTAAGTTCAGTGCTTACTGTATTGATAGATTTTATTGAGCAAAAAAAGAAAAGTTGAAATTTTTTAAAAATTTTATAGAATGGTACTGAGAAAATTCTTAATCTGTCATAAAATTTTTAGATCATTATCACACTCGAGAAAATTTAGAAAAATCTAATAAGTTTACTGTCCCAATTATGTCCATTCTGTTTTTGATTTTTCAAAGATAACAAATGATGTTAAATTATTTTGAAATTTTTTTGTATGATCCTAAACTACTAATGATGGTACTATAAATTTTTCATAACATTATCAAGCTTGTAAAAGTTTTTAAAAATCTGACAGTGTTTCTGCCCAAATTTTAAAAAATCTCAAAAAAATAGTTTTTCAACAAATTTTCATAGAAGATCACTTTCTAATAGGTTATTGGACCAAATCCGGTGCTCCAACTTCAAAAACCGGCTTCAAAACCCGAAATTTCGGCGAAATATCCCGAAATTTTGCCAAAATTTTTGAAATTACTGTAGCATTCCAATTTTTTTGAATTTTTAAATTTGTCCGGCATTTGTAATCTTGGGGTCCGAAATGCGAAATTTCACCGAATTTCACCGGTTTTTCTATCCCTGCCAAAGAGACGCGTGGGCTGAGAAGCAGCCGGTCTTCCGAACTTCTTTAATATTAGTAGGTTTTATATGCGTTTGTTCAGAAGGATCTCCCTACCTGATCTATTTGATGTGATGTGCTATCTATCTCCGCCCGTATTTGACCTGATGCGGCTGTATCTCAGTTCTTCATGTATGCTTCTCAGGTATAAAAAAAATATTTATGCATGAGTAGCCTGGTACTCCCTGGATAACAGGTGGGCTGTATGGCACTGCCTAGTTGATCCTACTCTCAATCCGACATAGCAAGCGGCCATCCACTAGATAATGATCTAGCGGGCGCCCGCAAAAATAGCAAAATACTTCATTCAGACCCCTGTATTCTCTCCACAACATCGTCTTCAGTTTAATCGCATCACTTTCATTAATTCTACTTGAACATTAAAATATTTGGAAGCCTTCTCCATGTCTACTTTGATACGCACCTGTCCATCTAAGTACTATTAAGTACCTATCAGAGAGAGATGGCTCGGACTTTGTGCTGCTCCATACCTGCTTTGGCGTGGTCGTAGCCATATACTCAAACCAGCCGGCGGTTTGACACAACACGCAAACTACGAAGTGAGAAGCCACCAAAATTGAGCAGGCGCAATACTCCTCCATGGCGGCGGCCACCACCAGTGCAAGTGATGCCTCACCCATCGAGCAGCTAGCGCCGACGGGCGTGGAGGAGATGCCGCCGCACGCCGTCCTGCTGGCCAGCCCAGGAGCGGGTCATCTCATCCCGCTGGTCGAGCTGGCGCGGCGGCTCGTGACTGATCACGGCTTCGCGGCCACGCTCGTCATGATCACCGGACTCTCCGACCGTGCCATCGACGCTGCCGTGCTCTCCTCCGTGCCAGCCTCAGTCGCGGCCGTCCAACTCCCGGCCGTCGCACTCGACGACCTCCCGGCGGACATCGGCTTCGGCGTGCTTATGTTCGAGCTCGTCCGCCGCTCCCTACCGCACCTCCGCGCGCTCATGAGCTCCGTCAGCTCCACCGCCGCGCTCGTGTGCGACTTCTTCGGCACCGCAGCGCTGCCCCTCGCAGAAGAGCTCGGCGTCCCGGGATACGTCTTCTTCCCCAACAGCTTCACTATGATCTCCATCATGCGCCAAGTCGTGGACCTCCACGACGGTGTCGCCTCCGGCGAGTACCGTGACCTCCCGGACCCGCTTGTGCTCCCGGGCTGCACGCCACTGCGCCACGCCGACATCCCCGACGGTTTCCGGGACCGGACTGACCCGGCCTACACCTACGTCGTCGAGGAGGCGCGGCGGTACGGCCGCGCCGATGGCTTCTTGGTGAACAGCTTTGAGGAGTTGGAGCCCGCCATCGCGGAAGCATTCAAGCGGGATGCCGAGGAAGGCGCGTTCCCGCCGGTGTATCCCGTGGGGCCATTCGTTCGGTCAAGCGCCGGCGAAGAAGCCGATGAGTTGGACTGTTTGGAGTGGCTCGATGGCCAGCCGGCGGGGTCGGTGGTGTACGTCTCCTTCGGCAGCGGTGGCGCGCTGTCCGTGGAGCAGACGGCCGAGCTCGCAGCCGGGCTGGAGACGAGCGGCCAAAGGTTTATTTGGGTCGTACGCATGCCCAACCTGGATGGAAACCCTTGCGCATTGGGGACCAGCTATGGCCATGACAACCCATTGGCATGGCTTCCTGAAGGTTTCTTGGAGAGGACGAGGGGCCGGGGCCTCGCCGTCGCTGGGTGGGCGCCGCAGGTGCGCGTGCTCGCGCACCCGGCGACGGCGGGGTTCATGTCGCACTGCGGCTGGAACTCGACGCTGGAGAGCGTAGCCGCCGGCGTACCGATGATTACGTGGCCTCTGTTCGCCGAGCAGAAGATGAACGCGGCCAATCTGACTGAGGTGATGGGAGTGGCACTGCGGCCGGTGGTCCGCGAGGACGGCTTCGTGGTGCGCGAGGAGGTCGCGGCGGCCGTCAGGGAGCTCGTGGAGGGAGAGAAAGGGAGCACCGTGCGCCGCAGGGCGACGGAGATGCAGGAGGCAGCAGCGCGGGCGTGGTCGCCGGAGGGGTCGTCGCGGCGGGCGCTGGAGGAAGTCGCCGGCAGGTGGAAAGCCGCGCATCGTCGCAATGGGAACGAATCGAGTGCATGACTTTTATTTATCTCAGCTAATAATATTAAGGGAGTGTATAGATATCATCCGGATGTTTTTGTCTTAACTAACATTCAAATTCACCGGACCGTTGGATCTAACATCCAAATTCACCGGACCGTTAGATCAAATCATAGGATCGGATGTAATCGATACTCCCGAACATCCAAATTCACCGGGCCATTGGATCTAACATCCAAATTCACCGGGTCGTTGGATCAAATCATAGGATCGGATGTAATCGATACTCCCGAATCTCAACAATGATCCAATGGTTCTAGATTTGGATGATTTCAACAAAAAAAACATCCGGTTAATGTTTATCAAATCCCTAATATTAATATGTTGTGAGGAATAAAATGGCGAAGTCTTTGGAACAAAGGTGATTTAGACCTTCTTTAGAGAACCATTTGGACCACTCTTTCGAAAAGAAATCTCACATATATATTCATATACGATGTGTCTCATTTCTTAGAGAAGGAAAGGTTTGCGCACCGAGATTAGCCAAGCAGACCATTTGGTTACCGTTCAATGGAACTTCTGGTGGTATTCTGCTTGCGGCCCTCGACGACCTGTATAACCTTCAAAACCCTAGAACCACAACTAACATGATCACGGCGACTTTAACCTCAAAATGTGATGCGTCGATTTGGGACATTACCGGAGTTTATGGGCCGCAATCAGTTGAGGAGAAGAGAGGTTTTCTCAATGAATTGGAAGCGCTACGCGGAACGGTGCTACAAAGTTGGTTGATTTTAGGGGACTTCAATCTTATCAGACAAGCGAGTGAGAAGAACAGAGGCTCGACAAGTAGAAGAATGATGCAACGCTTCAACCAAGTTATAAACAGACTACAACTATTGGAGCTCGAACTACATGGAAGACGATTCACATGGACAAATGAGCAAGAGCAGCCCACAATGACAACAATAGATCGATTCTTGGCTACAACAGAATGGCATGAGTAGGGATGGCAATGGGGACCCGTTCCCCGATCCCCGGTGGGGAATTCCTCTATTAGGGGACGGGTATAGGAAGAAATCGTCCCCCACGGGGACGGAAACGGGGAAAATTATTCCCCCGTCGGGGATGGCGGGGATGGGGACGGGGAATTTTTTTCCCCACGGGGACCCGGTTGGGGATCCAAATTTAGTTTAGTCCAATTTAGTTATTAAATTGCAAACATATTCTCTAGCCCATCATATTCACATTTTCATAAACGGGACAACATAATCTTCAATGAATGCATGCATTCTTTTTTTCCTTGTCTATTGATACGATTTTAAAGTTAAAATAGCTATAAGAGCTTTTCTCTTCTGTGAAATTTTCGTGGGGATGGGTCCCCGACGAGGCCCCGATACCCGAACGGGGATGGGGACGGCACTACAACACGTCGGGCTTCCGATGGCGCCTATAAATGCCTTTAAAACCTTATAAATGCCTTAAAAACATTTTAGATGACGTTTACATGGCGTCAGGAAAAGTAATTGGCGGCGCTTAATTATTCACGGCGTTTATAAGTGCCGTGGAAGACTCTAACCCGGCGTTTATAAGTGCCGGAGTTCCCTCTATCATGGCACTTTATAAGTGCCGGGGTTCCCTCTATTTATGGCGTTTACAAGCGCCGGGGTTTTATCTAGCATGACGCTTATAAGCGTCGTGGATTCCTCTATTTGTGGCATTTAAAATCACAGGTGCACAATGACTTCCCAGGAGGTCACCTATCTTATTACTACTCTTGTTTAAACACGCTTAACTTCAGAGTTTTTATAAGATCTAGTACTTTAGTGGTGATATGATCACATCTGATATATAATGCGCCCCTCCTCCCTTAACCCCGTTAAACACCAACACCGATTTTCAATTATTTCAAATTAGCAAACTATTGAGGTTATTAGCAAAATCATCATACGATAAGATCTCCAATTATATTCTTTTGGGCACCAATTTAGTTTGCAAATCTACGAAATCCGAGCATATTTCTTAAAATAGACATAACTTTTGACTCGTACCTCCAATTGGGGCGTTCTTTGGCTCATTGGAAAGATAACGAAAAGTAGTATCTGAAATTGATAAGTGTCACAAAATCAGATGGTCGAAAAAATTTGAATTTTCAAACAAAATATCAACAAAAATTGAATTTTCGGACAAAATTTGAAATTTTAGACAAAATATCATCGAAATGAAATATTTGGACAGAAATTATTGCAAATGGAATATTAGTTTTAATTATTTCAAATATAATATTATTTAATTTCAATTCTTTCAAATTCCTCGGTGTGGTATTCACGTTTATAAGCCAGTAGGCGTTTATAAGCAATGTATGAACTCTAACCGGCGTTTATAAACGCCGGTATAGAGTGGAATTCCCTGGTGTTTATCAGCGCCGTGGTAGACTCTAACCCGGCGTTTATAAACGCCGAGGAATTAAATGCCTCGAATGATAAAAAACGTCGGCTTTAGCTTTATTAGGGGCGTTTAGATTAAACGCCGGGTAAAATAAACGCCGGGAAATCCATGTTATCTTGTAGTGCGGGGGGATTTTCTCCGCCGAGACGGGGAACGGGGACGGGGATGGGGAAAATTTTGGATCGCGGGGACAGGGACGGGGAGGCACTCCCCGGCGGGGAATGGCCCCGTTGCCACCCCTAGGCATGAGTCCTTCCCAAATGCAGATCTGTGCGCAATGCCAACTATGACATCGGATCATTGCCCGCTTCTCATGCAAGGAAACACAACCTTTCAATTCTTTAAGGGCTTTCGATTTGAGACCTGCTGGACAACGCGTTGCGGATTCCAGAAACAATGGCGCAACTCGATGCGCCGGTCCAAAAGCGCGACGCAAGCATTAAGGTTATATGTCAAAATGAACAGAACAACTAAGGCACTAAAGATTTGGAGTTGGAAAATATTTGCGGCATTAGCGTTACAAATAGCTCTGATCCAGGTTACGATGGCTATCCTAGAATGCACACAAGAAAGACGTTCGCTTTCATGCAACGAAGTAGAGCTACGGAAAATTCTAAAACACAAGCTGCTCGGCCTGGCGGCGATAAAGAAAACCAGGGCGAGACAACACTCAAGACTAACAAAAATCAGGCTGGGAGATGCCAACACACGCTTCTTCCATTTGATGGCCAGCTCAAGGCGTCGGAGAAATTTTATTCGGGTCCTTCAAAGAGAAGACAGTGTAATGTTCGGTCAACAAGAAAAGTTAAATGAAGCATACCAATATTTCAAAAAGGTACTAGGAGCTCATGGAGTGAGGGACAAAGCGCTTCATTGGGAATCCTTGGGCTACACGGCAAGAGACCTCACTGATCTAGAGTACCAGATCACTGAAGACGAAGTGACCAGCACCATTAAGGAATTACCGACGCAAAAATCACCAGGGCCTGATGGGTATATCGGTCTCTTCTACAAGACGTGCCTCCACATCATTAAAAACGATCTGGTAGAAGCAATCAGGGACTTCTTCAATCTCCGCCATGAAAATCTGCACAGGTTGAATAATGCAAATATTATTCTTCTCCCGAAAATGGAAAACGCGGACAAATTAGAATGTTTCAGGCCAATTAGCCTAATCAATAGCTTCATGAAGATTATCACCAAAATTCTTGCAAATAGGCTTGCACCGAAACTAGAGGAACTGGTCTCAATCTCACAGAACGCGTTCATAAAGAAGAGAAGCATCCACGACAATTTCCTCTATGTCCAAAGAGTATGTAGATAGCTACACAGAGACCGGAAGCCGGCGCTATTCATTAAGCTTGATATCTTCAAAGCCTTCGATTCGCTAAACTGGGCGTACCTCCTTGACGTACTTCGGGCTCTAGGTTTTGGCACTAAGTGGCGCGAGTGGGTAGCTGCAGTTCTCAGGACCTCATCTTCGAGGATCTTGATCAATGGCCAACCGACGGAACCAATTAGACATGCTAGAGGGGTAAGACAGGGAGACTCGCTATCGCCGCTGCTTTTCATCCTTGCAATTGATCCCCTACAAAGGCTGCTCGAAGTGGCAAATGATCGAGGTATTCTCAAGCAGATTTACAAAGAAAAGCGAGACTACGATGCTCTCTTTACACAGATGATGCAGCGATATTTTTAAATGCAGGTGTAGAAGAGCTGAAAGCCCTTAGACGAATATTGGATACTTTTGGTGGATGCTCAGGCCTAAAAATCAACATCTCCAAAACAGAAATTTACCCTATTAGACGTCGCGAGGATCTATTGCAAGTATTATTGAATGCTTTCCCGGGGAATCTATCAAGTTTCCCAGGAAAATACCTCGAGCTGCCACTGCACGTTAGACAGCTAAGGAGGACTGACACCCAGCCACTGATTGATAAAATAAGCAACCGGCTTGCTGGTTGGAAAGGTAAACTACTCTCCACAGCCGGAAGGGAGACCCTGGTTAACTCTGTATTAACATCACAACCAATTTACCATATGACGGTCTTCCCGGCTCAAAAGTGGCTAATTCGCTGCATTTTTAAGCTCAGAAGGAGCTTTCTCTGGAGAGGAAAAGAGCCGGCGCATTGCAGTGGAGGGCACTGTTTGATCAAATGGAAGACTACCTGTATGCCAAAAAGCAAAGGAGGACTTGGTATCAAAGATCTGGAGCGCTTCGCCAGAGCGCTAAGGCTGTGTTGGCTCTGGTTTAGATGGAAAAACAACGAAATGGCCTGGACGGGGTTTGATCTGCCCTGCGATAAAACTGTTGTTACTCTTTTCAATGCATCAACGGTTGTTACCATAGGAAATGGTAAGCTCGCAGATTTTTGGAGATCAAGTTGGGTGGAAGGACAAGCGCCAAAAAACATGGCACCTAACCTTTTCCAAATAGCAAGAAGAAAGAATATCTCCGTCCACCGAGCCCTGAAAAACAAATACTAGATCCGCTTTTGCACACCGGTCAACTCACAAAAAGAAATCATGGAGTTCGTATCGCTCTACGAAGCAATAAGTAGAATCAATAGAGATGAAGAAAATGAGGACCAGATAACCTGGCGGTGGACCGCTGATGGACAATACAACACACGGAGCACCTACCTGATTCAATTTCACACTGTGTACTGCAAGATGAAGATGTGCCCGATATGGAAAGCGAAAGCCGAACCTAAATGTCGATTCTTCGCATGGACACTGCTTCACAACAAAATTTTAACAGCAGATAACATGCTCAAGAAATGGTGGCCATGCAATGCAACCTGTTGCCTTTGCAACGGGCAACAGGAAACACCGACTCACATCTGTAAAGACTGCCCCTTCACTACACAAGTTTGGAGCCACCTCCTAAATTGGGGGAATTTGAAGCGATGCAAGAACTTGAGCCCTAATGGATCGGTGTACAAGTGGTGGAGAAGACTTCGAACCCAATTTGACAAAGACAGCAGACGAGACTTAGATGGACTTCTAATTTACTTCTGGTGGAACCTATGGCTAGAGAGAAACCGACGTATTTTTCAAGGGAAGGACAGAACGCCACAGCAAGTGGCCATAACGATCAAGGACGCAGTCCTAACCCATGGCTATGCCCTGTCATGGAATTCTGCGGTTTAGCTAGGTGTCCTATTGTAATCTATTTGCCTGCCGCATTCCTATTTCTTTTCCTTCTTATGTTGTTCAAGTAGTTTTCCTTTAGCAATTGTCAGTAGTGTTTAACTGTAAGGTTTTTTCATGGGTCTGGTTTTTTCCTTAAAAAACAGGACCCATCATCCTTCTCCTACTATTAATACTATGTGCAGTAACTTCTCGTGCTGCCCTTTCAAAAAAAAAAAGGTTTGCGCTCTTCAATGCGGCCCAGATATTCTCTACTAATTCTTTGTGCGTTTCTTTTGAGTTCATGTGCACAAGTTAATGGAAACGACAATGAAAAGTATGCTGTGAAAAAAATTCGCAATCTGCATGTGGAAATTCAAGCTACGGCTAGCCGATTGCATGTGTACTTTTGCTACGAATAAAAATAATATTACTCATTATGTTAAACTGTCATCCGTGGGCTTTGATTGTATTATTATTCTCTCGGCTTCGCCATTGTAAGGCTCAAAGAATTAGACTAAATTGGTCATTAACCCATGCATCGCACAGATTACATATTTTTCCATGTTTTTGCAAATTTAGTTACAAATGCTGATATTTCTAAATATCAAAATTTATAATTTTACATTATATGTTTGAAAGAACATATTTCAGTAACAATTGTTTACGTTCAAAATTTATATTTAGAACTGACTTAATTTTGGTATCAATATTATTTTAATCCTGGATTTAATTTCATCCCCATTTAACTTGGATTTTGAATTATGACAAGCATTAATTCTTTCATATCCAATTTCAACTAGATTGCAAGTTTTGTGGTTATGGTCAACTAACCATAGATTAACTAACTTAATTTTGGTATCAATATTATTTTAATCTAGGATTTAATTTTTGTTCTATTTAACTTGGATTTTAAATTATGACTTGTGTTAATTCCTTCATGTCCGATTTCAATTAGATTTTGTGGGGATCCGGATATGCAAATCCGAAACCCTATATGTATTCTGCACTAGTCCAGAATCACGCTAGTGCACACAATGGAAACATAGATGACATATCATTCCATACATCGAAATAACTAAGAAGAAGCAAATTATTATTGAATAAAGCGAACGACCTTATGGTCAAGGTTCATACACCAATGCCTCTTGGCTTAAGAAACAAATAAAACTGTTGTAGCGGAAATAAGGTAACTTGGGCCATTCGACATATCACAGGCAATCGTCTGAAGAAACGCCTTCTTAGCCAACGTAGTCTTCATAGTACTCCTCCTCTTAATATTCATTACATGGTCCTTCCTCAGCAACTGAACAACAAGGGCGTAAAGCCGTGAGTACAAAACGTACTCAACAAGCCGTAGGAAAATGATGTAATATATTCATGCACGGCTTGACAAAGGATAGTCATATGGTTCATTTGTAGAAAGCAATAACTTGAGTTTAAATACAATAAATAGATTGAAAGCAGATTGATGAAAACAATAATAAGTAACTAGTAAATCAATGGTAGACAACATGAACAGAATGGCGAGGCATCACCCTACATCATTCGAAACAAGTATCAACTACACAATTCAACAGTATAGCTTGAGACAACAAAACAACAGTGAACTCCCCGTTCACATCCTAACAATTCCACATTTCATGAAACACTCTATACCCCGTGTGAAATCCCCGGGCTTGTCCATGACCGCGGGCATGGCTATTCGAATAGTTTTACACTCTGCAGAGGTTGTACAGATTTACCCACAAGACATGATCATCCCTTAGTGCCAAGCGCTACGAACACACTTCCTTGGGTGTGTTGGTAGAGAGATCACTACAAAGCCTTTACAATGTATGTCTAAACTCGATACTGCCCTCTAAGGTTTCGCCCCTCGGGGCCCCCTCTTGAGCCATGTGAGTCTACCCGTCCATCCCGGAACCCACACCAACACTTGGCAGTACTCAAGACTAGACATTGCAAATTAATCAGCTAGGTCTGTCCCATACCAGACTTGTGGTTGTACAGTTAGGCCCAGTTCAATGGCGCACAAGATTAAGTCTTTAAGTTGTCTCAGGCAAGACAGCCACATCCAAATGCGCTAGACAGCACCCCCTTTACTACACGACCACTTGCTCGAGGGAAAACATTTTGTTCAACCAAGACCAATGGCATCTCCTGCCATGGTACAAGAAGTTTTACAACAGTGGTCAGCAGCCACAATTCAATATCTCATTAAGTCAAGATTAACATTAATTCATAGGTGATATGAATCCCAACGTACGACTAAGCAGGTCTAAGTATAGCTACATTAACCCAATGTTGGTATTATGATTATGTCCAACAAGTAATGTCCCAACCTAGAGTTAACAATGGATACATGGCATTCCGATAACCAATGTGGCATAATGGCAATCAGGTGAATAGCTACTCCCATAAACTAGCATTGATACACAAATAGCATGCAATTGTACAAAACAAAATACTTTCGCAAACATGGATTCAACATGATCAAAGGTTACGACTTGCCTTGCTGATCAAGTGCTGAATCTTGGTCTTCAAAGTCTCCGTTTGCTCCTTCGGGGTTCGCGTCTACCAGAACATAAAGCAACGAAACCACATAAATACAAAAAAGAGAAACAAACAAGCTCAAAACTGAAAATAAATGCCTCTGAAAGGTAGAGCTCGATTTTACAAAAATTTAGAAATTTGAATCGCTCCAATCGGAGTTCGTATGAGCGAGAACGAACCTCCGGAAGATTTAATTCAGAGAAAAAGAGAAAAATCCGAATATCCCGATTTATTTTTCTACTGAAAAATCGATTAATGACGCAATGCTAACGTCAGCAACCAATTTTTCTTGAAATAAAAATAAATCAGAAAATTCTTGTTTCTTTGACATGTGGGCCATCGGTCCATACACCGAGTCCTGACCTGTATTGGTCCACGTGGACCGGGCTCACCGAAGGTTGTGGTGATGTCATCACGACAGGATGACACGCAGCGAACGGCTGACACGGCAGCTGACATGGCGCACACGCAAGCACTGACGTGGATGACCACACGTCGCGCATCGGCGGCTCGGTGTGGATCGAACGGCTGGAGGGGTGAGGACGTGGTGGCTGTGACGCATCGCAATTTGGAGCACAGGCGACAGATCGGGCGGTGGAGAAGCAAGGTAGCGGACGGTGGGGTCGTGGCACTATCTGGCACGCACGCAACCCATTGGACGGCCACGGATCTTCGGATCAGATCGATGACGCTACGGCGGCGCAACTCACTAGTGCCGAGGACGATGACAAGGAAGGCGGCAGAGAACGGCCGGACTGGGTGAGAGACACCGCGGAGCTGGAAGGGGGCTTCGCGAGCAGCACAAGGGTGCAACCGACAGCGGTGGAGATGCACCGACGACAAAGAAAATGGCGACAGAAGGCTTCGGTTGCGCGGGGAACTCTGACGAGCTCTATCTCGACGACGGCAGTGTCTCGATGAGCGAAAAACGAGCAACGAACGCGGCGGAAGACAGAGAGTGCAAATCTGGCAGCGGCTTCCCCTTTTATAGCCTCGGGAACACGCGCCGAGCGTGGTACGACGCCTGTGTGGCTGCACGGACTCGGCGACAACAACGACGTAGGGTTTCGCAGTACGAGCGGAGACGTGGTGGCATCTGCACCGAACGCGTGGCGGCGATCGAGCGGTGGAGGTTCGCAGGCTGGATAGGCCGGACGAAGCGCAGAGCTGGGCCGGGCGGAATGAACAGGCATTGGGCCGGACCGGGGAATAGGAACTGGGCCCAAGCAGATTCGGCTCGAGAAGATTTTTAGAAATAAAAACAATTTTTCCTATCTGATTTCAACTAGATTGCAAGTTTTGTGTTTATGTTTAGGTACAAGATGGTCATCTTAACCATTGATTAACTAACTAAATTTTGGTATCAATATTATTTTAATCTAGGATTTAATTTTAGTTCTATTTAACTTGGATTTTGAATTATGACATGTGTTAATTCTTTCATGTCCGATTTCAATTTTTGTGTTTATGTTCGTGTACAACATGGTTGTCTAGCCAATGATTACATGATTTGGATTTTTTTCCTTTTTTCAATTAATGCTGGAATTTCTATTTTTCTTTCTTAACGATTAGTGTGGTAATTTCTACATTTTTTACCCTCCTAAGATTGATGTGGAACCTTCTAGGAGTCTCAAATTAGTATAGATATAGATAGATGTCCGATTTTAATTAGATGCAAGTTTTGAGTTTATGTTTGGTACAACATGGTCATTTGGCCGTTAATTATATAGTCAAGATTTTTTTTATTCTGATGAATGTGGAAATTTCTAGATTTTTTTTCTTTTTTTGCGATTAATGTGGTAATTTCTAGCTTTGTCACCCTCCTAAGATCAATGTGAGGACTTGTAATCTGACCCCATTTTTGCATAAATTATAAAATGAGAATCTAATGTGCATACATGCTAGTCTCATGATCGGTGGCTAGTACACACATTTACATCAATTGGAATCACAACCATATATCATATTATTTAAGTGGAGGCCATTTATACAATGTATATTTATAATTCAGAGTATATAGTAGCAGAAAAAGCAAAAGTCTTGTGATGTGTCTATCCAACTCTCAGGCAATTGATAAGGCATAATCCTTAGAAAGATTGCTTCGTTGAAGTTCCTGAACCTGTGATGAAAAATAATCTTCGACGTCCCGTTTCATTTCCATCTAAAACAACATATTAAGTAAGGTTGAGTACTTTCATGCTCAGTAATACTTAAAGTGGTATTTGCAATATGTAGTAATGCTGGTTATATCAAAGGAGGCTTTTACAGTTAATTTGCATAAAGCAAAATTGAATTTATAAATCAAGTTGTAATTCACAAAAAGGAATTTGTAAAAGAAAGTTTGACTGATATGAAAATAACTGGTAAATAAAGCATAAGTAATACTCACAGTCCTCCATGATATAAGCATTGAGATGTCCAGTTGCTACCAACACCCTTCTTTGCCAAAATGAGACAAAACAAATGAAACAAAGCCATTTTAAAAATAATAAAACATCTAACTATATGTTGACTTTACTAAGTGCCTATGACCATGGGTGCGGCTAATCGATTATATTTACACTATGCAAATGTGTACAGCTTTACTCACAAATCATGACCTTTTCTTTTTACCGCATGTTTTGCTCACCTTTGGCGTGTGGCCAGAATGTTCATGAAGAAAATCTTTACATTATCTAGGTTAATTTTGCACCAGGCCGGTAATGAAAAACCCCTTTCTATAATGGAAGAAGATATTTGTACATCCATTGTAATCTCAACAGGCTAAACCTGATGAGTCCTCACTTTCGGTAGAAGATATTTGTACAATGTTGTACTCTCAACACAGTCGATCTTGTTGAGTCTTCACTCCCCATTATAGCAAGGCATACACTGTTGCATTAGTATATAGAAACACCTACAAGCAGACCTGACCGGATTGCCTGTGCCACTCCAGCCTTCCAAAGTCCAAAATTAAACTAGATAACTTAATTAGTTTAAGGCTATCTCATACCAACACTTATGGTTGTACGTGTTTTTTAGCTTGAAAATAATCCATAGTTCGCTCCTTAATCTGACACGGGCGAAAATCTCCTCCTACACTACGTGCAACACTTACACCTTCGGCTATTGCCAATAATCCACCCATGTCAAAACCATAGTTTTATTTTGAGTTTTTAGCCAAAATACCAGCATCCATCCATGTCACATCCCACCTTTTTAAGTTCTCAAGAAACAATTTAATCTACTTATCTAAATTTTTGCTATTAAAGCATGGTTAATATGTAATCGCATATACCCAGGTTGATATTATGTATTATCTAGCCTTTTTCTATGGTTATCAAGATTTATGTGTCCATACATATCAAGGAAGTTTCATGAGACAACAAGTATATGTACAACAGGCCCGTTCCTAGGGCAGTATGCAGTATAGCCGCCTGCCCCCAAACTATCGGGGCCCCGTTATCTATTAGTATAATCAATTTGTGAAGGTCATAACTTTATATCCATAGATCCGAGTGAGTTGATTTTTATTGGGTTATTTTTAAAAATTAATCTAGTTTCTACAGTCTAAATTTCATATCAATCCAACGGTGGGATCTTCAGGAATTAATATTTTAGTAAACGTATGTCAATCTGTTTTTTTTTGTCGAAACCGAAGCAATCTTTATAGTGTGATGAAAATGATTGCAGTAGTGAAGCAATTCTATAAGATGAGAAAATTTTTAATGTTAATTACTTTTTTATTATGGTTGATATGGTCAGTTCATTGAAAAACAGATTTGAAGAATTCTAAGTATTCAAAGGTATATTTGGGCCTTTTCTGAGGTCAACAACTTTGAAGTCATTGGATTATATTGAACTTAAAGATTATTGTACTAAGTTGGCAAAAACTTTCTCTATTGATGATTCATCTGATTTTGAGTTAAATAATCTGATTTCTGAGTTAAGAATACTGCAAATAACTTTACCAGATAGACCAATGTCCGCTATGGAGATTTTTGAGTTTATTAGAAAAGTGGATTGTTATGGTAATATTTCTGTTGCTTATCAGATTTTATTTACTGTGCCGGTAACTGTGGCATTAGCTGAAATAAGCTTTTCAAAGTTGAAATTATTAAAGAACTATTTGAGATCTGCAATGTCTCAAGAAAGGTTAAATGGTCTGGCAACATTATACATTGAGAAGAAGTTATTGGATGACATTAATGTTGAGACCATAATTGATGATTTTGCATCTAGCAATGTTAGAAGATATTTTCTAACATGATCTCTACTAATGTTTGAGGTAAATAATCTCACTTTTGTACTTCCATTTATTTATCGATAACAATTTCTATAATACACTGAATATTATCTTTTTAATTGATACATGGTAGTATAAAAATATTTTGATGCTTATGTTAGAGAGGCCTCCGTCTATAATTTCGCCCCGAGCCCCAAAAAACTCAGGACCAGCCCTATGTACAAGTACCATAATATAGCAAATTTACAGAAAATAAACGCATGCATAAATTGATTTGATAAAATAAAATGAAAAGTAAAACATTGGAATCAATATGATCAAAGGGGGTGCTTGCCTTGCTTACTTGTTGTTTACGACAAAGTCGTGGTCGCAGTTGGCGTTGTCGACGACAAAATTAGTGACATCAGGTTCCATATGTCGTTCGATGAAAATATAGCCAAAAAAAACAAATTTCAATAAGGGCAAAAAGAATAGAAATAGAAAACCAAATAAAGACATGCCATAGAAAATAGGTGTGGTTTAGGGTTAGGGTTGTATGATTTCATGTACTCACGTTTTAGTTAGTTTTATATATATTACCAGTAGCTTTAGGTTAGGCGATGATATGACTCCTTTTTATAGATTATCTATTCTTGTTTTATGAATTCAAAGAGGCTAAAATTATGCATTTTTATATTTATAATTTTGAATTCAAGAGGCTAAAATTATTTGGATTAGTAGAATTAAGATATTAGTTATTATATAATATGTTATGCTTGGACATTGCTCGACCTTTAATGATTTTGCATGAGAAGTAATTTCGTATATGTTAGGTTTGTTAGGTTTATGCTACTGGTTTTATATTCACTATTTTAAGAAGGTTCTGGTGATACAAATATCTTATTTACTAATTTCTTATTTATTAAGTTCGTTTATTCATATTACGGATTTTAGTGTTCATAATACTTAGGGTTCTATTTTTAATAGAATTTATATAGCAAAGCATGTTGTAATGAGCTTATTTCTTCAGAATAGGATATTCTCGCCCCAAGGAGCATTTCTACACTGGTTTTATTAACATTAGTGTTTAGCCGAGATGTTTTATTCATTGTTGAAATAGCATGTATAGTATTAAAGTTTACGTTATAAGAGATCATACTTCGTTTTAGGATTGCAACTACACTTTATATGATTATGTAATTATTTTTCTGAAATTAGTTGGTTACAACCTTAGAAGTGTTTTAAAACTGGTTTTGCATCATTTTTCTTTTATCCGCGATAGCTTATATGCGTGTGAAAAATGAAGTCTTTTATGAACTTAATTCAATTTAGTTCTTTTTGCTGATTAACATGATCTTAACTTTACGGATATTTTGAGATTAACTCTACATGATTCCACCATTTAATTTATGGCATTATATATATATATATGGAAAATGGTTCCATACTCCCACTCTAAGTATACCTTTTAAATGATGTTGTTATACCTCTTTATCCTTTTGAGTATATTCTAATCTGATTATAAGATACTCCAAAGTGAGTTCCATGACAAATTTCATCATGCTCCACTTTTTATAGCATAATTTGTGTATACTCTCCTTTTACATATCGAAAATTGTATATAGCAAAAAATAAAGTGCTTCAATGAAAATTTTCAACCATATCATATTGGAGTATCTTATAATTATTATTAAAGTATACCGAAAGTGATAAAGAAGTATAAAATATTTATTTATGTGGTATATTATTAGAGGTGGGAGTATGTACACCCTGGAGTCTGAAAAAGGCTTTTATATATTTATATTTATACACACACACACATACATACATATACACACATACTTAAGTTCACTTATATCATATGAAGGTATACTTTAACTTAAAGGTTAAGTACAAATTATGATCTTTTATAATGATTTTTGATGTATTAGATGGTCTGATCATGCAGGGCATTCAAGAACTAGTTTTTCATATATTAGCATCTATTTGCAACATTTTCTTCATATACTATCTTTTTGTGTGTATAACAACTAGTTATTTGCAACCTTGATTCAAACTAGATCAAGCATTAAATATTTTTGCAAATATGAGATTCTTGTGGCTCTAGTGATTTCCAAGGGCTTATTTTATTATCTTTATAAACCAAATGTTACTTTTACTTTTGTTGAAGTATTTATCATATTGGAAAGTATCTTGTTTACAAATTTGGTTTAATCTCAATCGAACGTGAAATATTTTTGCATAAATAGGGGTTTTATGGTATTACTAAGGTCCAAGAATTATTTTTACCATTATTTTAACTTATATGCTCAAGTTGTTAGCTATTTTCATTTCTATGCATTGAATATTATCTATTTTCAAATTTGATACCAAATAGATTCAAATCTAAATATTTTTGTAGAAATAGAGTACTTCTGTGTTAGGAATTTCCATAATTAATCTCATGATTTTAGGAGTAACAGTTTGTATACTTTTAATAGTAGCCATTTTATGGTTTTCTCATGTTTTATTTTCAAAAAATTTCAAAATGAGTTTGAAAGTTAAATATTTTTGTATAAGTGAGTTTATAATGGTCTCAGGAGTTCACAAAAATTATTTAATTATTTTATAATTAGTGTTTTACATCATCTCTATTATGCTCCATAATAGTGTTTTTATTAAATTTGAATTCAAACAATTTGATCTTAGGTTCAAAATTAAATATTTTTGCATATTACGAAAATATATGACTTTATATGAATTTATAATTTTATTTTACTAGAATTGGATTTTGCGAGAGAGATATAAAGGTTTGCATGCATTTCAGTTTGGGAAAAATGAACTGTCGACGATCGGGATCGCCAACCGCAAAAAGTGAGGTGGGGGTCAGTGTATTATGGGACCCTAGATGCGTTTCGCTCAAACGAAGGAAGAAAGCGATCGTGGTGATGGTCGGAGCAAGACGACAACGAGCACGAGACAAGGGTTTATACTGGTTCGAGCCCCTGTGAAGGTAATAGCTCTACTCCAGTCGCCTTGCGGCGGTGATTCTTGTTATATTTGTGTACAGAGAGGTGCTTACAACTCAAAACAGTAGTGATGACTCCTAACTCGAGCTGTAGTGTGAGCTGTGTGTTGTCTTCGTTGTCCTTCGGAGCCTGCACGTCTTGGCCTTTATACCTCCTTTACATGCAACGGCTGGGCGAGATCCTCGGGAAGTGGCCTTCATGCACGTTGAGGGCTAGCGGTAACTGCCCCGGACTTGCTGCGCACTCCTGTGTCATCCCTACGACCCGCGCCTTGGTAACTGCTGGTCAAATGCCAGATCCGAAATCCAAGGGCGGACTAGGACTTCGAACGTGACCCTGCCCGAGCTCGAAGTTGCGCGGGGTCGAGCTCGAGCCCATTGCGCTCTAGGTCGAGCGCCTCAGTATGCACCCAGTTCGTGGTCGGGGCCTCACGAGCCTGGGGGATCCGTTGACCGCGCGCCGGTCGGTCAAGGAGCATCCAGCCCTCGTCAGCTAGCCCCCGAGGCTCTAGGTCGGAGGAATCCTCGTGGGCGACCTCGAGCCTTATTCTCGAGACGGAAAGAACTTCCGAGGTCTTGGCTCCTTGGCGAGGTCGGGCGGAGACCACAAGGCGAAGTCTTTGGCCTCGACACTGGCGACCTTCGGACTTCCCGATGTCGGTACGGATGTGAACGGTTGGCGGGCACCTGGCGGCGTCTCGACTCCGTCGCCTGAGCCTTAATTGCACCGTCAAATCGCGGTTGGCTCGCTTTTGATTGCGCCAGGATCGATTGGCGTTGCGATCTATAAGCCCGGTGTCGCTTCCAAAAACTCTCGCACTGCGCCCTTGACCTTCAAGCCTTCTTGTCCGAGCAAGGTCCTCCCTTCCTCCTTAGCCCAAACCAGCCGAGACCGCCATGGCCAAGCTAGGAAGGAGCACACTGTCGCACTCGAGGATGAAGGAGCTCGAGTCCCTGGGGCTGCTGGATCCGTTCATATGGCGGCTGCCGGGCAACGAGACCGAGCCGCACCCAAGGACGAGCGAGATCGCTCGCGACGAGCATTACGCCCTCTTCGGCTTGCGGACCCCGGAGAGCGAGTTCGTCGCGAAGGTCCTCTCAAGCTGCGACATCGAGCTCATCAACCTGGTGCCAAACTCCGTTCTTCTCCTCACCATCTTCTCCCATCTGTGCGAGGGATTCCTAGGGATCCTCCCGACTCCCTCGCTCTTCTTCGTGCCAGGTCTCTTCCGCTCCGGGAAGGACCCCGTGGTCGGATGCCTCTACTTCCGGCAGCGGGTCGGGCTCAAGTGGTCCTTCCCCAAGTTCCAACCTCGGGATTCCCTCGGCCCGTGGTCCGAAACCTTCGGTTCTACTCAAGAGGCGAGGCAGGACGCGGTGTCTGAAGGACCCCCATCGCTAACCGCAAGAAGGAGACCCCGGAGCCGGACGACCTCGAGGTCGACGAGATGGCCATCGCCCTCATTCATATCTGCGCCATGCGCGGTCTCAACGGGCAGGCGATCGCCAACGATTTCCTGCGGAACCGTGTGTCCCCTCTCAGACGGAGGGAGCACCCGTTCTTCGAGATCCAGGGGCGTGACGATTCGACCCGCGAGGGCACGTCTGGTAAGCCTTCTTGCCCCAAGGTCTTGCTCATGTCCACCTTTCGATCTTCTCTTGACAGCCGCTTCTTCCGCAGCGCCGAAAGAATCCTGGGTCTCCGCCAGGATGACCGAGATGTTCGAAGCAGCGACGAAAGTACGTCATCGGTGACCCGTCCCAAAAGCGTACTCCGTCGCAGGACGAGGTAAGCCACCCGACCAAGCGCTCGAGTCTTTTGCCCACAAGCCCCTTCCTGAGCTTCGCTTGCTCGCAGGCCCACCAGGAGTTGCTGGAAACGGCCAGGAAGATGCTCCCGCTGCCCGGCGGGGGCAGGGGCAAGAAAGGGAAGAAGCGACTTCCCCCGGCGGGATCAAGCGAGCGGCGAAGAAACGCCATGTCGAGTGGGGGGACCGCGCCACGGTAAGGGCCCTACTGGTCGAGCCCCCGGGCATGTGCTCATGCGCCTCGATTGGTGTGGCGCTTTCTTCTTCTGCAGCAGAGTGAGGCGGCCGCCGCCAGATCCTCAAGCCCTCCCATCCACGGGCCTCGAGTTCGGATCTCGAGCCCCTGTGTCGCGAGGACACATAAGCGAGGTGCCCTTTGAAGCGGGCAACAAGACCTTCGCCGACCTTGGCGAGGCGGAGGCCGATCACCGGTGAGTTCCGGTTTCTTGGGCGCCTCGTCCCATTTAAAATTTTCTCGCTTAGTGTATGCTTTTGATCGCAGACCTCGAGTGCCCGAGCTTGAAACTTGCCCATTTTGACGATGGCTGTTATCCAGGGCCAGTCCGAGTCCGAGGAGGAGGATACATTTGAGTTGGTCCCGCGCCGCCTCTCACGCCCAACGCGGACTCCGTCGGGGTCGCCGAGCCTGGTTTTGGCCGGTGGGTTCGACCAGGGCCTCGACGGTTCGGACGATGAAGAGCTCCAGCCCGCAACCAGCGCGGATTTTGACACCGGCGAGGCCCATGATGCAGTTGCCGTTGTCGACTCTCCGGCGCCCGCTGCGAGGATGCCCGAGCTTTGCGGCCGTGCCCGAGGCGATAACCCGAGCTCCCCCGACCACGGCCGCTCAGCGCCGAGGTCACGATCCCGCCGCCGCGAAGGTGACCAGGCGCGAGGCTTGCAGACCTACCCGAAGTGGCAGCGTCGGCACCGAGGCTGCACCCCGGCCGGAGGTCGAGAACCTGCGGCGGACATTGCTGGCCCCTTGAGCCGGGCGGGTGGGGCCCGGACAAGAAGTGGGACCAAGATCTGCCGTCGCGCCTTCCCCGTCGTCGGAGTCGAACCCACCGGAGGAGGTGACGGACGACTGTGCCGCCTCGGGTGGTAACTCAAGACTCGCCTCGAAGGCGCCAAGTAGTGGTCGAGGTCGACCTCGACAACGGCATCAATGATCGACGAGGAGGAGGAGATCCCCCGCAATCGTATTGACGACCGCGAGGAATTTACCCGCACGCGCCTGGAAGGCCATCTCCGCAAGGTAAGGGTCTTCCTGCGCATCTCGTAGTTGGTAGTCTGAGCTCCTGGTCCCCTCTCATTTCGGGCCTCCCCTTTCGTCGTGAAGGTGATCGACCATGCCTCTCAAGGGCTTCAAGGCCTCCGAGAGCACGCTGATGTGCTTAGGGACCTCCTGAACGTGATCGAGGCGCGGGAGGTCGAGCGCGCCAGGCTCATCGGTACAATCGAGGTCGAGCAAGGGGAGCTCGAGCAGAAGGCCCAGGAGCTCGACGATCTGCGCCAGACGATGAGGGCGCAAGAAGTGGCTCATGCGGCGGAGCTCGAGCAGGCCAGGGCCTCCGAACGCGACCATGGTTATAAGGCCGTGGAGCAAGTACGCGCACGGTCGGCCAAGGCGCTCGAGGTCGAGCGGGCCAAAGTCGAAGCTCTGGAGAAGGCTGCTGCAGAGCGGGCGCCTCCCTTACCGGAGGCGTCCCCCGAACTCGAGGCCAAGATCCTGGAACTCGAAGAGAAGCTCGGCCGCGCCAACAAGGCGGTCGAGGACGAGCGGGCCAAGATCGAGGCACTAGAGAAGGCCGCCGCGGAGGTTTCTTCTTTGGCGAAAGCGTCCCCCGAGCTCGAGGCCAAGGTCTCGGAGCTCGAAGGAAGGCTCGAGCGTGCTAAAAGGGCGGCGACGAGTGCGATGGCCCAGCTCCAAGACGAACGGCGCCGAGCTGCGGATGCCTCCACGGTGGCCCTCCAGAACCAGAGTGAGCTATCGACCCTGAGGGCCAAAGTCGCCGAGCTCGAGCAAGAGAAGCTTGCCCGCGAGATGGCCGACCTGTAAAAAACGTTAAAAAGCAAGGGATGTATTTAACAGAAACAGATCGTTTTTGGTGAACATAAGAAACCTCGTCCCTGTTGTAAACCCGTAGCTTGGGGATACTTGTATGTCTTTCTTGCTTTTCGCTTTGTTTGCCGTGTCCGTGCTCTTTAGGTTGTCTTGTGTAGTGTAGCCTTACCTAGCCCCGTTGGGCCCGAGGTCGGCGACGCGTGCCTTGGGCACAAGACATAGATACTGGACGAGGCCACGACCGCAAAGTTGAGGAACAATTAGAAGGTAGAAGGACACGGCGAACATCGTTAAGTAGATTAGTGCTCGACGACCCTTGCAACCATCGCATTGCTTCGGCCGATCAAAGCGGCGAGGTTCTTGGCTCGAGCCCGAGCACAGGGGAGAGCTAGATTGCGAAGAGGTTTGGCTTACGTTTAGCTCGTCCGCTGGGGGTGAACGTAAAACCCAGCGTCACTTAGACTTAGAGCGAATGCGCCGCGCACGAAGGTCGTGTTCGAAAAGAGAAGGAGCCGTAAAAAGAAAAGTAGCAACACAAGTGGAAGCAGATATAAAGGGCAAAATGAAAGACCCGACTTTTATTGAAATGTGAGGCATAGAGGTTACACATAAAACTTCAAGTTGATCTATGTTCCACGAGCTAGAGAGCTCTCTGCCATCGGGCATCGCTAGCCAGAAGCCCCGCGCGATCTGTTGAAACAACTCTATAGGGCCCTCCCACCATGAGGGATAACTTGTTGGTCTTGGACGAGCTCAATCCGCCTCGGGGCTAGGTCCCCAACAAGGAGCTTCCTAGGTCGTGCCGGCCGAGACGCATGTCTGCGAAGAGCTTGTAGGTAGTCGTTGATCGTGGCGATGCACGACATCTTACTTCTTCTGCGAGGGTGAGGTCGAGACCGTTCGTGCTCGAAGTCGACTTGGTCGACAAGTCGACCTGGCAGAGCCAGCGTGACCTCGGGCGGCGGGATGGCCGGTATCAACACGAGCCGGAAGGGCGTGGACCACGTGGCTCGGCTTGTCGTGGGTGCGAATAGACCATAGGGCGGTGGGAAGTTCGTCCGCCTGTGCCTTGCCAGACGGCCGAGCTCATCTCGCAACTTCGTTTTTACGCCTCGACAATTTGCCCGTTGGCGCGCTCTGCTGCTCCGTTGCTTTGGGGGTGAGCCACCGAAGCGAAGCATATTTTGATTCCGAGTTCCTCGCAAAACTCCTGGAACAACTCACTCGTAAACTGGGTACCGTTGTCAGTGATAAGTTTGCATGGAACCCGCACTGTGACCACGAATAAGCGGAAGAAACGAAGCGCCCGGCGATTATGGTCGAGACCGGTTCAGCCTCTATCCACTTGGTGAAGGTGTCGACAGCGACGAACAGGAACTTCTTCCCCCCGGTTGCCTGAGGAAAAGGGCCGAGGATGTCCGGCCCCCATGTCGAGAAGGGCCAAGCGGCGGAATGGTGCTGGAGCGCGAGGGCGGCTGATGCGACTTCGGGCGTGAACTGCATTCTCGGCAAAGTGCGGACGATATCCCGAGCATCTGAGCGCCAAGGCCAATAGTACCCCATGCGGAAGGCCTTGCCGACCATTGTCCTGTACGAAGAGTGCGCCCCACAGAGGCCTGAGTGAATGTCATGTAGGAGGTACTTACCCTCCTCCGTGGAGATGCACCGCGTCAGGATGCCGGAAACATTTCGTCTGTAGAGCTTTCCCTCGACGAGCGTGTATAGACTCGCCCGGCGCTTGATCCGGCTCCTCTCGGCAGGGTCGGGTGGCATGTCGCCCCGGGCAAGGAAACTGTGGATGGCCTCGGCCCAGGAGGGGATACCCCCGACCACAGCGAGCACGACCTCTTGGTCGGAGATCGATGGGGCCGCCAGTGTCTCCAGGATGACATCGGGTGGGATATCGTCGTCGGAGGAGCCGAGCTTGGAGAGGAAGTCCGCGCTGGAGTTGTCTCTCCTGGGGATGTGCTTGATCTCCAAGTTCTGGAACCACTTCTCCATCTTGCGCACCTCGGCGAGGTACTTTGCCATCGAGTCCCCCGAGCACTGGTAGTCCTTGTTGAACTGGTTGATGACGAGCTGGGAGTCGCCCTTCACGACCGGCGGCGCAGACACCCAAAGCCTTGCAAGCTCAGAAGCCGCCAGAGGGCCGTACTCCGCCACATTGTTGGTCGCCGAAAGCCAAAACGAATTATGTACCTCAACTTATCGCCCTGAGGTAAGGATAAGGATCCGGCACTCGAAGCGCTTGAAGGACCTCGAGCCAAGAACATGACCGGGGCTTCTCCTCTTCGTCTTGAAGCTCGGGAGCTGGCTGCGACGTCTGCTCGACCACGAAGTCACGAGCACTTGCGACTTTATGGTCGTCGTGCCACGACCCGGACGTCGACGCCGCCGGCTCCATGGCCCACTTGGCGATTCATCCGCCACCCTCGGGTTCTCAGATGTCCCCGAGTGGGAAGTTGCTCAGGGGCGACCACGGAGTGCGCTGAAAATAGTGCCGAGCTTCCGGGCCATGAGGAGAGCATACAACAGCCACGTACTGCGGGTAGCGCTCCTTCGGCCGCGGCAAGACCTCGCCGACGTAATAGATTAGGTGCTGCTGAGACCCCCGTTCCGCCACCAGGACGGCATCGACAGCGTGGGCGGTGGCCGCAAGGTAGAGCAGCAACTTCTCACCAGGTTGCGGCGTTGTAAGGAGAGGTGGGGATGATAGATATACCTTCAGGTCGTCGAAGGACCGCTGCACCTCTGGAGTCCACTCAAAGCCCCCGTGCTTGCGCAGGGTCCGGAAGAATGGGAGCCCATGCTCGCCAAGCCTTGAAATGAACCTGCTGAGGGCGGCCATGCGGCCGGTGAGGCTTTGCACCTGCTTGATCGAGGTCGGGGGCGCCATCTTCTCGATCGCCTCGATCTTCTCCGGGTTTGGACCAACCCCCGAGCCCCCGATCATGTAGCCGAGCACCTTACCGGATGCCGCGCCGAACACGCACTTCTCAGGGTTGAGTTTGATATTGTGCCTGTTCAGGTTAGCGAAGGTTTCCTCGAGGTCACGAACGTGGTTGCCTTCAGAGAGGCTTTTGACTATAATATCGTCCACGTAGACCTCGAGGTTACGCCCGATCTGCGGCTCGAACGTCCTGGTCATCAGACGCTGAAAAGTGGCCCCCGCATTGCGCAGACCAAATGACATGGTCGTGTAACAATAGGTGCCAAATGGCGTGATGAAGGCTGTCTTGCTCTCGTCGTCGACCGCCAGCTTGATCTGGTGGTATCCCGAGTAAGCATCCAAAAAGCTCAACATCCTGGCATTTGCGGTGGAGTCGACGATCTGGTCGATGCGCGGAAGCGGGAAGTTATCTTTCGGGCAAGCCGAGTTCAACCCCGTATGGTCGACGCACATTCTCCACTTTCCGCCTTTCTTCCGAACGATGACCGGGTTGGCCAGCCACTCAGAGTAATCAATCTCCCGGATGAACCCAGCCTTCAAAAGCTTGTCAAGGTTCTCCTTGATGACTGCGACCTTCTCGGGAGAAGTGGACGAGCTTCGACGACATCTGGTCGGAGCCGGATCCCACACCGCAATTTGTGCTCGATCACCTCCCTCGGGACGCCAGGCATGTCCGCGGGCTCCCAAGCGAATATACCTTTGTTAGCGCAAAGTAAGGTGACGAGCTCGAGTTCCTATTTGGGACTCAGCCCGGTCGAGACGTGGACGCACCTGGTCGGATCACACTCATCGGCGCAAGACGGGCTTCGTTTCCCACCGGGCTGGATTATCGCTTCGGGCGAAGCGTTTTTGTCGCCGCCTCGGACTGGCTGGGCAAGATACTGCAAGAGCCAAGGCCTTGGTCTCGTGATCCATGTGCCGCTGCAGACGCCCTGCACGGTAATGATGCGTTGCTGGGGCGGGCAACTTCATGCATCGGTGGCTATAGTGGTTGGCGGCCATGAACTTGACCAAAGGCGGGCCGTCCGAGGATGGCGTTAGACGGAGGTCGCCCTCGACCACCTCGAAGGTGACCAGCTTCAGTCGCGGAAGTTGTCCGAAGCGCCGAAGGTGACAGTAAGACCACCGCCCTGAGAATGGTCGAGCTCCCGCACGATCCCGAAGAAGGAATGGCAACGTTCTTGACCTTCGACCGGGAATCTGATCCGGTCAGCGCCCTACCGCGACAAGTTAAGAGAGCCGCCGCCGACCATGACGCGACCGACCGCGGTGTTGCTGATGGTCGGGTCACGACCAAAGCGGTCTTCGTGTCTCGGGCCATACAGGAGAGCGCCCTCGAGAGAAGGTGATGGTGGCCCCGACCCACTTGCGGTCGCCGATGGGCTTCCCAACGCGACCGGTAGATGGTCGGCCGCGCCTTGACCGACCTCGCGCGTCGGTAGGCCGATGAGCCACCGAAGATGACATCGATCCGCGCCGCCTTTGCCGAACTCCAAATCGTGGTCGTCGTTCGCTCGCCGCAGCATTTACCCTGCTTCGGCCGGGTCGTCGATCGCCGGAGCACAGGCATCTCACCCCGCCCATCGTAGAAAGCATCCAGCTTATTTTGCCAAGCCCTGCAGTTCGCAGGTCGTGGCGGCCACCGCCTGTAATAGGCAGAACTTGGCCGTTGCACCCGGCGCCTCGCCCCCACTGGCCGACATCGGTCCCGGGACCTGTGTCGCTGGCCTCCCATCGGGTGGTTCTTCGCCTGGTGAGGTCGAGGCCGACCTTGGCGAGGCTTAGAGTCCTCCCGAGGTTGACCTCGGACCTCGAGGACCTCGCTGCCGCCATTCGCCAAACGATCACCCAGTGAGGCCTCCGCCGCCCTGCGATCGGCTTCCGCTTGGAGGAGGTGCGTGGTCGGCGCCCGAGCTGGACGGGCTGGCCTGCTTGGTTTAGACCAAGCTTACCTTGGTCGAAGTCGCGTTCAGCGGACGGGTCGTCTGCGTCGCAGCACTGTTCGCCATGCGGAAAAGCTTGTTGACGCCGAGCCTCGGCGTGATCTCCTGGGTCCTCGGTGAGGCGTCGATCACGGACCCCGAACTTGAAGGCCTTGATAACGGCCTCGACAAAGATGCTCGGGATCAGGTTCCTCGTGCGAATGAATCGCCGCACAAAATCGCGTAGCGGCTCGTTCTTGCCCTGGATGACACGGTCCATGTCCTTTTCCTGCCTCGCCGCCAGAATAACTTTGAAAGTTGGAGCGAAGGCGCTCGGATTTGGCGCCACGACACAGAGGAGCCGGGCCGTTAAAAAGCCAGTCCTCGCGGCTCGTCGGCCCAAAGACGGGGAGGTAGTTTGCCATCACGAAGCTCGTCTCCCGCCGCCAAGATAGCGGTCGAGTAGATGGACAAGAACTCGTCGGGGTTCTTGGTCCCGTCTGGCGCTCGATCGTAGCGGGCTTGAACCGAGCCGCCATCGCGACACTATTTAAGGCGTCGCGGAGTATGCCATGCAACCATAGGACGGAACCGTGCACGCCGGTCGTGGTCGTCGCCGACAAGATCCTCTTCGCCGGATTCGAGTCGAGGCTTGTTCGGCCCGACCTGCGGTGGAACGCCCGTGGTGCCGCACGGAATCACCGTTGGTAACGCAGCGGTCCCGACCCTCTGGCGCTGGCGGAATGTCCCGAGAAAGGTCCGCAGACTTGCCGCCATTGACTCGGTGTGGTCTGCTCGGGCTCGTCCTCGCTCGGCGCGGTGCCGTGAGGCCCCAAGGCGTCTGCGTCAAAGCCTCATCCCGAGCCGTTGTTCGGGGCTAGTCTCTGTCGGAGGCGTCCGGGCGGTGACGGCGTGGCGTGTTATCAATACTTCTCGGGAGTGGGTCCCCAAGCGCTGGCTTCGGTTACTTTCTGAGAACGACCTCGGCGCAGCCCGTCGAGTTCTTCGCCGTGGCTCGGCAAAGAGCCCGACCACACTATCGGGGTCGGCCATGACCCGGCGAGAAGCTGAGGCGCCTCCGGTGGGAGGGAGCCTGGGCAGCCTAGAAGACGTGCTGGCCTTCTCCTGGGCCTCCCGCCGGAGAGCGGTTATGGCTTACTTGATGGCAACCTGGACCATCCGGCGAGCGTCTTCAGGAGTCTGCGGGTCACGGTCATCCGCTCCTCCCTCGGTGCCTTGAGCGTCCGCCATCAGAACGTGTTGCTCGAGCGGCGGCGGCGAAGGCGAAAACAGGGACACGGAGTCGGAGTCCGTGTCCGAGGAAAATCCGTCGATGAAGTGCGCCATGCTCCTAGGATTCTGGTGTTGTTCCTGCGAAAGAGCAAAATAATCGGGCCCCACGGTGGGCGCCAGCTGTCGACGATCGGGATCGCCAACCGCAAAAAGTGAGGTGGGGGTCAGTGTATTATGGGACCCTAGATGCGTTTCACTCAAACGAAGGAAGAAAGCGATCGTGGTGATGGTCGGAGCAAGACGACGACGAGCACGAGACAAGGGTTTATACTGGTTCGAGCCCCTGTTAAGGTAATAGCTCTACTCCAGCCGCCTTGCGGCGGTGATTCTTGTTATATTTGTGTACAGAGAGGTGCTTACAACTCAAAACAGTAGTGATGACTCCTAACTCGAGCGGTAGTGTGAGCTGTGTGTTGTCTTCGTTGTCCTTCGGAGCCTGCGACGTCTTGGCCTTTATACCTCCTTTACATGCAACGGCTGGGCGAGATCCTCGGGAAGTGGCCTTCATGCACGTTGAGGGCTGGCGGTAACTGCCCCGGACTTGCTGCGCACTCCTGTGTCATCCCTACGACCCGCGCCTTGGTAACTGCCGGTCAAATGCCAGATCCGAAATCCAATGGCGGACTAGGACTTCGAACGTGACCCCGCTCGAGGTCGAAGTCGCGCGGGGTCGAGCTCGAGCCCACTGCGCTCTTGGTCGAGCGCCTCAGTATGCACCCAGTTCGTGGTCGGGGCCTCACGAGCCTGGGGGATCCGTTGACCGCGCGCCGGCCGGTCAAGGAGCATCCAGCCCTCGTCATGAACTAAAAGGTGAAAAGACGTCTTCAGAATTGTGAAAGCGTATTCACCCATTGAATAGGCTGTTGCAAGTGTCTGGCTAACAATCGGTCCTGCAATGCAGAGAGCCAGAGCAGAGCAATTTCTAGGGCATCTCGCCGGCGGCTAGATAGAGGCGGAGGGGCTCGAAAGAAGGCTCAGTGGGCTGGAGATGAAGCTATGTACCATCGGGGAAGCTCACCAGATGGCTTGGATCGCCAAACAGGCGGCTAAACTGAGCAGAGGCGAAAATGGAGGACTTCAGCCGGGAGCAAGAACTACTGAAATGCCCCAAAATTTTAAAAATTTTGTTTTGTTTATTTATTTGGAGTTTATTCGAATTTTCTGGTTTTATTTGAATTTTATTCGACTTGTTTTGTTTTCCCCTTGGCCCAGTTCTTTCTCCCTCAATCCGGCCCAATTTTCATTTCCGCTCGAGCCCGATTTTCTTCTTTCTTCCCCAGCCTGGTTCCAATTTCTCCAATCCAAATCCATTTTCCTCCCCAGCTGATTTCTTTTCTCCCGACCCACATCCCCCTTCGACCCGCCTTTTCCTTTTTTCTCCTGCGCGCAAATTTCCTCGTCTCAGCCCAAGTCGCCCGGCCGGCTTTTCTTTTCCCGCGCCAAATCCCTTGAGCCCAGTTTCTCCGGCCCAGATTCTTTTCCCCGACCGTCCCTCAAATTTCGCTTTTCGCTTTCGCTGCGCCCATTTCCTTCACTAGCGGCCTAGCCTTCTTTTTCCTGCAGAGCCGCTTTTTCTTTAGTTTTTCTGCTGCTCGTTTTCCTTCCTACCAAATCCGCTACCGATTTTCCTTGGGTCGTCCTTTTTCCCGCACATCCCGGCCCAAATTCTTTTTCCTTCCCTTGGCCCGGTCCAATTTTGTTTCTCCGGCCCAGTTCCCATTTTCCCTTTTCTCGGCCCGCCTTCATTTTCTCTTTCGCGCAACCCAGCTCTCTTCCTCAGCCAGTTTTCTTCGGCCGGCCTCTTTTCTTTCTTTCCCGCGCAGCCCATTTCCGCGTTCATTTTCCTCGGCCCGAAATTTTGTCCCGGCCTGCCACTTTTTCCCCTCGGCCCGTTTCACGCGCCCGAGCCAGCCCAGCCGCGCCAGCCTCTTCTTCTCCCCCAGCTTCTTCTTCCTTCGGCTCCCTGCTTTGCCCGGACCGAAGAAAACCTCCTGGCGAATCCGTCCTCGCCTGCGTCGCTCTCGTTCGGTCTCATCACTCACCTACCGCTCCGCCATTTCCGCTCCCGTCCCGTCCACTCGGCTCAGCTCGCCCATGCCTGCCCTGTCCCTCGCCATTGAAAAACCAGCACAGCCGATTCGTCGCGCCTCGCCGCATTTTCAGCGCCCGCCATGCCTTGTTCCGTCGGCCACCTTCTCCACACGATTCCCGCGCGTTTCCCCGTCGCCCGTGCGTCATCTCCCTCAGCTTCTCCTTCCTCCAGCCTCCTTGCGCCCGGTCCGAAGCCAGCACCGCCGTCCCGTGCGCCTGCGTCATCCCATCCCGTCGCAGTGCCATCGCCCTCACCAGCGCCTCTCGATTCGCTCGCTGCCTTGCCCAATCACTTCCACCACCGACTCCGCTCGTCACCGTGACGCCCGTGTCGTCCTTGCCGTTGAAATCGTCGGCCGCTCGTGCCATTCTCTCTCCTCCTCACCGTTCTCTCTCCCCCGCCCGGCGACTATAAATAGCCCCCTCCGACCCTCCATTTCCTCGCCCCGAGCACCGCAATGCTCTTCTCCTCCCTCCCCGCCAACTCAGTTCTCTTCCGGTTGCCTCCCCGCAGTACACGCCCTCTTTCTCGGCTCCGGTTCGCGCCTGCCCACCCCACTCCTTCCCAATGTGCTACCACCAACAAGTTCCCGTCGGCCCTCTTCCTCCCCGCCATTCATTCCTTCCCGAGCCGCCCCTCTTATTTCACGGCCGCCTTCCCTAAGTCCGGCCAAATCCCTTCGCCGCCAAATTTATTTCGTCAGCCGCTGTAGGAGCCCAACCGATTCCCCCCTACTCTCTCGCTCAGGCCCCTTTTCACCGCTCGTCGTCTCACTACCAATGAGCCCATCTCGCCACCGCTCACAGTTATCGCTAAGTGGGCCCTTTACCGACGTCTCCTCTACAGGCTCTTTGTCAAATGGCTCGGCAGTTTAGTTGGTAGGCCGCTTTCACGCACCTGTGGGGCAAACTTCGACTCATCTTGGCAGCCCATGAGCACAAAGATTTCTTTTCATTTTCTTTTCAGATTTTGATTTAATTAAAATCCAAAAAATCATTTTAAATTCCAGAAAATTCTCCAAAAATCCCCAAAAATCCCAAAAATTCCCAAAAATCCAAAAATAGCCAAAAATATATATTCTTGATCCGTTTGAGCCACTAAGTCCAAAAATGATCTCCGTTTCGCCATATCAAATCCGGAAAATTCCAAAAATGCCCTTGAACTCCATTCCGGCCATTTTCTCTCTCGTTCCTTTTTTAGTTTTTATTTTCTTTTATTGTTTTATTCGTTTATTTATGGATTTCGCCGCTAGATTCGATCTCGAGCGACTCTCGAGCGAAATCGAGCCGAGCAGCTTCTTGGAGCAGCACAGAGCAAGCACGAGACCGAGACTCGACAACCGAATCGCTCTCGTTAAGCGTAACCTCTAACCTCGCAAGGCAAGCCACACTCCTTGAACATGTTGAACTTATTTTTCCGTATATTTCATCAGATATCTAGATGTAGTTAATTGCACTTGCTTGTAAATAGAGTAGTAATTTAAAAAGAGCTAATTTGAATGACATGACTAGTTAAATCCCACCCCCTTGTTAAGACCATGTTGGTTACACCATATTCATTTGTCAACCCTAGATTATCATGAAATGAACCACGTAGGATAGATAAAATTATAACCTTTACTTTTATTTAATTATTCAAAAACCCCGAATATCGATTCGGGGCTTATTTTAAACTGCTACAATTGGGGGTCACCGGGGATCACTTTAGTGGTTGTTGCCAAATTTCAATTGATGGCCGATCAACGGGATGTGATGGGTACAGTGGATCGTACCGGTGTTGTTTGGGTATTGGGCTGGTCTTCGGCAATTAAGGATCAACCCCTTGAGCAAAGTAAATAACTTAGTCCTCTCTCAACCACAAGTTGGACCGGTCAGCTCTGTTGACCTGATCCAACGTAGCCCAGTATATTGTTTTTCCCCTTTGAATGCCTACAGGTTGTATCGCGTGGGTTTGGGGCGTGGAACGGAATGGCGCGGCCATGGCCGGTTCTCACAACGGTAGGTGTTCTCGGCTGACCAAAGATGTGTCGCCCGCATTGGTCTGGTGGGCATCAGAGATCGGGGAACCAAAGCTTAAACCTACCGGAAGTAGGAGCTAAAGAGGGGAATTCAATGAAAGGTTATGTTCATCTCGGTCCGCCCGCATGCATAAAAGTTGCATGTTAATTGCGCAGGCATCAACGACCGTAGATATCTTGTGGGTAAAGTTGAGTAGCTCTGCAGAGTGAACCAAATGGTATTCGAATACGCCGTGCTTCCGGTCAATGAAGCTGGGTTAATTTCGTGATTCCAGAATCGAGCTTGAGTAGTTTTAATAATAAATTAACCGTAATTCAGTGATTTTGTTAATAACTCTGTGGTTTGCATCATATCGATGATCTGCCGTTGATGATTTGTGTTTCAAATGTAATATATATGTTAAGTTAAGGTTCTAGCTCATGCATCCACTAATTACTTAACTAGAGCCAATCCCTTGAAACTCTGTGCATGTAATATTCAGAATATTTCCGTGTGGTTTGTTGAGTACGGTTGTGTACTCACCCTTGCTCCTAATCCCCCTTTTAGATTTCAATGAAGATGGCAAGTTCCGAAGAATCGTCGTTAGCATCGATGTTTAGTTTTGAAGGCCTTGGTCTATCTGCTCGAGCCTTTCCTGTGGTTGTTTTGGTAATGTATCTGGTGCCAGTCGCACCTTTTGTAAACTCTGGCCGTTAGGCCCTTAATTTATCTATCAAATATTCGCAATTGTGTTTATGTCTGGCAATGTACGCTTGGTTACCCACAGCTAAACTCCTGGGTAACTGTGAGGGTATTTATACGCACCCCTTGAAAAGGGCGGTCCGTTACAACTACGGAGTTAGAGCTTGAATGGGTAGTGACATCAGCATCAGGGGTTTACATAAGTCCCATTTTGTTGGTTTATGTGGTCGGAAAACAACCGAGGTGCTTCGCCAAAGGTCGGCCTGAGATGAAGAAGAAGATGATAGGCGGTGACCATTCAGGAGCTCGAGCTATAAATCAAGGTGGCGTTGGGTTCGTAACGTGGCGATCAAGCTTGGTCAAGGGAATTTGAAGGAGGTTCACTAAATTGCTTTAATTGAAATTTGGCTCAACCTTTTAGTTTCACCGGTAATGGCTGTTTTCGAGGTGGCATGGACGAAATCGCAGCAGTGAAGAGCTGCTTAGACAGGGAGAGGAAGTGGAGAAGCTCAGGGTCGCATTGTCACCTTATATAGGTGAGAGAGATGGTAGGAACAGGTGTGAATTGGTTGAGCTCATTTATACCGAAACAGGCAGCGTTGATCATGCTTGCACAAGCGAATTGGTGGCGTGGCGTGTCTCAAATGGAGTTTGATCGCTTTTGACAGAGGACGATGGGAGGAGAAGACAGCAAGCCATGATGTGACGAAATGCACAGTGGATTGGGCCGCAAAACCGATCGTGTTCACGCCGCGCAGCGAGACCGGCAAAGGTCTGGGCAAGGTTTCAAGCGCCAAATTCTTTGCCGTGGCGAGAAATTGGCGAGTAGTGAGTTCGCTGAATGGCTTCGCTAAGTTTAAGGTTGCTCGCCGTGGCAAGAGATCTTCATAGCTCTTCTGCCGTGGCAACATTTGGCGATGAATGGTCTCAAGGCGATGGCGCCGCCGATGAGAACACACGGGAAGTTCGCAGCGTCACAAGGCATAAATGTGTGCTCAAATGGCGGGCATGGGTGACTCCCAAAGCTCGGCGTGGCAAAAGCTCGACGAAGACATGGCGATGTGATTGATGGCTAGAACTCCAGAATTCAGTTTCACCTGAAATCTGAAACTTGTAGGCTAAAATAAAGTGAATTAAATTTATATTTTTGGTCTAAAATATAAACAAGATGATCTATCTAAACATACTTAATGTACTCACAGCTTCAGCTTCACGAATATGGTGAAGTTAGAATTTTCAGTTTCATCAGATTCATGAATCTGAAAAAGCTAAATCTCTACCAAACACACACTGAGTGACACTCGGGGGGAGCGAAGATGAAATCGGTTTGCGGGAGGACGAGGGAGAGGGGAAAAAGAGATTGTCGTGGGGCCAGGGCCCACCAGGCAGAGGCAATATGAGCGCAAGCTTGATTGCTCCTGGGGAATGGGTCCCAAACAGGCCAATGGCCCCACATGTAAGTGTATAGTTAGCAAATATTATGGAATAAGGTTTCATGACAGCGTAAACTTAGGTATTTAAGAGGCTACCAAATCTCATTAAAACATTTTTAAATTTTTTCACCAGGTTCAAGTGATAAGATTTATTGTCCAGAAAATTTTTCAGATTAAAATCTGTTAAAGAACAATTATGGAAATTCTGACAATGCTGACAGCCAAATTTTCTCATTTTAGTTTTTTTATTTTAGGATTAAAATTGGGTTAATAATTTTTCAAAAATTTTTTAAAGAGTTTGAAATGGGCTAAGAATTCTTGAGTAAAAATCTCAGTTCAATACCATGCATATTTGTTTTCTAATAATTCTAACATTGCATATTTTGATTTTTCCAATTTTAAAATTTTGAATTTTAAAAAGAATTAAATTGATTATTATTTTTTATATTTTTACCAGATATTAATAATGTTATTAAGAAGACATTATAAAATTTTTAGCCAAATATAAATTTTGAATATTTTTATTAAATTCTGACATCTCACTATTTTGAAGTCTAAATGAGTCATTTCACATTTCACCTCATTATCTTATTGCATTAAAAACCTCTTGACATCTGAAAAAGGTCACTCGAGAATTCAAAATTTTAGTATCATTTTTATATTTTTACTGTATTTACTTTTATCCTTTTAATAATTATACATTAAGTGATTTTCTTTAAAGCCAAAAATCCAAGAAAAATCAATAAAACCAGAAAAAAATCACAAAATATGGAAAAAATGATATTTAAAACCTATTTTCATAGTGTGTTACTTTAGAAGAAAAAGTTTTATATAGCAACTTAGTATTTTCTTTTAAATTAAAATTCGAGAAAGTGAGGTAAATGATGATATTTTTAAAAGTAAATCTTGATTTCAATTAGAATTTTAATTCAATTTCATTTTTAAATTTTTCCATTTTTAAAAATTTTGGATGTTACAAGACTTCCAGGAGAACTTTCAATTAGTATAGATATAGATAGCTCGAGAACATATTAAACAGCTAGTGTTGTATTCTCATATGTTCGAGGCTTACTTCTAGTACTTCATTATTTAAGAGATATCTATGCAACATTTACCTATCCAACTTTTGTAAATTTATGAACAAATTAACACCAATCAATAAACAACTTAGCTATTGTCTTTATTCAACCCATTGAATCAAGGATCAATTGATAAAATACCTTCACTTACGACGCTGTTTGGCAAAGCTGCAGATCTCAGCTCCACCTCAGATCTGGAGCTTGTAGGCTAAAAATAAAGTAAATTAAGTTTATATTTTAGTCTAAAATATAAACAAGATGACCCACCTAAATACTTTAATATATACACAGCTCCAGCTCTATAAATTTTTAGAGCTAGAAATACCCTACTCCACCAACTTTACAGATTTTAGTGGAGCTGGAACTGTGCCAAACACCACCTACATGTGCCATTGATAAAATGCCTTCTGATGTCTCACTGATATGTGGGTCCTAGGGTCACATGTCAGTGTGACAAATAGGGCATTTATCAATTACGCTAAGTAAAATGAAACATATGATCAATTCCTCCGCTGTCAGAGAAAAAGAAGGCAAAGATTTTTTATTTGTTAACGTGGAATCAAACCGGTAGGTCTAGCTTAACAGCGTGAGACAATGAGGACCGGTCACTATTAGGAAGGGAGCGATCCGGCAACCATGAGAAGATCCCCCCACCCAACCAACAACGCGATCTTTTCGAGATTTTTTAGAAACTTTTGCACCTTGCTTCCATGGTTTATCGGTTTGAGGTTTCCACAAGATGTTTCTCCGCTGAAATTTGCCTTTGTTAAATGCTTGTAGTCGCTAGTTTTCTTCAACGTGACGGGCTTGTACATCTCTTCTTAGAAGATATGTTTTACGATGCTTGAAGTGACGAGCTACCATTAAGACTCACCGGTGTTAACCTAGCTTCAAGCTTCTAAAAATCAATAAGCTCGCAAAATGTTTCATTTTAAGTGGTTTTTGGTATAAATTATAAATCATATATAAGTAGCAATAGCTGATTTGTGAAAATTTTACATAGTACCACTACCTTGAAAAATTCATGTGACGGTTCATAATAGCCATCAGTAGCGGTTTTTGAACCGCCGCAGATATAGTGCCACTGATAATCGAGAACAAACCGCCACAAATACTCATAGTGCCACCAAATACCGCCACAAATACTCATATTATCAGTAGCGGTTTTTAGCTAAAACCGCCACAAATACTCATCATTATCTGTGATGGTTTCAAAGAAAAACCGCCATAAATAATCTATTATTTGTGGCGGTTTCAAATAAAAATCGCTACAAATAGTCCCAAAAGTATTTGTGGTAGTTCTAAAGAAAAACCATCACAAATAATCCATTATTTATAGCGGTTCCAAACAAAAATTACCACAAATAGTCTTCTCGCTATTTTGAGTTTTAAAACCGCCACTAATAATTGTATTTGTGACGGTTCCAATAAAACCGCCACAAATATGGTGTCACTTATATACAGTTCTGTAGTAGTGTACACATCCTAGGCTTATAGCTTAAATTTGAACTCATTTACTGTACAGTTAGTAAATCTAATGTATTTTTGCATATTTAGAATCTGCATGAATTTACACAAATTTAAAAGTTTGTTTTACTGGATTTAGAGTTTCCTAGCAAAAGTTATGGGCTGTTGGAGAATATCTGAAGAACTACCAACCGCGCAGCATACAGGTCAAGGGATTGCAGCCGTACCGGCCGAAGACGATTTTACCCCTCGCTCGTGCTAATAGGCTAGTATCCTTACAAGGGGTATTTCAGTCAATTGTACCAAAAGACGACATTACCCTTCATTTGTAATTATAGTCTTACCATTCATGTAAGGGGTATTTTGGTCATTTGTGCGGACCATGAACCCTAAAATACCCCTTCCCCTCTCACTTGTAAGGGGGGCTCTCTTGAGCAATATAATGGAACACTCAAAACTAATGAGCCCTCGGGGCCCTGCTCTCCGGAGGCTAACCCCCGTAGGCTCGTCGACAGGAGTAGGGCGGTCCTCTCGAACCCCCGAACCTGTATAAAACCCTCGTGTCATTTTCACTCTCGTGGACACCGGCCCGTTAAACGGCCGACGTCCACCCCCTCGTTTGTGTTTGGTTCTCACACCTACAACATTGGCGCCGTCCGTGGGGACCGTAGCTAGTTCATACAAGGCTATAGCTCCTACCAAGAAACACTCTAAGGCTTCTCTAGCCTCAACTCGCAAGGAGCGCGAGGATGATCCTCCTCCTCGGTGGAACCCCCGGCTCGCACCGCCCTCAGTCCAAGTGTCCATGGACCCAGGGGCGCGTGGAGGCCCGATGCTCGTTTTCGGAAGCGAGCAGGGGGGAAGCCCGTTCAACCTACCCCCACTCGCCAGCGGGGCGGTGTCAAATGGAGCTCCTTTCTGGCCAGTGCATCCACCGAATCTGGGGTTTGGTGGGAATCATCCTGTACCATTGCAGCTTGCGCCGTCACCACCAAATCCGCGGCCTGAGCTCGCATCCTCAAGGATGGGAGCCCCAGGCCCTCCACCACAAGCACCTCCTCCTGGGCAAGTGCGCTTGCCTCCAGATATGGTAAGCCATCTTCCGTCGGCTGGAGCAGGCCCTTGCCCTCGAGGCGTGGCATGGCCTGGGGTGGCAGGAGGGCCCCTAGGGCCAGAGGTGGCAGCCCCCTCAAAAGCAGTCCCAGACGTTGCGGTTACCCTCGAGCACCTTCAAGGTTCAAAGGGCCTCTCGCACTTTCGGCGCAGCCATGAGGATGGGGGCGATTTCCACTCTACCGCCACCAGTCATGCTTCTCCTTCACCAAGTCATCACTATCATCCCCGCCAGCGTAGGCATCATTCTAGGGGAAGGGAAGCCGAATCTGGGGTTCTCCCAGCCTGCTCAAGCCGCTTGTTGGCGAGACTACTCTGGCTCTCTTGGACGTGGACGCCGTGCGACATCGCCGTCGCCCTCGACAAGCCCAGGCTCTCCCAATCCTGAGGAGTCTCGTCACCGCCGTCATCGATGCGAGAGGTCCCCCTTCCCTCGTGGGCATGGCCGTGGAACCCGAGACGGGCAACCCCCTAGCCCGGGATATCTTCGGAACCCCATTCTGGCCCGGGCTCCGTCAGCCTAGCAAGGGGGGAAGCCATATAGCCTCCCCCCGCTCGCCCATGCCGCAGTATCAAACAGGGTTCCTTCTAGCCACTACGCTTGTTGAAAGAAGGGTTCGGGGGGCTACTCCTATACCATGGCAGAATATGCAAGTACCTTGACTATAGAATGGATAAGTACTTGAAAGAAGTATGAAAGATGGAGCATCACTTCGATGGGCTCGAGGCTCGTTGGATTTCTCAAGGAGACAATTATTGGGTGGATAGTCTAGCCTAAGCCGTGGGCTCTCAATAGTCCCTCCCTACTGAAGTCTTCTTCGAAGTTTTAACTATGCCATCAATGAAGGAGGAAATATCATACCCCGAGTTATCTCTCGAGGACAATGCGGCTTCGATTTTGCCTCCCACTTGGATGACTCCTATCCTCAAATGCTTTCAGGGGGAGGAGGAACTTGAAGAAGCAATAATAGCTCATAGGCTGCTATCCCACTTGGATGACTCTTATCCTCAAATGCTTTCAAGGGGAGGAGGAACTTGAAGAAGCAATAATAGCTCATAGGCTGCTATCCCAGGCTAAGTCATATGTAGTCCTTAAAGGAAGGCTCTACAAGCATGGAGCATCGGCCTTAATCAAGTGCATCACAAGAGAAGAAGGCATCTCGCTCCATGTAAAATGTGTATGAAGGCCTTTGTGGTTCCCATATCACGCCAAGGGAAACAATAACAAAAGTATTACATCGAGGCTTCTATTGGCCCATAATGGTGCAAGATGTTATCCACACCCTCAAGTTATGTAGAGGATAACAAAAGATGGCATCAATCACTATGCTCCTGCCAGTCCCCTACAATCTATACCAATCACTTGGTCTTCCGCCCAATGGGAAATGGACCTGCTTGGACCATTTCCATCGGCCGAGGGGGGCTATGAGCAGTGGCAAGAACATGATTACTTCACTAAGTGGATAGAGGACTTCAAGTTCCGCTCGGTGCATTACATTGCACTGATGGCTCATCCAAAGACTAATCGCAGAGGCCATCCTCCTCAAGAGCCCAGAAAAACTTCATCCAAAGTACGAAGGCCCTTATTGCACCTTCTCGCTGAAGGGCCTGACTATTGCCACTTGAAAGTCCATGGTGGCTTGGGCGCCCGCCGCCTCCACCATGGCGATCCTTATACATTTCTCTTGTATGGGATTTCACCCTTGCGGTGCATAGGGCGACGACCCCGTGGTCTTCCCTAGCAAAGTCCATGGTGGCTTGGGCGTCCGTCGCCTCCACCATGGCGCCCTTATACATTTCTCTTGTATGGGATTTCACCTTGCGGTATAAGGCGACACGACCCCGTGGTCTCCCCTAGCAAAAGTCCATGGTGGCTTGGGCGTTCGTCGCCTCCACCATGGCAGTACTTATACATTTCTCTTGTATGGGATTTCACCCTTGTGGTGCATAGGGCGCACGACCCCCGTGGTCTCCCCTAAACAAAAGTCCAAAGTGGCCTGGGCGTCCGTCGCCCCCACCACGGCGGCTAATGTCCTGCTGGACCCAGGGCATTAGTGACAACTTGGGCCTAGGACCCAAGTTAATGGATGTGCTAAGGATTAGTCCCCCTTGTAGCCTCCAGGCCATGTGCCGAACGACCTCCGGGTCACCCCTTGCCTTGCTCCGCAGCTTGGCAAAGGTTAATCGCACTCATGCACCCCTAATCTTTTTGAGAAAGCCCCTATCTACAGGGCCAAATGGCTATGATGCTCACATATTTTGTGAATGCCACAGCATGCCCCTTACAGGGGCCATAGACATTGGTCCTCACTAAGTTCATGTTGTGAGTGGCTTTGGACTCCGCAACAGGAAGCTATTGTGCAACGCCAATCATACTCCTCATTAACTCACATGCGTATGAACTAGTGAGATGATCCATTGAAGAACCCTTTGCTCGCCCATCAGGGGCATAGGGCAGGGTCGTGTAGGGAGTTTGCCTCTCGAGAGCTTTTGGCGGCAAAAGATTATTGTGCCTCCTTACGGCTCTTTAAAGGTGCTCCATGACTTAGTCTCACAAGCGCTCCACGATTGTGCTCCATGACTCAGTCTTAAGACACCTCGCGAATGAGCACCTCAAAGCCTTCACCCCTTTGTGGCCATGTGGTATTTATAACTTAACCTGATGAGCACCTCTGCTCCATGGTTTAGTCTCGCAGGAGGCTCTCCTTAGCAATCAAGGGCAATCACTACTAAAGTATCAGTTATATTATCTCACTTGTCCCTCAATGCTTCCACTGTCACATCTAGGGACAGGGGGGCTAGTGGTGCAACCAACAAGAAGACACCATGACACCCAAGACCTTGCCATGGTGACAGGCCTTGAGCACTCACACATCGCTCACTCGGTCCTATTTTAAGCATTTGGCATGTCCATCGTATTCCGCTTCCATACTTGAGCACAACAATTGTCGAGCTAGCAAAACTATGTGCCAATTTGTCACACGTCCTCGTGGGAAGCTTTCATCCGAGTGGAGCCAGAAGTTGGATAAATCATGGGTGCCCTCGCAAGTATGCCACAAGCCTCATGGCTCACACAAACGCTTCTCGTGTGAGCACCCATGCAGCATCGAGCCCCAAAATTTGGCTAAACCTCGGAGAGTTTTCCAACACTGGAATATTGACAATGTTGTTGCATCCCCAGCCATCAGAGATACCTACCTCCTGATGTACCTCATGTTCGGGGACATTCATGTCTGCAAGAATCTAGTCGGCCTCCTACCTTCTTCGGATTGTCTCTTCGCAAAGGGTCAAGGCCCAAAACCGCTATTTCCATCAAGTCAAAGAAGCTCAACTCGGGCCTCATGGGCATGATGAACAGTTGTTGGTTTCGGGCCTCCTCAAGGGCCATCCCGGCGGTATGAATAAGATCCTTATTAATGTCAACACCGACTACACCAAGGAGTTCGGCGCCATCCACTCCGACAAGGTCCGTGACCTCCGCAAGGGGTACTATGTTGGCAAGCTCATCGTTACAAATGAAATGCTGACCCATCGACGTCAAGCTCTACTTGCGCACATACACGTCGACAAGCTTCGTCAAGGGGGCTGGCTAGGGGAGCTCTCCTGATCAAGATATACTTCAAGGACGAGGATCCCAAGTAGCCCAATGGCAAGCTCCTGTCGTGGTACTTGGACTCTCCCCGAGGGTCGGGCTCGCGCCGACGGGTGCCCATAATCGATGCCCTACAATGACGAGGCTCGCTTGTTGCCCACGCTTTCGGTGCTCGAGCTTCATCTAGAGCCCGCACCTGCTGTGTTCGCCCCCAAGGAAGCAACAGTGGTGGCGACGTCCAATAAGGCCAAGGAAGGGAAGTATGAGAATTTGACAAAATCTTGGGCACCCACGTGTCCATGAAGACAAAATTTGGCTAAGTCATGGGTGTCCTCACAAAGATCCTTCGGGCCTATTGTCTCGCGCGGAGGCCTCACCCCCTCGCGGGCACTTGTGTGGCTGTGTCATGGGTGCCCTTGCATGGATCCCTCGAACCCGTGCTCGTGCCCTACAGGAGTGCCCGTGCCCATGCTCTGTAGCGAAGACACCACACGCCCTTAGATTTGGGGCGAAAGAAGAAATCCAAGTACAACACTTGGGCTGCACCCCGAGATGGTATGCTGTGGCTGCACCCCGGGCGTTGACACACAAAGGTCTCATGGAAGAACCCCCGCGCCTCGCAGCCTATCAGGCGCCTCGCAGTTAAGCACAAAACGCCCTGCGCCTCTTGGCCTTGTGCAAGGAAGGTCGCGCGGCCCTGTGAATAAAGCAAGCACCCTGTGTCTAGGTCGCGCACAAGATCAAACCGTTCTCTGCATGGCGGAGTGGCACCCGCAAGACGAGTATCGCTTTTGCTGTGGCGGCTGAACTCCTAGATGCGCCATGCCTCATCGCGGCAGCAACGGGGACGATGTACACCTTCGCCGAGACGCCGAGGCACCCTGCGCCTGTGTGAGGTTCTCGATCGCCAGGCCCCCTACGCCTTACCATCTTGCGCCTCGCATGCCGCGGTGTACGCCTGCGTTTAAGTCCTTTAGTGGTCGCGCCTCGCTGCGGCCACCCCACACGCTCAATCCCGAGCGACAAGTCCCGCGGCGCACAAGACTAAGGTTTGCTGCATGAGCAGCCCACCAGTTAGCCACCCCGCCGCAGACCAAGTCCCCGCAGTGGCGTGCACCTGCAGGTTCTCCGCCGAATCGTGGCCCTACGCCCCACGCCTTGGTGGTTCGGGCAGATCTGCACCCATAAGGTCGGCTACCACAAGACGTTGTGGTCGCGCCTAAATGCCCTGCGGGCCACTCATTGCATTACTGGCGCCATACCCGGGCTCAGACCTCGCGCTCGGGCGACCGAGCCCAGCGCCCGCCACAGACGTCTGGGCATCCCGCGTCGACGCCCATGCTCATGCCAAGGTTCGGTAAGCTTGGGACATGGCAACTGCGCCCGCACCCAAGGTTCGGAGATGGAAGAAGTAATCAAAGGCCGCGATGGTTGACCTTATGCGTCGACCCTCAATCGCCGTCTCGCACAACCACAGGAACACCCTCACCCTTGCCAGCAAGTTGGGGGAGAAGTGCGAGAGCTCCACCGAGTAGAACCTCACAATGGCCCGGATGAACGGATGCATCGGGAGTCCGAGGCCAACCTCGAACCAAGCTTTGAGAGCAACGGTGTATCCCGGGGGAGGGTTGGGGTGCTCCTCCGGTCCCGGCCACAAGACATCCTTCAAGGCCAGCGACTCCTCTGGGCTACCGTGCGCCCTCTCCGCCTTTAGGAGGGTCGGGCTCAACCCCACGAGGATCTCTTTGGTCGAATCATCAAGGATCTCAATTTCTTCACCAGTCGCCGTCAGCCGGATCCCCCATCCTGGCTATACCCAACCGCTCGTTTCCTTCCCCTAGTTGCAAAGAAAAAGGTGTCTGGTCCTGGCTCACCAGGATGTCATGGAAGGTACCTCAAGAAGGGGTCGAACAAGAGAAGATCAATGACGCGCAAAGGCTCGTTTGGAAGTAACATATTGAAAAGAGGAAGCAAATCTGCTCAATGGCTTTTAGTATCTCGGCTAGTGCCCAAGACTAGTAGTTGGTCCGGAACCGCAATGAATCGGCCGCTCACGACTTGCACGACTGTGGCCCCCGCCAAAGCAAGGGCGCCTGCTTTAGTAGTGACATGCAACTTCCAAAGAAGAAAGTATGTGTGGCCTTCAGAATCGGCCAATGCATCCGGGCGCCTGCCTCACGATGCCCGACTCTGGTGCCCCCAAGCTCAAATGCCCTTGTTCCCCAGAGCCCCTGTGGAGCAGGAGCACCATGATCCTGTTCCGCTTGCATGCGCTACCAGGCCGGCCAAGCATCCTAGCCAAAGCCCAGCCGAAGCGCCCAAGACAGTGTTCCCCACTCACAAGATGCATGCATGGCCACACCTGAGTCCAAGCCCTCAGCACTGGTTGCGCCAAGCACCTAGGAGACCAAGTGCCACAAGAACGTGGAAGGTGATGGCCACACCCATGCCTAAGACTTCGGCGCATTTGCGGCTCCTTGCCCAGAGTAAGGGCGTCATTTTCCTTGGACATCACAAGCGGAGCCCCCAACTTCGCCCTGCACAAGCCGACACCTCACATGCACCATGTGCTCAGACCACGTTCTGGCGGTAGCGCCTGCAAGGCGTGCCTATGCTTGGCATGCCGCCCCGAGGCTAGAAGGCCCACTCTACGCCATGCGCCTAGATGCCACGTACCTCGCGTCCATGCCATCCGGCGTGCCCTGGCGACTCCACGCCTCAGAGCCGGAGAACCCCCGACACCACGCCTCACGTGTTTGGTTCCTCGCCACCCTGCGTCGTCCCACATGAGCGCCCTCACGCGGCTAGATCTCCCAAGTTGCGGCTCACTCGGCAAAGACCTCAAGGGCGGCTTGAAGTGTTTCTACCGCGACCTCAAGACTAATCTCCCGTGGTGGGTGCCGCGGGCGATCGCCCAAGATCCCCATGGCGGTGGCGAGAGCGCTCTGCGGTGCCTTCCCCGGTGCGCCTCAAGCTCGCCCGGCGCCTGCGGCTTCGCCCGGTGATGCCTTGTCGCCAAAGGTCATGTGTTCTCAAGCCTCATGACTTCGCCCGTGCGCCTCGCCTGCAGCTCACCGTGCGCCGCCTCGCCAGGTCATGCGCATGCGCCTGCGGCTTCGCCTGCGTGCGCCGCTGCCAAAGCTCATGCGCCTGCTCTCCTCGTGCCCAAATGAATCTCTTAAAAGAGGATTAAAAGAACTAACCAGAGTCACTTTCTCCATCCCGCCTCTTCTTCATTGCCTATGGACGTGGGTACGCAGAAGAAGACAAAGAACCAAGTCCATTTCTGTGAGCTCGCTCTCCTCATGGCTTCGCCTCTCGGTGTACGGACGCTCGTGACATCCATGCACTACAAGATAACATGGATTTCCATGGCGTTTATTTTACGGCGTTTAATCTAAACGCCTCTAATAAGGCTAAAGCCGCTTTTTATCATTCGAGATGAATTCTGCGTTTAAACGCCGTTAAAGTCTACCACGGCGCTTATAAATGCCGGAATTTGACTCTATACCGGCGTTTATAAATGCGGGTTAGAGTCTTCCACAGCTTATAAACGCCATGAATTCCAATTTATACCTGCAGATTTATAAACACCGGTTATGTCTTCACTAGCTTAGAACGCGGAATTCCACTTATATCGCGTTTATAAACGGGTTAGAGTCTTCACTACGCTTATAAACGCCGATATAGAGTGGAATTTCAATATTATAAGTGTACCGCTTATAAACGTGAATACCACACCGGGAATTTGAAAGAATTGAAATTAAATAATATTATATTTGAAATAATTGAAACTAATATTCCATTTGCAATAATTTCTGTCCAAATATTTCATTTTCGATGATATTTTGTCTAAAATTTCAAATTTTGTCCTAAAATTCAATTTTCGTTGATATTTTGTTTGAAAATTCAAATTTTTTCGACCATCCGATTTTGTTATACTTATCAATTTCAGATGCTACTTTTCGTTATCTTTCCAATGAGCCAAAGAACGCCTTCGATTGGAGGTACTGAAGTCAAAAGTTATGTCTATTTTAAGAAATATGCTCGGATTTCAGATTTGCAAACTAGAATTGGTGCCCAAAAGAATATAATTGGAGATCTTATCGTATGATGATTTTGCTAATTACCTCAATAGTTTGCTAATTTGAAATAATTGAAAATCGATGTTCGGTGTTTAACGGGTTAAGGGAGGAGGGACGATTATATATCGATGTGATCATACCACCACTAAAGTACTAGATCTTATAAAACTTTGAAGTTAAGCGTGCTTGGACAAGAGTAGTATAAGATGGGTGACCTCTGGGAAGTCATTGTGTACATGTGATTTTAAATACCACTTAATAGAGGATCCCGGCGGCATAAACGCCATAAATAGAGAGAACCTCCGACTTATAAATGCCTAGGGTTAGAGTCTTCCACTAAGACTTATAAACGCCAGTGGATAATTAAGCGCCGTCAATTACTTTTCCATCTAAAATCTTTTTAAGGCATTTATAAGGTTTTAAAGGCATTTATAGGCGCCATCGGAAGCCCGACGTGTTGTAGTGATGCTTCTTGAACTTGCAGGGGCTTATTTTTTTTAAAATCATTTTAGTGTGGAATAAGAATGATTCATTATTTTTTATTAAGCAAATATATTCTTAAGTTTATATGAATTTTTTCATATTATTTTTTCATTTCGAGATGTATATGTATCATATGAATTTTTTCTAATGTATAAGTATCATTTTAAAGTTACATGTGCACATATTTGTAGCATGAGGTCACAACATCACTTGATTTCCTCTCAACTCTAGCAAAATTACCATCGTGATAGTATTTGGCCGATTTACATTAGGAACATCTTGGCGTCGTTACCATCCTCTCTATCGTCTCTTCCCCACCGCCTTCCACGCCGCTTTAGAGTAGTACCATCAGCTTTACATGAAATGTGATCTATTTTCGTTAATTTTCAAGGCTTCTTCTAGCCTAAGAAACCATTTATGGACGCATTTAAGAATTTATGAGAAGTTTGATTATGGATGTGATGATCATGAGACAAATGGAGCCTCGCCACCGAGGCCAATGAGGTCAGAGAGCACGATGAGTCTGCAGAGCACGATGAGGCCGGCGAGGTAACAATCACCACGCTCATGATTGTCGGTTCCACTACCATGCTAAGCCAACATCCCGACCGCTCATGATTGTACCATGCTTTCAGATCGGTCAACCAGCAAGCAATCACATCAGCGAGGTCCAAGCAAGAAGAAGAAGGCAAGACATGTTATCACCGGTTCGGCGAGGACGGCCGACCTCTTGCACCCTCGGGCGCTTGGGCCGTCTCAATTGACATGCGGTGTCCACATTAGGGACCACGTGGCAATTATCATAGCAAATGGGATCAGTCCTCAAGATACGAAGAACATGCTTTGGAACGATGTGAAGGAGACATTCACCTTCCCCTAAGGGACCGAAGAGAAGGTGAAGAGTTACACTCTCAAGAAGATGGCGGTCGATTCGGACTTATAAAAAGAAGTTTGAACATGGAGTATATCAAGAAGAATCGAACGCCGACTTCAACAAGCACCCAAAGTTGCAAGATCATCGGATGCGTTTAGAACTACAAGACTTTATCGAAGGTCAAAGTTTGAGTGAGAAGAATAAGTTGAATGCACGAAGAAGAATTATCACCACCGACTCGCCTGGTGGTTACCGCCATGCAATACCAAAATGGGAGAAGAGGGAACAGACTCGCTAGCTAAGGGTTTCGTGACCCAACAATGGATTGGCTCGACAGAGCAAAGCATTGGTTCTATGCTCACGGCGCAACCTTGATGATAACGGCAATTTGTGTTTTGCAAATCCATTGAGGAGTCTTCCCAGTAGCTTTGTGCCAAACAGGAGAACGCACGAGCTAACAAGGGCCTTGCAAAAATCCAGAGCACCTCGGACGCATAACGCAGGCGTCGGCATTGTCCCTGGAAGGTTGGTTTCACTCAGACGCCGAGACCTATAGGAGTCTGGGCGAGGAGCAAGGCTCGACAGACACAATACCTTAGTGCGCTTGAAGAACGCCTGAATCAAACAAATGAGAGAATGCAAGAAGAGATCCCAAGAGAGGTGCACTAGCCTTGAGCCAACAAACATGAGACGGCCAAGAACATCCAAGTAATCCTAACATCATCAGTCTCCTCCGGTAGCTGGCAACAAGGCTTCCGGTGTAACGGCGGTTTAACTTGGACAAGTATCCCGAGACGACATCACGACAATGGACACTTTGTGAGCTGCATATCCAAGCGCCGAACCTTACCTTCAAGGCGGCCGATGGCATGGCTCACCCATTAGAGCCGGGCAGCTTATCCATGGCCAACAGATACCGTCCAGATACTCCAAGGTCTCTGCGGAGGAGGTTCGCCAGTGGTACGAGGACCTTGACCTCGAAATTCTCGGAGGTGACAGGGATCGAAGCTAGGAGAGGCAAGACACAATTTCATCCTGGGCATAAACGGTACATAATTTTTCGAGATAACATGGACGTGTCCTCTCCGCTGGAAAAGCTCCGAGAAGAAACTCGCTCCTCCCAAGAAGGCGCCGACTCCTACACCACCTCCTGCGCGATATAAGCCCGACAAGAAACCCGCTCCTACACCATCTCCTGCAAGATATAAGCCCTGAAAGAAGCCCGTCTCCTCCCAAGAAGGCGCCGACTCCTACACCACCTCCCGCACATAAGCGCCATTGAAGAAGCCCGCCTCCTCCCAAGAAGGCGCCACTAAGGGAACAAGCCATTTCTGGCTAGTAGCTCCCAAGAAGAAGGGGTCCTCCACCCAATCCAAGATGTCGGGCCGAACTTCCGGGCGGCTGTATGATATGAACGATGAGGAGACCAAGAAGGTGGTAAAAGGAGAGGTAACTAAATTTCTTAAACCCAAGTTACCAGAGAAGAAGGTTCAACCTGGCATAGAAGAAATTTATAAAGGCTTAATGACTATTAAAAATTTGAAGGATAAAAAAGAAATGCCTCGCCAACAAACTACGAGCACACATTGAGTAAGGAATGCCCCAAGAAGAAGATGTTAGCTGAGGGAAAGGGTAAGGAGATGCAACAATTCTTCGATGAAATTGGCCTTAACGCAAATCAAATATTAGGCACGGAAGAGATTGAGTTTGCCCAAGTAAAATGGTTATTTAAAGTGGGCGGGTCATTGGTCAGGCATGAGGAGTCGCCCCAATAACTACTAAAGATGCGCAATTTCATGAATGGTATTTGGACGCCACTCAAGCATGGTCTACGATGTTACGGTCAAGTTTAAGCAACAAGATTTTTTTCAAGTGAAGGTGAATTTTTGTCTAATGGGACTACATATATGATCTATACTGCATGCACGCCCTCTCAAGGAGCTTGATGGGTTGTCGGACTCGTAAGTGTCTTAATTATTTACAAAAACTATCGCACTTCCTTGTACTATACTAACATGCAAGCCTAACTAATTTCTTATGTAGCATGGAGATACAAAGATGTCAAGGGATCGTATTTTCTACATAGGCTTCATGGACCTAGTAGTTATCAACGCGACAACCGCTAGAGACCACCTGCGTAAACAGAGACTAACGATTCAATGGGCTAATGGGTCAAAGATATAAGTCAAAGATTTATCTAGCCTACTCATTTGAGTATGTGTTTTCGCATCACCTCATTCTCGCTTCTTTTTCATAACACGATGTTAGAACTAATTAGTTATCTACGCTGACACATCTATGTATAGTTTTCATCGATTCTTCTTATGATCGAGCCAGATCGAGCTCGATCACAATTATGGACTTGCAAAGGCGTACCAGCTTGAAAAGTATCACAACTTTATCGACATGCTCAACCGGTATTAATTTTGTTTTTTCATTATCGCATTAGTTCTATTTCCTTCAATTTGAAATCGACGAGGGCTCGATACCCCTTGACCAAACGGAGTGTGGTCACAGAGATTCCATGCTCTAAGGTCTCCGATCATGCAATGGTACGTGATCGGGCGCCGATCAGCTAGCATCGGCAAGACTCCGAGCCTGACCTCTCGACCTCGAGCTCGAGCGGGTCTCGCTCAAGCCCCGGGTCCGCCTTTAGGATTTCGGATTAGGCATTTGACTGACGGCTGCTGTGAGAGCTGGTCATGGGGTGACTCAGAGAGGCCAGAAGTTCGGGGCATGTTGCCAGCACCTCAAGGTGCACTTGAGGCCCCTTTCCGAGGTTTGCTCTTGGCCGCTATGCATAAAGGAAGTATAAAGACCAAGGATGCATGAGCTCCAGAGACACGAAGACAACACAACACACACAAAGAAATCGAAAGTTAGGAATCACCCATTATCGCCTTTAAGTTGTAAACACCGCCTGCAGACACCCATATAAATAAGAATCACCATGAGGCGACCGGAGTAGAGCTATTACCTTCACGGGCTCGAACCAAGATAAACTCTTGTCTCGCGGCTTGTTGTTGCCTTGTTCACCATCGCCTCCGATCGATTTTTCTTCGCTCTTCGAGTAAAACGCAGCTCGTCCCATAAACTCTCAACCCTACCTCTTATGTTGACGATCCCGATCGCCGACAAATTACGGGCGCCACCATGGGGCCCGATTGTTTTGCTTTTTCGCAGAACGACACTAAGACTCTGAGAGCATGGCGCCTTCATCGACGAATTCTTCGAACGGACTCCACCAGATCCTCGCTCACGCCATCGCCGCCGCCGAAAGTAAGCATGTTCTCGTATGACGGCAAGGCATTGAGGGAGATGCGATGACCTTGATCCGCAGACCGGAAGACGCCACGGATGGTGCAAAGGCCATCAACCGCGCCATAATAGTTTCCGCTGGAGGCTCCAGAGAGGCCAAAGACATCTTCGGGCCACCCAGTTCTTCCGGAGAGCGCCCGCTTATCGCTCGGTCATGGCTAACCCCGAGTAGGGCGAGGTCGAGCTCTTTGGTCGAGCCCCGCCGAGGAATCCCGATCGGGCGACCGGTGGCACCCCGCAAAGATCAAAGTCAACACCGGGACCCGCCCTGGAGAAGTAATGACAACACGCCGCGCCATCACCATGTCTGGATACCTTTCGCACAGGAGTTAGCCCCAGAAACAGTCGGACGAGGCTCCGACGCTGGACGCCACGGCATTCCCTGCATCGCACACCAGACCTGTTCGAGCCGGGCCGCCCGAAGTCGATCTGGCAAAGAAATCCTACCTTTCCGGTTTCCCCAGCGCCCAGGTGGTGTGACCGGCATTAACCGGTGATTCTTGTCGCACTGGTGTCCCGAGGTCGGGCCGCCGGGGCCGACCAGTCCAAAGAAGAAAGAGGATCTTTTTCAAGACAATGACCCGGGCCGTCTTTTCCCAGATAATGCCCGGTCAGGCGTAAATCCGCCTGCTCAAGGACGAAGGCTGAGGACTAAGAACTCGAGAAGTTCCCTGCCCATCTATTCACCGCCATCTCGTACCGAGGGGAAGCTCAATGGCAACACTTCCCGAATGCCTCGACGGGCCCTTAGGACCGCCTTAATCGGGCCCCTTCCATGGGGCGCCCTTGGGCATTCAACTTCCGAGTTGTTAGGCCCAGGGAGAAAGACCCGGATCGTGTCATCCAGTGGAAGAACGAAGCCATCCTGATTTTGTGCGGCGATTCATCCGCAAGGAACCCGATCCCAGCATTTGGGAGGCCGCCATCAAGGCCTTCAAGTTCGGGTCCGTGGATCGACGCCTCACCAAGACCGGAGATCACCTCGAGGCTGGCCAAACAAACTTTTTCCGCATGGCGGAGCGCGTACGGACGATGCCGCCTCATTGAAACGCTGACACGACAAGGTAAGCTTGGTCTAAACCAAACAGAGGCCGCCCGCCAACCTGTGGGCGCCACCAAGGCGCCACCACCAAGGGAAACATCGCAGAGGTGGCGAGGGCTACCGCGAGTGATCGCCCAGGATGGCCGGGGAGGTCTCGAGGTCCGAGGCCCTGGGTTGCTCCCAAGGTCATCGACGACCAAAGCGAAGAACCACTTCAGGAGGGCTTCGGGTGTCTCGACGGCATGCTCGGCAAATGGGGTCGAGGGGCGCCGAGGTTTGATTTAAACAAAGTTCGTTTTTCCAGGGCCGGCCATGATCTACGGAATCTAGGCTTAAGGGATTAAGCTAGACTTTCACGATTGGGTGAGATGCCCATGCCCCAAGGATGACCCACCGACCGGTGAATGCCGCAGAGGGACGACCGACGGAGTTCCAAGAAGGCGAGGCCGGATCGACGCCATCTTGGGGTCGCTTGGCCACTACCCAGCGCGAGGTTAAGGGTCACAACCATCTACCGGTCGCCACGAAGCCCACCGAAACCCGCAAGGGTTTGCCACCATCACTTTCTGAGGATGCTCTCCGTATGGTCGAGACCAAAGACCCTTTGGGACTACCATCGGAACACCACGGTTTCCAATATGGTCGGGCATTTTTAACTTATCGCAGGAGCGCCGACCGATGCGATTCCCATCGAAAGTCAAGAGCATCACCATACCGTTTCGATAGTCCCCGGAGTTCACCCCCTGGGCAAAGTTGTCTTGCTGGCCACCTTCGTGGTTTAATAACTTTGACCGAGTTGATCACCTTCGGTGGTCGAGGGTGACCTCCATAACGCCATCCTCTACCGCTTGGTCAAATTCATGGTGCCAACCATTATGGCCATCGATGCATAATCCGCCCAACTGTCATCATCGCGGGCATTGCTAAAGGGCGCATGGTCGGGAGAAAGGCCTTGGCCTTGCAGCATGGCCCCCGAGGAGACGACGAAGAACGCCGGGGCCCGGCGACACAGCCAGCGGAAAACGGGGCCCGTGGTTGCCGACGAGAGCTTAACACGTGTGTCCACGTTCGGCGAGCCGAGTCCCAATAGGAACTCCGCCACCTTCCTTCGCGCCAAAAGGGTATATTCGCTGGGAGCCCGCGATATGCCCGCCCCGAGGGAGGTGATTGAGCACAAACCCCGGGGATCCGCCCCGACCGGCGCCGCCCCGCTTTCTCCGGAGAAAGTCGCAGCCATCAAGGAGAACCTCGAAAGCTCTTGAAGGCCGTTTATTCGGAGATCAACTACCCGGGGGTCCCAACCCCCATCGTGCGAAAAGGAGGAAAGGGAGAATGTGCGCCGACCATACGGGTTGAACTGCCGGGGATTTCGCTCAAAGATCGACCGATGTGGACTCCACCCAATGCTAAGATACCGAGCTTCTGGATGCTTATGGTACCACCAGATCAAGCCGGGCGGTCGAATTTAAAGCAAGACCTCCTTCATCACGCCCTTATATTGCTATTGACCATGTCATTTGGTTCCGCAATGCGGGGGCCACTTTTCAACGCCGGACCAAGACTTTCAGCCCAGACGGGCGGAACCGAGGTCTACGGATCTACATCATCGCCAAAGCCCCCGAGGGCACTCACGCTCCGACCTCGAGGAGACTTTCGCCAACCCGAACAGCAAGATCAAGCTCAACCCGAGAAGGCGTGTTCAGCATATCCAGAAGGTTTCCCTTACATGACGGGCCTTTGACAAACCCGAGAAGATCGAGGCGATCGAAAGATGGCACCCCCCCGAAAGCCGGTGAAAGCCTCATCGCCGATGGTCGCCTCAGCAGATTCATCTCGAGGCTGGAACCCCCATTCTTCCAAACCTTGCTAAGCACGGGCTTCGAGGGACTCCAGAGGTCGATCCTTCGACGACCAAGGCATAGCGCCCCCACCCTCCCCAAACGCCACAACCGTGAGAAGTTATGCTATACCCGCGCCAACCCCCCATGCCTTAGTGCCGATCGAAGCGAACGGGGCCTCAAAGAAGACCCCATTTATTATGCCAAAGGGTCTTGCACCCGGAGTGCTACCGCAGAAGGAAAGGTTTTCGGCTTCCAAAAGCTCCCAGACTATTTCTGCACACCGTGGTCGCCCCGAGTAACTTCCCCGCTTTGGGGACATCCGGAACCCGGAGGGCGGCCACCGCTGGGGCTATGGAATCGGGCGGACGCCCGTTCGGATGCCCAGACCAAAAAAGGGTGCTCGCCACTTTCGTGGTCGAGCAGAATCGCTTCCCCGAGCTTCAGTCAAGACGAAAGCCCCGGTCATGTTCTTCGACGTCGAGATCCTTCCGCCGTTATCCTTATCTCACCCCAACAAGCCAGGTACGAATTGCTTTTGGCTTTTCACCAACAATGTGGCGGAATACGGTTTTTGGCCGTTATAGCTTGAAGGCCTTGGGAGGCCACCGTGGAAGGGTGACCCAAATGGCCATCAATCGCTCAACATGGACTACCAGTCGGAGACTCGATGACAAAGTACCGCCGAGACGCGAAGATGGAGAAGTGGTTCAAGAACTTGAGCTCAAACACATCCCCAGAAGGACAACTTAGCTGACTTCTGCTTGGCTCCTCCGACGATGAAGTCCCACCCGACGCCATCCCGAGACACTAGCGGCTCAATCCGACCAAGAGGTCCCGCCATGGTCGGGTTTACCCTCTGGGCCGAGGCCATCCAAGCTTCTTGCTGGGGACTCACCCGAGCCGGAGGGGCCGGATGCCAAGTAGTCTCAGACACCCTTGCGAGGAAGAGCTTTACAAAATGTTTTCAGATCTGACGCGGCATTCCACGAGGAGGGGACCTACCGCATGACATTCACTAAGGCCTCGGTGCACTCTTCAGACAGAAATGGCCTGGCCTTTCCGATGGGGTACTATTCCCCTAAGGCTCAGATGCCTGGATATCGCTCGACCGCCAGCCCCCAATTCCACCCCGGTTGCATCAACTACGCCTTCCAAATCCGCCAAGGGGTCTTTCTCGATGGGCCGGACATCTCCCCTTTTCCCTCAACAAAGAGGGAAGAAGTTTGTTCGTCAGACACCTTCACCAAGGATAGAGGCGAGCCTTGTTACCAAAACCGCCAAGCTTCATTTTTTTTCCTTTGTTCGTTCCCGTACTGGTTCCATGCAAGATTATCACGAAACCAGATTAACAAAGAAGTTGTTCCAGGAGTTTTGGCGGGAACTCGCATTAAAATTTGCTTCGCCGTGGCTCACCCCTAGAGCAACGAGCAAAGGGAATACCAACCGCAAATCGCTCTAGCCAAGAACGAGTCCAGATGAGTTTCGACCGACACGGCAGGCCCGGTGGACAACTTCCCACCGCCCTATGGTCTATTCGACACAACAAGCCGAGCCAAGTGGTCCACACCTTCCATGGTTCGGCCGGCCGCCCCGCCTCCCGAGGTCACCCTGGCCTGCCAGGTCACTTTGGTCGACTGTCGATTGAGCGAACGGCTCGACCTCACCCGCAGAAAAGTAAGATGCGCACTACTACGATCAACGGAACCCCGGAACCTTCGCAGACATGCTGCCCTGGCCCAGACGACTTAGAAGCTCCTTGTTGGGACTTAGCCCCGAGGCGGATTCAGAGTCGCCCAAAGACCAAAGAAGTTATCCCCTGGGAGGGCCCCTATAGAGTGGTTTCAACAGATCGACGGGCTTACCCCAGGCCCATTTACAGAGAGCCTCTAGTCGGAATATAGACCCAAGTTTTATGTAAACCCTATGCCTCACATTTCAATAAAGTATTTTCATTTTCAAACCGCTCCGATGTTATCGCTATTTTTTTCAACGGTTCTCGCTTTGTTTTTCTAACCGCACCGGGCGAGAACACATTCGCCCGGCGTTACGAGTTTGACGTTTCACCGCCAAATAACGAGCTAAACGTTTTAACCTCTTCGCAATCTAGTTTTTCCTCGGCCGTCGAAGCCGAACCCGCCGCAGGCCGAGGATATGCATGGTCGCAAGGACCGCCGAGCACTAACGAGATCGCTTCCGTCCTTCTACCATTGTGAATTGTTCCTCCACTTTGGGTGTGGGCCTTCGCCCATGGAAGTCGTGCCCGAGGCACGCTGCCGACCTCGGACCCAACGGGCTGGGTAAGGCTACCCTTATCGGCGACGACCAGAAAGCACGGAACGATTAATGCAAAGCAAGGAAGACTTCAAGTATCCCGCTACGGATTTACAACAGGAGAGGTTTTTTGTACACCAAAACAAACCACTTTGTTAGTACATTCCGCCTTTTGATGTTTCTTCTGTGCCCATCTCGGTGCTTTTCCGCCGAGCCAAACTTTTGCCTTTCGGTTGGGGATCTCACCCGAGCCGGAGGGCTTAGGAAGCATCCACCCGGGCCGCTTCGGGGCCAGGCATTCTTACCAGGCCGAGCCGAGCTCGGGACCTTAGTCCCCCAAGGGGCCCTCACGGAACCTTTCTCCCCGACTTTTAGCTGCTCACCTCGGCCCAGGCACGCTCGAGCCTCGCTCAAGGATTTTGGTCTCGAGCTCTGGGACGCCTCGCCCCAGAATGTGCCCCCCGCCGCCTCTCTGTGTCCTTGACCTTGGCCCCCTGTTTAAGTGTCTTGTTGACGCCTCCCAAGCTCTTCAGCTGGAGATGGCCTTGAGCTCGGAGTTGACGCCCGGAAGCTTCTCTTGGAGTTTGATCTTGCCCCCCTCGAGCCGGCTGAACGGGCCGGGCCTCGCCCATGGCCCAACACGGTTGCCGAGACTTCGGTCCGCCGAGTTCAGGATTATTCTCGGCCTCATCGTCCGGAGAATTCGAGTTTGGGCTTCGCCGAAGCCTGCACTAAGTTCAACGAGCCGACGCCCAAACCTCTCCTTCCATCAAGGAGGAGACCTCAAAGACGGAAAGATACCTGAGGCCTTGTAACCTCGAGAGGCACCAAATCACCTTCAGAAAAAGGATGGCCCAAAAGTGAGGGGACAAGGAAGTCAAACCGCGAGCTACGGTCCGGGGAAGACCCACCCCCGAGTCGCCTCCAGCGGGGGTGAAGTCCTCACTTCCACAACACGCGGGATCTCCTCCCGCCGACCCAGCCGGGCCGGATCACCACGCCACCGAGGATTCCGGACTCGAGTCTCGCCCGGGCGCTTTTATCCGGCCCCTCCCGGTGAGGCCGACGGGGAGGAAAGGCAGAGCGCCCCATCCCACGGCCGGGTCCCGCTCCCGGCCAAGGATGGCGGCCGATCCGCCACCCCCACCTCCGGCCGCGGGGGCCAGACACCACCTGGGAGGTTCAGGAGGGGTCTGACGCCTTTGGAGGGGAGTCGCGCCCCAGCCGAGCGACGGCTGGAGGGCTTGGAGGCCCTTTCAACGTGGGCTCGGCCCCGAGTATCCTCCTCACGGGCGCTGAAGCCTGCGACAAGATCCGCCGGCCTGCCGGCAGAGTCCCCGACAGGCTGCTGACGATGCCGAGCCCTGGTAGAACCCCCACCAAGGGCTGGCCCAAGAAGTGGGGTCCCGCGACGATCGCTGGTACCACCTATGCCCTCTGACCCGGATCTTTCGACAAAGCCCATCAAAACGGTTTCGAGCCGTGCTCGAGGTCCGCGATCAAAAGCATACACTAAGCGTAAAGGGGGGGCCCGGGACTGGATGCGGGACTTAGGGCCGCCTCCCGGGCGCCGGGTCGGCGCCTGATGTTGAGGGATTACAGGCCCCGACGGTTTGGTCCGAGCCGCCCGACACCCCAAGGCGAGGGGTCGCTCGAGGCTGGGTATAAGACTGGGGAAAGGTCATCACAGAAAACTTAAACGAAGGCGGAAAACAAAGTTTGGGTCGACCGGGCTTAATGGCCGTTCCCCACTTGACATGGCGCCGCCCGTCGCTTGGTCCACCGATGGAGGTCGTTTTTTCCGCCTCCCGGGAGCCCGCCGGTCCGAATTTCCGGGGGCTTTAAGGCCTGGGTATAAGATGAAGGCTTTTGAGACTCCACTTTCCCTTTTCACGGAGTACATTCTTGACGGGTTCCGATGACGATTGGGCGCCATTTTCCAAACACTCGGACTATCCGGAGACCTGTGATTCTTTCGGACGCAGACAATCGGCCCCAAAGAGGATCGGGGGTGTGCGCAAGACCTTGAGACAAAGACATAGACGGTTCGCGTAGCATCGCCATCGATCTCGGGGGTGCCTCCGCCGAGAGGGGACACGCGCGAGAAATCGGGGATCGCCTCTAAGACCCGGCGCAGAGGGGATGAGGGCGAGGCCTCGCCGACCTCGAGGTCGTCGGCCCGAGTCTCTTCTTGTTGGCATGGGGTCCTTCAGACCCAAAATCCCGCCGCCCTTCAGAACCTGCTCCACTGCCGGGGAATCCTGGCCGAACTTAGGAAGGCCCATTGAGCCCTACCGGTGGGAGAGGCAACCACCTGTCCTTCCTGAGGGAAGAGACCTGGCAGAAGAAGAGCGAGGGCGAGAATCCCTGAACCCTCGATAGATGGGAAAAGATGGGAGGAGAAGAACGGAGTTTCACTGATTGATGAGCCATGTCGCACTGAGAGGACCTTCCAAACTCACCTGGGTCCGGAAGCCAAAGAGGACGAGGTTTTGGGTACGATCTATCGCTGGGGCGTGCCTCGTTAAGCATAAAAACGGGTCCAAGAAATTTGACTCGAGTTCTCATCCTCGAATCCGACAGAGTGCTCCTTCCAACTTGGTCATGGTGATCCCCCGTTTTGTCTGGGGGAGAGGAGGACCTGCTGGGAGAGGACTTAAACAAGGGCTAAGGGAGAGCTTTTCTTGTCAAGATGTGGCGCCGGGATTATGAACCCAACAAAAAATCCGCCCACCCTTAAAAGGCTCAACATGACTTGACTACGGGGGATTAAGGCTTGGGCCACGGAGTCGAGACGCCGCCAGGCCCACCAACCGCTCACATCCGCATCAACATCGAGAACCAAGGTCGCCATGTGGGCTAAGAGATTTCCTGTGGTTTCCCCACCCTAAAGGAGTCAAGACCATGAAGGTTTTTTTTCCTCAAGAATAAGGCTCGAGGTCGCCCCGAGGGTTCCCTCCACCCAGAGCCTCTAGCCGACGAGGTGGATACCCCTGACCAAAGGGGGGTCAGCAATTCCCATGCCGGCCCCGACCCTGACTGGAGACGGGCGCTGACCACGAGCACGGGCGACCCAGCTCGACCTTTGACCTCGAGCTCGAGCGGTCCCTCAAGCCCCTCCCCTTTTAGGATTTTGATTCATTTAGACCCGGGAGGGTGGGGACCAGGCGCCAAGTTCGGGGGCTGGTTTCAAGGTGCACGGAGGCCCCTTTCCGAGGTTTGCCCCGCTAAAGGAAGTATAAAGACCAAGGATGCATGAGCCCAGAGAACCGAAGAAACACAACACACACAAAGCCTGAAAGTTAGGAATCACCATTACCCCTTTTAAGTTGTAAACACCGCTCAGACACCCATATAAAAGAATCACCACTGAGGCGATCGGAGAGAGCATTTTACGGGCTCAACCAAGATAAATCTTGCTGCTCGTCGCTTGTTCACCATCGCCTGATCGATTTTTTCCTTCGCTCGAGTAAAACGCAATGTCCCATAAACTCTCGACTTCCTTTTTATGTTGAATCCCATCGTATGTAAACAAATTCTAATCATGTACAATTCAAATCACATTGTAGTGCATTCACACCTCCCGCTAAAACGGATTCAAGGAGAAATTTGAATTACAATTGCTCGTGGACGATATCATAATGCTAGCTTTTTTAGTTAAATTTAATTTTTGCATCCATTTCACGCTTTCAACTTTTTCCACCGCAGATTTGACTCAAATTAAATTTATTTACTAGTTGTTTATAACCCAAAAGTAGTGATGCTAAAAGGCAACAAGGGGTGAGTAAATATAATTACTAGCTTTAATGATGTTAGGTATTCCTTATATCTTGTACAAATTCAAGTATTGATTAGTTAATGACTTAACGATAGGTGCCTCAATATTTGGCTAAAGAAGGTTCGAACCTCACCGCACGAAAGTGAGAGCAATTCAAGAACAACTCGTTTTATTTATGATGAGGTCAAATCCAAAAGGTAGTTTTATTTAACTAAATTTTAATTGTGGTGCCCTTCGAAAGGACCCAAGGAACTGGGTTTTCCATCTCTATTAGCAAGAGCGATACGCCGTAAAAGATCCCGATGAATGTAAGAAAAAATACTAAAGTTGTAATTAAAGTTGTGTACATATATATTGATATATTAGACGATGAGCGAAGAACAAATATGTGTACATATTTTAATACATTAGATGTAATTAAATTTGTTAATGAATGTTCAAGTGATTTAATTATTAGCAAAGTGCTTGATTGATTATCCCGGCTTTTAATTAGTTTGTTTAACGCATATTATATATAAATAATATCTACCGGAGAAATAGACCCATATATATATTAAAATAAGCACGTTGGAGAAACCAACTGCATCGAGGGGTTTCAAGACTGCTGGAGACACCAACCGATCGGGAGGTCCTCGGGTTCCTAACCGCCGCCACGTAGGATTCGAACCGGCATCGACACTTATCAAGACGAAGGAGGAACCGGATCGGCCCTTGAGCATCCCCGGATGGCTCAGACGGTTCAAAACCCAGTTAAAAGGGTTTTGGACCGACTAAATGCCCTTTTCCGTAGTAGTGATCGGTTCGGGAAAATAGCTGAAAATCGAAATAATACTTCTAACGACGAATTAATTAACTAACTTTTATGTGACTTAAATAATATTCAACGGAGACATGGTAATATAGTAAATTAAATAACTTAGAATTCATCCACTAACAAATAATATTCTACTCCGACGATCGAATTATTCATATAAAGCAAAGCAATAAGTATTTATAATACCGAACAATCTAATTTAATATACCATTGGAAAGTTCAACTAATTTTTGATGCATATGCAATGGTCAATAGTTATATGATGAACACCGCAAAGACGAAGGGCGCCTTCCAAGCCACCTCACGCCGAACCTCCCCTGCGCCATGGCGGCCTGCCAGTTGTTACAACTATAGCAGGAACAACGGAGCATGTACAATGGGTTAACATCAGCCGTCTATAAGAGTTATCATGTCATCTATTTGTTGATGTGGATGAAAGAGAAAGAAGTTCGTCTATAATTTAAATGAATCGTGGGAAAAGCTTTGGTATAGGTGACATGACAATTTGCTATAGATACATGCCCCTTACTTCAATTCTTCCTTCTCGTGGAAGAAACAGCATTGAGTACAAATATAAAACGAATTGGATGCATGGGCAAGTAGGGCCTTTTGGTAGAACTCTCTGATTCGATTCTTCAGGAAGTGATTCCAGAGAAGTGATTTAAATGGGATTTCTAACTAATCTATAGGATAAACTCTATGAAGAAACTTCCCTTTGTTGGGAGGAATCAGAGGAGCTTTTTCAGCCCCCAAACCGTTATTTTCGAGAATCACTTACAATCACCCCAACTTGACCATTCCCTACATGCATGCGGCTACATGCAACTAACTACTAAACAAACAAACTAACTCTCCAATTAATGCTCTGCATGCAAATTAATTGAATCACTAATCAACTAACAGAAGCACCATGCACAAGAAGAGACTCACCTGTTTTTCATGCCGCGCCTACGCCTCAACTCGATCCTACGTACTGACTCAACGACATGCATGCATATGCAAACCAATAAACACAAACTCTAAACATGCCAAACAAATATACAACACCTCTGCCCTCTGGGCCCGCGTCGCCCCAGCCTGCCACGCCGCCATGCCATGCCTCTGTCCTCGCTGTGCTCCCAGCGACGCGAGCCACCGTGCCGCCCTGACGGGCGCCTCCACTGGCCAGGCGTTGCCCAGGCTGGAGCCGCTGCACTGCCAGCCGCACTGGACCCCGGCCGCACCTCGCGCCGCTGCCCGTCGCGTGCCCCCACACCGGCTATGCACCACCCCCTGACGCCGACTGGCCTCAGCTGCACCGTGCCACACCACCTGCGCATCAGGGTGGTTGCCTCCAAATCCCGGTCATGCCGCATGCGGGGCTGCGCGCTGCGTGCGCCCAGGCACCCCCATGCACCGCCTCAATCGCTCTAATCCGCCAGGCCATGCGGGAGCTCATGCATCACCGCGCCGGCCCCGGCCATCTGCGCGAGCACTGGCCTCTTGGCCATCCCTGTTGAAACACAAAAGAAACTTTGAATTTTGGTGCTGCGAATTGCTTGCAGCTTTTCTGATTTCTTTGCTTTCAAACAATTACAGAGCCTCATGCTTTATAGCAAAAACAAACCACCATTCCAATGGGCAATCGGACTGACAAAAACCGGCTAGAGAGCAGATTTTCCATACGTATGAAGGCAACCTGATGACTAAATACTTGTTATGCATACCTCACGGACCGACTTAACAAAACCTATCAAACTCAAGGTGTCAAGATTAATCTCCAACATTCACCCCCTAATCTTGACATACCTCTTTCTTTATTGAGGCAATCGGACGAATTACGATTTGCCCAACTCATACTCAACACAGGATGGTGAACACATCTCCAAGGAGTTCCGCCTTTTTTTTCTCGCCATACCACCGGGAACGACTCCCGTGATTACGAATTTTTGCTTTCGCTTCCAATTGTCTTTTTCACCGGTAACGATCTTGACGGTGACGCAGACCAGATTAGAGCTTACCACGAGAGAACTTGGATACACCTCGCAAGAACTCTTTCTACGCACACAAAAAACCGGGCACCACAACTCCTCAACATCCCGGACTTGACTTCAACGAACTTGACTTTGGACGGCGAACGAACCTCTTCAACGCCCGAGTCCTTTGACGGACTCGACACACCACACAACCCTTTTGATCTTCTTCCAAGATGATTTCTTCGACGCAACAACATCTCTAAGGAACTCACGATGTACACATTTATCTTGTGGACACGACTCACACAAAACTCACAACTCGCCTCTTTCACTACTACAAAACACCACATTACGATTTTCATAAAACACATCCACGGTTTTGTGAACCGCTCAGATCAAAGTGTCGCTGATGACAATAAGGTCATCACAGGGAACCCTTAAAAATTAACATCATAGACGGTTCTAACTTTAGAACCGCTCAGGATAAGGTTCATCATGAGGTTCTAGGCTGAACCGCCGTGATAAGAACCCAGACGTTTAATTAATTTAAAAATGACCTCCTATTCTAAGCACGCTTAACTTCACACATCTTAATATACTAATACTACTTTAATTACTAATCGTGAGGTCTTCCTGCAATTTTAACAACATGTGGGTCTTCCCAGAGGTCACCCATCCTATTACTACTCTCGCTTCAAGACGCTTAACTTCGTAGCTTATGATCCAAAGATTTTAGTGGTGATATGATAACATTCCATATTATGCCTCCTCATCCTTTTAACCCCGTGAAGTCCTTAAAACCGATTTCAATTATTTCAAATTAGCAAACTATGGAGGTAATTAGTAAAATTTAAAGCTTTCAAATTTATTTTCCATACTTTTGACTATTAATGATGCTTTGCAATATATGTGCTCTACTATTCACTTTAACTTGTAAAAACACCATAACTTTTGACTCGCCTTCGATTTTGGTGTTCTTGAGTTTTCCTTCATCACACGATGAGCTCTCCGATTATATTTTTTTGGACACCGATTCTAGTTTGCAAATAAAAACCGAGCACTTTGTTAAAAAATGTTCATAACTTTGACTCAGAATTCGATCCATTCTTGCCTGCTTTGAAAGATAACGGTAGTAATTAATTTCATAAGTGTGCCAAAAATCAGAAGGCAATAGAGGTAATTATCAATATTTAAAATTTTCTATTTTTATTTTTGCAGACGGTTTCAAATTAAAACGCTCAGGATGTGTTGAACATCACAGCATGCTTTTTTAGAAACTTGGTAGAAATTTCTCACCACTTTATATTTAGAAACCGTCTTGATATTTTTGCATCAGATGTTATACTTTAGAAACCGTCTGTAATGAGTATCAGAGCTATCACAAACTGCTATATTTAGAAACCGCTTGGGATATTTTCGCATCCGCAGCTATACTTAGAAACCGCCCTGAATGAGTATCAGATATCAGCATTTTATATTTAGAAACCGCTCGTGATATTTTTGCATCACGCATGCTATACTTAGAAACCGCTCAATGAGTATCGATATCAGGCATTATATTTAGAAACCGCCCGATATTTTTACGCTTAATTTTAAATATAAAACCGCTCAGGATATTCCTAATCGACTTTTGAGTACATAACCGTCATGTTTGATATCACGCTTTTTCAAAACCGCTCGTGATCGGGGCCCGATATAAGTCCTTTGCCGCCAGGTTCCAAGTTCTGATATTCACCGGGGCGCTGGCCGGGGCATTATCATGGTCATTCCGACAGAGACCACTTTCGACGCTTCCATTGTTGCCCGCTGTTCACCATCTGCTTAGGTTAGGGGTAGAAGTAGTACGGATAAGATATAAGAATCTCTAAGGGGGAAAACAGTTTAACCCAAACTTTATCATTTTTTTGAATAACTTGGTATGGTTGCTTACATAAGCCCAAAAGCTTTGCAACGATAACGCACACTCAAGAAACAATAAAATCCAAACTAAAACACTCAACCTTAACGCCTATTACAATTGGTAAGTTATTTATGGACGCGACTCAACATTCGAAGTCTCAACCTAAGACTCCCACCCTCGGTCCATCCTTCACTAAACCTCCTGGGTATGCTGGTTGGGGTTGGAGCTAAGGTGAACTGCTCCCGTGTCTTGCCGCTAGATGTACTTCCTCTTTTGCAAGGCCTCAAGCTCCATAATCTTTATGAGAAGCAACTTGGGTATCGGGCAACCTTCCTTGACTTGGAGAGCTTCATATACCATCTTGAGTTCTTCCCAGATCCTTCGTGGTCCTCCCGGGCGGCAAAATGTGCAAGATGCACGGGTAGCATCCTTCCGGCAACACGCCTTGTAGCTCTTGTGGGTGGAGTCGAACACGGGTCCACCATGGCAAGTCGCCAGAGATCCTCCGAAGGCACGCCGGCTGCTTCCCTAATACCGATCTCAAACGCGTCCTCCTCACGATGATGTTGATAGGTTGGCTTGCTTTTTTCATTGTCTCAAGGAGATCGTGGTGCACACTACCCTCTTGTGGCTTTGTTGACATCCACCCCGGCCTACATTGGTTCCGGTGAAACCTCCCTGCTTGGAGCACTCTCCATAGTTCCGCCAAGCATAACCACCTCCGCCTTCTCCCAGATGTTTTTTGTCCTCATCTATTCAAAGGAGAAATAGATAAGTCCACCACTCTCAAAATGGAAAATTTAATTTCAAAAAGGTAAGAAGTAGAGAATATAAGAGTCAAGAGTGTTGTATTAATCCAATTTAGGTCTTTCTTTTAGAAAATAGGTTTGGACATCTACCAACTAGGCCAAAGACCTCAAACCAAGATGCTCGATACCACCTCCGAGTGAATTCACCAATTGGATCCACCGTATGCCGGACTATTCCTGTGATCAACGCTTAGTGCACACGGCTTAACATCGGTAAGCATCACATCCATACACAACGATAATAACAATAAGACTTCATTTATTTTTAAATGTATGATCTTATGATCACTTACATTTATTCGGCCTCATAGGGCAAGACTAAGATAAAGTAAAAATGTAAAGCGGAAAATTGTAGAAGACGAGGACTCATCAAGACACCACAAAGCGATCGACAAGGCTTGGCCTAGTGACTCAAGGCCCACCGAAAGTCCTCCTCAAGCACAAAGGATGACCTCCATTTGTTGGTTTGTAAGGGGTGAGTACACCAACACGCACTCAACAAGTTGGGCATGTAATGCAATTCTATCATAGCTATATGCTTATTCCAAAGGAAGGCTTATGGTTCAAAAGCAGTAAGCAACAATTTCAAACATAAACGATATGTAAATTGAAAAGACAATAAAACAAATAATAACAAGTAAGTAGATTCAGTGATTCTCAAGTAAACCAAGTTTCCATCCTAAGTCAAATTCCATTAATCACATGGCATCCTGCCATCCCATCCAGTTGTCCATTTTAATTAACTACCCTTGATCAGAATCCAGCATTGCTCAATAGGAGCACGGCTTATCCTAATAGATTGTACACTCGAGAGGTTTACCCACACGATATAACCATGCACCCACAAAGTAACGATTATAACAAAGCCTTTACAATGCATCCTTCTAACCTCCATACCCGCTAAGGTTTCAACATCAAGGGCTACACCGCCACAACAGGCCCCCCTTGCGCCCATGTGAGTTTCCAGGCACCCGGACTCACACCACCATGATAGCACTTAAGTTAAGCATTTGCAAATTAGTCCTAGGTTGCCCCATAACAGACGTAGGGCGCAAGTTTGACTCAGTCAAAGGCTCGCAAAAGTCCTTAGGATTGATTAAAGCAAGACTTACACATACCCTCCCCATCGAGCCCACCCCCCACCCGCCTCTTCCACTTGCTTCAATCTAAAGTGATTACCCTCCCTTTGGTTACTAAGCACCACGTGTTTAAAATCAACATCGTAGGATTCCCCACAACAACTCAATTCTTTGTGCACCACACATGGCCCACAAGTTATCATCATTGTTCCATATTCCATTAGTCAAGATTATTAAGCAATACTCCATGAGCATGTGATGACGTGGCATGGCTAAGCAATTCTATTCCGTTCTAACCATCCATGTTGATTTTCTATTAACCAACTATAATTAACCAACCTAGGGTGACAAGTGGATCATGGCATACAATTTAACAAGGTAGGGTGTAATTCAATAGGGTATAATATCTAAGTCCCAATCTAGGTTAAAATCATTTGTACTCATGAAATAACAAGTGATAAGGAAAACCAAAATAGCATGCAATCTAATTTATGGGTGCAACAAGATCAAAGCACAACTTGCCTTCGTTGCTCCCCGCCTCGGTCCGAAATAATTCCCGAAAGAAATCCCTTCCGGCCCTCGCGACAATTCAACGCCTTACGAATCGAGAGAGAAAAGCAAAAAAAACCAAAACTAAAGAGCAAACAAATTCAAAAATTCAAATAAAAGCCACCATTAGAAAGATCTCATTTTACAAATTTTAGGAATTTGAATCACCTCAAACGGAGTTCAGATGCAAAGTTATAAGGTTTTGAAGTTTGAAAATCCCGAAAATACCCTAAAATAATAAATCCGGATTTTGTTAATTATTTTATAAAGGAAAATCGGGTTTTTCCCGCCGACGACGGACGCGACGTATAAACCTGGACCACACGATTCAAATCAAACCTATTATTACCGAAGTTGCATCGTTGACCTAAACCGACGGGTAATTTAACCCAATGAAGATCCGACGCCAAGAAGCTTCTCGAGCGGGATGGCCGGGTAGGCCAGTAGCCGGAGATGAAGACAACGACGGTCTGAGGCGGCGGCGAGTTCCCGGAAGAAGCGACGAACCGAAACCAAGATGACGAAATCCGAAGTCGACCTCCAAATCGACGGAAGAATTATCGGACGGAACAATAAACCTTAAACGTTTTCAATTGAAGCCCCCGGTTGGTTTTAAACTTTCCTACGACCAGAGGGAAAGGAGGGCTTAACGGTGAGTATCGAGGGGCCCGGGGTCCTTATTTATACCAAGGTATGCCTTAATCCGGAAAGTCTCATGGGCAGCGGATCGAGACCAACAAGAAGGACTCGGGCTTTTGAACGAACGGTCTGCCGATCAAGATCCGACGGCCAAGAAATCGGGTTTCTAAAAATAAAACCCGCAAAAGAATCGGGCCGGCCTCAACGTTCACGCGGATTTTTCCGCTTTTCCGATTTAATTTAATCCGATTAAATGTTTTGATTTATTTAAAGCATTAAAAATACTCTAAAATTCTCTAAAATTCTCAAAATACTTTGAGACATTCTTGACTTAAATAAAATATTTTCTCAAAACTTTATTTTGCAAATTCTTTTTATAATTATTTTTGACAAAGATAATGTATTTTAATTCAAAAGAATTCAAATAAATCCCAAAAATCCAATAAAATCCAGAAAAATCATAAAATTCATAAATGGCAATAAAATAATATTAATTAATTAAAAGTTGAATTTTTGGGATGTTACAAACCTCCCCTTAACTAATCTCAATTTCCAAGATTTAAATGACCAGAGAATAGGTTGGAAATTCCCTTCAGATCTTCCTCATGCCTCAAAGTTGCTTCATTTTCAATGATTACTCCATTGAACTCGCAAAGCGAGTGGACTTGTTCTCGTCCTACGCCCATCACATCCAAAATCTTGATCGGATGTTCCTTGTAGGTTAGATCCTCCCCGCAACTCAATAGCTTCCAATGGCGCCTCGCTTCACCGCACTCAAGACATTTCTTGCTGATACATGAAACACATCATGTACACCGCCAACGACTCAGTAATTCCAACCGATAAGCAACCTCCCTTCGACGGCCAATATCTTGAATGGTCCAACAAAACCTAGGGCAAGCTTCCTTTGATATGGAACCTCTTAACACCCTTAAGGGAGTAACCCTAAGGTACACAAAATCATTGGGCTCAAAACTCAAGTCACGATTTAATTATCAACGATTTCTTTCCCTTGATCTGTTTTTTAATCTTTCCTTGGATCATGGCAACTTGCTTTTTCCTCCCTAAGAATCTCGGTCCAAACACCAACGCCTCCTGCCCTCTTCCAATTCAACGGGTACGCAGTTCCGCCCAAAGGCTTCATATGGTGACATTTGCAGATTAGCTCGGTAACTATTGTTATAATCAATCGCATACGGCAAACATTTATCCCAAGACGTGTTATGATATCGCACAAGCTCTCAACATATCCTCCAAAATCATTAACCTCCTTCGGTTTGACCATCTTCCCGGATGGTTTGGTTAAAATTCAAGCGAGTACCCAATGCTTCATGTTTTGTCCCAAAATCTTGAGGTAAACCGATACCTTGATCCGACACTATTTTCTTTGGGCACACCATTAAACACACAATTCCTTATAATTCCTTTATTAATAAGTCGTTTTCACCGATAAAGTGAGCGATTTTAGTCAACCCACAATGATCACCCATATAGAGTAATACCCCTTTGAGTCTTGGGCAATCCGGATAAAATCCATTCCAATCTCCTCCCATTTCCATTCCAATCTTCAATGGTTCAAATAACCAAAGGGCTTCGTACCTTTTCCCGGGCATACATCACATAACGCCACATGTTCTACTACTTCACGCCTTCATGTTAGGCCACCAAAATCTTCCTTTAAGGTCCCGATACATCTTGGCACTTCCGGATGGATAGAATACGGAATCGTGGAGCTTCCTCAAGAATCAACTACTTAAGCCTTTCGCAAGACACAATCCCTTTGAACCACGGGTTCCTCCTTCATCTACCGAAAACCTCACTAACCCTTCATCCTTCTTGGATTTGATCCCCGATCTTTCATCCTTATTCCGCTTATCCCCGATGTGATCCTCCAAACTTGGCTTCACTTCCAATGCAAAGAATAAACCTTATGCACAACTTCCAATCCCAACTTCAAATTCTTCGACAACTCCCACCGCTTGCTTATCACTAATGAATTCACATTATGACCTTTCGACCAAAGCGCCGCCACCACATTAGCTTTTTCCAGATGATAATGGATTCCAACATTATAGTCCTTTATCAATTCCAACCATCTCCTCTCGCCTCATGTTAAGATCCGATCGAGTGAATAAATACTTCAAACTCTTATGGTCTCGATATATCTCACATCTATTTCCAATGAGATAATGACGCCATATCTTTAAAGCATGCACTACTACCGCTAACTCCAAATCATGTGTTGAGTAATTCTTCATGCGCCTCAATCGCCTTTGATGCGGGCTACCACCTTGCCATCCCGCATTAAACACACATCCAAGACCCCCAGATGCGACATTAAATGTCAAACCCAAGACATCCCAAAATACTAACACAGGCGATGTTAATTCTTTCTTTAATTCCCGAAAACTATTTTTGACTCAAAGGCCCATGCAAACTTTTCTTTTCCTTCAACGATTTGCGAGAGGTCTTAATCGTCGAAAATCCTTCAATGAAGGGAAATATCCCGCCATTCCTTAAAACCGGGATCCGGGATTTTTGGTTGCTCCTAATTCATTAAATTTTCTACTTTACTTGGATCCACCAATTCCTTTAGCTATTACATGGCCAAGGAATCCCACCTTCTCCTTCCAAAATCACACTTGTTAACTTGGCATATAATTGCCGATCACGCAACCTTTCCAAAACCAATCTCAAATGCTTGTTATGTTCTTCTTCCGCCTTGGAATACACTAGGATATCATCAATAAAGACAACCACAAACTTGTCCAAATATTCCATGAACACCTTATTCATGAGGTTCATGAAATAAGCTGGAGCATTGGTTAATCCAAACGACATGACCGTGAACTCATAAAGTCCATAACGGGTTGAAAATGTTATCTTTAATGTCATCCGCCTAATCCTCAACGATGATAACCTCGATCAAGATCTATCTTTGAGAAAACTGCTGCCCTTCAACCGATCAAACAAATCATCGATTCTCGGCGGGTACTTATTCTTGATTGTTATTTCATTAAGTGCACGATTATCGATGCACATCCTTAAACTTCCATCCTTCTTCCCGATTTAACAAAACGGGCGCCCTATGGGGAAGAACTTTAAAATGAAACCCTTCTCCAAAGAATTTCCTTAATTTGTTTCTTCATCTCCACCAATTCACCTTGGCATCCTATATGGCCTTTTTCATTTGCTGCTCTGTACCAATTCAATAACAAACTCAATATCCCGATCCGGCAGCATGCCGTAAACCTCGGAAATACTTCCTGATAATCTCTAGCCACCGTACATCCTCCAAATTAAACCTTCACACGTTGATCATCAACGACCCACATTCAAGAGCATGTACTTCCACCTTTTCACCATTAGGGTTTTTAAGGTCACCATCCTTGGCCACAATCCAAAACAAATTTTGTGTTTTCGATACCAATCCATCCCTAAGATAACATCTAGGGTTTGGGTATCTAACAAGATGAGATTTGCTAGAATTCTATCCCATTCATAAGCAACTTTACTCCTAAACACCCAAGGTTAGATTGAAGTTCCATCCTGGGGTTTGTACTAGAAGCACACATTTAAGATTCCTAACAACAAATCCATTCTTCAATGCAAAATTCGAGAAACAAACGAATGCGGCTCCGAATCAAATAAAACTGAGTTGGATCGAAGTTAACTAGGAACTTACCCAAGACGACATCCGATGCCTCCCGAGCTCCATCCCAGTGATGTGGTTGATCCTTCCACGACCGCCGCCCGAGGCGACGCCTTCCCGATCCAAGGGCATTCCGATTTCCCACGGGTCTTAGCCGGGTGCCGCCGTTGAAGCGATTGGTAATTCTCCCTTCGACACTTGTTGGCAAATGCCCGGCTCATGGCATGAAAAGCATCTTCTAGTATCGTTGTTGACTTCTAAATTGCATTGCCCATTGGTGCCGGAGTCTAAAATTTCGACTAGCGGGCGGTGTTGGGACCGTGCTCGCCGCAACCTAATCTCGCAAACCGCCGAGGGTCATCCTCAACTCGAGATGACGGCCGCCTCCTCGACTAGCCATCTCGCGCTTTGGCCTCACCCAACTCCGCGCTTATCCTCAAGGATCAAAGCCTTATTGACCAACTCCCAAAGTCGGGAAAGTGTGGGTGATCAATCCCACTTTCCCCGAAGTTCACCCTTTTAGAAAGCGGACTGTTCGCCTTGTTCAGAGCCACATCCTCGTATAGCGTCAACCGAAAGTAAACCTATTTAGGTATTCACCACCGACTAGCCTCCTTGCTTCAAAGCCCTAAACTCCTTAAGATCCATCATTCCTTCCGCACATGATATCGCAAAAAGGCTGAAAATTCCTCCCATGTGATCTCGTGGGCTTTGCGCCCAAAGAGTTTCCCACCATTCTCCAAGTTCCTTCCAACCAAAAGGGCAATACAACACCCTCTCGCCCCTCACATTGCGGATGTGCGCTTTTCTCCATGGTCCTCAACCAATCCGGCCTCCAATGGATTGACATTGCTCGAGAATGCCGGAGGACGGGTCCTCATGAAATCACCAACTTGGAGTGGTTGCGGGCCATTGTTGCCTTGTCATGCTGGTTTAGCTTTGGCCGCCATGTTCGGATTTGTCGATCATTGTTCCGATAAGCGGGTTTTGGCCGCCGTAAAAGCTCCCAAGTTTTGCATTCATCGGCGGCAAGGGTAAGGTATGCATCATCATGGTCATTCCGACAAGACCACTTCCCGACGCCCATTGTTGCCGCTGTTCACCATCCGCTTAGGTTAAAGGGGTAGAAGTAGCACGATAAGATATAAGAATCTCTAAGCCGGGGAAAACAGTTTAACCCAAACTTTATCATTTTTTTGAATAACTTGGTATGGTTGCTTAATAAGCCTAAAAGCTTTGCAACGATAACGCACACTCAAAGAAACAATAAAATCCAAACTAAAACACTCAACCTTAACGCCTATTACAATTGGTAATGCTATCTTATGGACCGACTCAACATTCGAGTCTCAACCTAAGACTCCCACCCTCGTCCATCCTTCACAAACTCTCCGGGTAGGCCGGGTGGGTTGGAGCTAAGGTGAACTGCCTCGTGTTTCTTGCCGCTAGATGTACTTCCCCCTTGGCCTCCTCAAGCTCCATAATCTTTATGTAGAAGCAACTTGGGTATCGGGCAACCTTCCTTGACTCCTGAGAGCTTCATATACCATCTTGAGTTCTTCACCGATCCTTGGCGGGTCCCTCCGGTTGCAAAAATGTGCAAATGCAAGGGTAGCATCCTTCTCGAGCAACACCCGCCGTAGCTCAAGTAGGGTGGAGTCAAACACGGAGTTGTCCAAACCATGGTCAGAGTCCAAGGATCCTGTATAACGCCCTTCCCAATACCGATCTCAAACGTGTTCCTCCTCACGATGATGTTGATAGGTTGGCTTGCTTTTTCATTGTCTTCCATGAGATCAAGGGCACACTACCCCTTTGGGCTTTGTTGACGATCCAACCCCGCCGATACATTGGCTCGGTGAAACCTCCCTTGCTTGGAGCACTCTCCATAGTTCCGCCGATAACCACCCTCTCGCTTCTCCGATGTTTGGCTTGTCCTCATCTATTCAAAAGAGAAATAGATAAGTCCACCACTCTCAAAATGGAAAATCGTAATTTCAAAGAAAGGTAAGAAGTAGAGAATATAAGAGTCAAGAGTGTTGTATTAATCCAATTTAGGTCTTTCTTTTAGAAAATAGGTTTGGACACTCTACCAACTAGGCCAAGACCTACAACCAAGATGCTCGATACCACCTCCCAAGTGAATTCACCAACCGATCCACCGTATGCCGGACTATTCCCTTGATCAACGCTTAGTGCACACGGCTTAACATCTAAGCATCACATCATACAACAAATAATAAAATAAGACTTCATTTATTTAAATGTAACTAGTGTATGATCTTATGATCACTTACATTTATTCGCCTCATAGGGCAAGACTAAGATAAAGTAAGACAAATGTAGCGGAAAATTGTAGAAGACGAGTGACTCATCAAGATAAAAAGCATCGGGCTTGGCCTAGTGACTGGCCCACCGAAAGTCCTCCTCAAGCACAGGCGATGACTCCTCCACTGTTGTTGGTTTGTAAGCAAGGGTGAGTACACCAACACGTACTCAACAAGTTGGGCACAGAATGCAATTCTATCATAGCTATATGCAGGCTTATTCCAAAGGAAGGCTTATGGTTCATAAGCAGTAAGCAACAATTTCAAACATAAACGATATGTAAATTGAAAAGACAGTAAAACAAATAATAACAAGTAAGTAGATTCAGTGATTCTCAAGTAAACCAAGTTTCCATCCTAAGTCAAATTCCATTAATCACATGGCATCCTGCCATCCCATCCAGTTTGTCCATTTTAATTAACTACCCCTGACTGTAATCCCCGAGCATTGCTCAATACCGTGAGCACGGCTATCCGAATAGATTGTACACTCGCAGAGGTTATGCACTTTACCCACACGATATAACCATGCACCACACAAAGTAACGATTATAACAAAGCCTTTACAATGCATCCTTTAACCCGTACCCGCTAAGGTTTCAACACGGGTACGCCGCCACAACAGGCCCCCTTGCCCATGTGAGTTTCCTGCACCCGACCACACCACCATGATAGCACTTTGTTAAGATTTGCAAATTAGTCACTAGGCCCATAACAGACGAGTGGCCGCAAGTTTGACTCAGTCAAAGGCTCCAAGGTTAAGTCCTTAGGATTGATTAAAGCAAGACTTAACATACCCTCACCCACCGAGCCCACCCCGCCACACCCCCTTCCACTTGCTTCAATCTAAAGTGATTACCCTCCTTGGTTACTAAGCACCACGTTTCTTAAATCAACATCGCTTGGACTACCACACAACAACTCAATTCTTTGTGCACCACACATGGCCCCAAGTTATCATCATTGTTCCATATTCCATTAGTCAAGATTATTAACAATACCCATGAGCATGTGATGACGGGCATGGCTAACAATTTATTCCGTCTAACCATCCATGTTGATTTTCTATTAACCAACTATAATTAACCAACCTAGGGTGACAAGTGGATCATGGCATACAATTTAACAAGGTAGGGTGTAATTCAATAGGGTATAATATCTAAGTCCCAATCTAGGTTAAAATCATTTGTACTCATGAAATAACAAGTGATAAGGAAAACCAAAATAGCATGCAATCTAATTTATGGGTGCAACAAGATCAAAGCACAACTTGCCTTCGAAGCTCCCGCTTCCCGGTCCGAAATAATTTCGAGCTAGAAATCCCTTCCAAGCCTCGCACAATTCAACGCCTACGCTAATCGAGAGAGAAAAGCAAATAAAAACCAAAACTAAAGAGCAAACAAATTCAAAAATTCAAATAAAAGCCACCATTAGAAAGATCTCATTTTTACAAATTTTTAGGAATTTGAATCACCTCAAACGGAGTTCGATGCAAAGTTATAAGGTTTTGAAGTTTGAAAATCCTGAAAATACCCTAAAATAATAAATCCGGATTTTGCCAATTATTTTTATAGGAAAATCGGGTTTTCCCGCCATCGACGGACGCCGACGTTAAACTCGACCACACGATTCAAATCAAACGGCTTTATTACCGAAATAAGCATCGTTGACCTAAACCGACCGGGTTCAATCTGCGGCGTCCAATGAAGATCCGACGGCCAAGAAGCTTCTTTAGCCGATGGTCAAGAAGGGCGCCAGTAGCCGGAGATGAAGATAACGACGGTCTGACGGCGGGCCCGGGCAGTTCCGGGGAAGAAGCGATTTAATCCGACGGGGCTGAAAAATCCGAAGTCGATTTCCAAATCGAAAGATTTACCGACGGACGGATCATGCCCAAACCTTGAAACGTTTTTCAGATTCCGAAGCCCCGAGGTTTTAAATTTCCCACGGAAGGGAGGGAAGGAGCGGCGGCTTTGAGTATTCGAGGGGTTTGGGGTCCTTTATTTATACCGGGTATGCCGTTAACCAAGGAAAGTCTTTGGGGCAAAGGATTCGAGACCTACAAGAATCTTGACGGGCTGAAGACGATGGCCGTCTTCCGATCAAGATCCGACGGCCAGAGTAAATCGGTTTAAAATAAAAACTCGCGACAAAGAATCCCCCTGTTATTTTCCGCCCTTTTCCGTTTAATTTTTCCAAAAGTTTTGATTTAAATTTAAACATTTATCTAAAACTTTAAAATTTTCAAAAACCGGAGACACCTTGACTTAAAAAAAATATTTAAAATTTATTTTAATGTTTTTTATTTTATTTCTTGACAAAATTAAGTATTTTAATTAAAAGAATTAAATAAATCCTTAAAATTTCCAAAAAATTCCGAAAATCTAAACCCAAAATGGGCAATTAAAAAATTTTTAATTTAAATGAAATTTGGGAAAAAAAATTTTTTTTAAACCCAAATTTTTTTCCCCTTTTAATTTTTTTTTTTTTCCCTTTAAAAAAAAAATTTTAAAAAAAAAAAAAAAAAAAGGTTGGGTTTAAAGTTTTTTTAATTAAGGAAAAAAAAAAAAAAAAAAAAAAAAATTTTTTTTTTTTTTTTAAATTTTTTAAAAAAAAAAAAAGGGGAAAAATTTTAAAATTTAAAAAAATATATAAAAATTTCCCGGAAAAAAAAATTTTTTTTTAAAAAAATTTTTAAAAAAAAATTTTTTTTTAACCAAAGGGGGGGGCCTTTTTAAAAAAACCCAAAAGGGCCCTTTTTTCCCCCAAAAAAAGGGGGCCAAACTTTAAACCCAAAGGAAAGGGGCCCCCCCGGGGGGGGGCCCGGGAAATTTCAAAGGGGGAAAAACCCCCAACAAAGGGGGGGAAAGGTTTTTAAAAATTTTTTCCGGAAAATTTAAAAAAAATAAAAAAAAATTTAAAAAAAATTTTTAATTTTTTTAAAAAAATTATTCAACGGGAAATGGTAAAAAAATTTAAATAATTAAATTTCCCTCCCAAAAAATTTAAACCCAAAAAAAAAAAAATTTTTAAAAAAAAAAATTTTTTTAAAAAAAAATTTTTTTTTCCCCCAAATTTTAAAAACCCCCCTTTTTTTAAAAAATTTTTAAAGGGGCCCCGGAAAAAAAAGGCCCCCCCAAAATTTTGGAAAAGGGGCCCCTTTTTTTTTGGGGAAAAGGGAAAAAAGGGGTTTTTAAAAATCCCTTAAAATTTCCTTTCTTAAAATTTTTTTTTTTTCCCCGTTTAAAAAAAAAATTAAAAAAACCCAAGGGGTTTTTTTGGGAAATTTGCTTTTAAAATTTCCTTTTTTTTTTTTAAAAAAAAAAAACCAAAAAAAAATTTTTTCAAAATTTTTTTCCCCCTTTTTTTCTTCCTTAAAACCCCGAAAAAAAAAAGGGGGGGTTTCCTAACTTAAAACAAAAAAAACCCCCCCCCTTTTTTGGGGGGTTTTTTCCCCCAAACCTTTTAAAAAAAAATTTTTTCCCCCCCCCAACCCCCAAAAAACCCAAAAAAACAAAATAAACCCCAAATTTTCCCCAAAAAATTTTTAAAAAAATTTGGGGCCCCCCCCGGGCCCCCCCTTTTTTCCCCTTCCCCCCCCCCCCCCCCCGGGGCCCCAAAACCCCATGGAAAACCCCCCCAAAAACCCCCCCCTTTCCCCCCTTCCCCCCCCGGGGGGCCCCCCCCCCCGGCCTTGGCCCCTTCCCAAACCCCCCCCTTTTTTAAACCCCCCCCCGGGGGGGGGGCCCCCCGGGGCCCCCCCCCCCCTTTTAATCCCCGGCCCCGGGGCCCCCCCGCCCCCGGGGCCCTTTGGGGGCCCCCCCCCAAAAAAAAGGGCCCAGGCCCTTTTTTTTCCCCTTTAAAAACCCCCCCCTTTTTTAAAAACCCCCCCAAAATGGGGCCCTGGGGTCCCCCCCAAAACCCCCAACCTTAATTCCCCCCGGGGGGCCCCCCCCCCCCCGGGGCCCCCCTTCCCCCTTTTTCCCCCTTTTTAATTCCCAAAAAACAAAGGAAAAAAAGGGGTTGGAAAATTCCCGGGCCCCTTTTTTTTTTCCCCCCCAAAAAATTTTTTTTTTCCCCCCAATTTTTTGGGAAGGCTTTAAAAAAAAACCCCAGAAAAAACCCCTTTTCCCCAACCAAAAACCCCCCTTTTTTTTTCCCCCCCCCCCCCAAAACCCTAAAAAAGGGTTGAAAAACCCCAAAATTTTCCCCCCTTTTTTAAAAACCCTTTTTAAAAACAAAAATTTTCCTTTGGCCCCAACCAAAACCCAAATTTTAACAACCAAAACCCCAAAGGGTTTTCCCCCCAAAAAGGGGTAAACCCAAACTTTCCCCCCCAAAAATTTTTTCCCAAAATTCTTTTGGGAACCCCGGGAAACCCCCCTTTTTGGTTAAAAAAGAATTTTCAAAAAAAACCCCGACCCCAAAACCCCAAATTCCCCTTTAATTCCCTTTCCCCCCCGGGGGGGTTTTAAACCCCCCTTTTTTTTTTCCCCCCCCCCAAAAAAAATTTTTTTTTTTTTTGGGGTTTTTTCCTTTTTTCCCCCCCCCTTTTTTCCCCCCCCCCAAAAAAAACCCCGGGTTTTTAAAAAAAACCCCTTTAAAATTTTTTAAAAAAAAATTTTTTTGGGGGGTTTTTTTTTAAAAAAAAAAAATTTTTTTTAAGGGTTTTTTTTTAAAAATTTCCCCCGGGGAAAGGTTTTTTAAATTTGCCCAATTTTAAAAATTTTAAAAACCCCCAAATCCCTTTTTTTAAAATTTAAAAAAAAATTTTTTTCCCTTAATTCCCAAAAAAAAAAAATTTTTTTAAAATTTTTTTTTTTTCCCAAAATTTTAAAAAAAAATTTTTTTTTTTAAAAAAATTTTTTTTTTTTCCCCTTCAAGGTTTTTTGGTTTTTAAAAAATTTTTTTTAAATTTCCCCAAAAAACCCCCCCTTTTTTTTAAAAAAAAAAATTTTTTTTTTAGAAACCCCGGGGAAAAAATTTAAAAAATTTTTTTTTAAAATTTTGGAATTTTTTTTGCAAATTTTTTTAAAAAAATTCCCAAAAAAAAATTTTTTTTTTTTTGGGGTTTTTGGTTTTTAAAAACCCCCGGGGCCCCTTTTTTTTTTTTTGGCCCCGGCCCGTTTTTTAAAATTCCGGTTTTTTTCATTAACTTTGGTTTCCGAAAAATTTTTTTTTTTTTTTTTAATTTAAAAGGTTTAAAAAAAAAAAAAAAAAATTTTTTTTTTTTTTTAAAAAATTTTTTTTTTAAAAAAAAAAAAAAAAAAAAAAAAAAATTTTAAAAAAAATTTTTCCCCCCCCCCTTTTTTTTCCCGGGGGTTTAATTTTTGTTTTTTGGCCAAATTTTCCTTTTGAAACCCCTTTTTTTAAAAAAAGGTTTTTTTAAAATTTTGGGGTTTTTTTTCCCCCTTTTTTTGGGGGGGGGAAAAGGGGCCCCAAAAATTTCCCCAAAAATTTTCCCCCCGGGGGGAAAATTTTTTCTTCAATCCCAAATTTAAAGGGCCCCGGCTCCCCCTTTTTTTTTCCCCGGTTTTTTTTTTTAAAATTTCCCCGGGGGGTTTAAATTTTTTTTTCCCCCCCAAAACCCCCGGGGGGCCCCCTTTAAAGCCCCTTTTTCCCCAAAATTAAACCCCGGTTTCCCCGGGGGGTTTTTTTTAAAAGGAAATTAAAAGGGAAAAAATTGGGGGGGTTGGGGAAAGGAAAATTTAAAAAAAATTTTTTTTAAAAAAATTTTTTAAAAAATTTTCATTTTTAAAAAAAAAAAGGGCCAAAAGGCCCAAATTAATCCCCCCCCTTTTTTAAAATTTAAACCCAAAAACCCCCCCCCAAAAAAAAAAAAAATTTTTTTTTTGGGTTTTTAAATTTTTTTTTCCCCCCTTTTTTAAAAAAAAATTTTGGGGGGTTTGGGGGGGGAAAAAAACCCCCCCCCGGGGTTAAAAAACCCCCCCCCCCCCCAAAATTTTTTGGGAAAACCCAAAACCCCCCCCAAAGGGGCCATTAAAATTTTTTTAAATTTTTGGGGGTTTGGAAAAAAGGGAAAAATTTAAAAAAATTTTAAAAAAACCCCTTTTTTAAAAGGGGGTTTTTTAAAAAAAACCCCCCAATTTCCCTTTTTCCCCCCCCCCCCAAAAAACCCCCCCCAAAAACCCCTTTTGGGCCCCCCCCCAAAAAAAAGGTTTTCCCTTTTTAAATTTCCAAACCAAATTTAAAATTCCCGGGTTTTTTGTTTTCCCCAAAATTTTTAAAAATTTTAACCCCCCCCCCCCCCCTTTTTTTAAAAAATTTTTTTTTAAAAAAAAAAAACCCCCCCAAAAAAAAAATTTTTAAAAGGGGGAAAAAAGGGTTTAAAAAAAAATTTTTAAACCCCCCGGCCCCCTTTTTTTAAAAAAACCCCCTAAATTTTCCCCAAATTTCCAAAAAAATTTTTTTTTTAAAAAAAACCCCAATTTTTCCAATTTAAGTTTAACAAATTTAAAAAAAAACCCCCTTAACCCCAAATTTAAAATTAAAAATTTTTTTAAAATTAGGGAAATTTTTTAAAAAAAATTTTTTAAAATGGGAAAAAAAAAAAAAATTTTAAAAAAAAAGGAAAAAAAAAGGCCCAAAAAAGGGGGAAAAAATTGGTTTTAACTCCCCCCCGGGCCCCCCCAAAAAACCCCCCCCCGGGGGGGGGGAAAAAAAAAAAACCCAAAAAAAAAAAAAAAAAAAAAAAAAATTTTTTTCTTTTGGTTTTTCCCAAAAAGGGGAAAAAATTTTTTTTTGGGGGAAAAAAAAAATAAAAATTTTTAAATTTTTAAAAAAAAAAAATTTTTGGGGAAAGGATTAAAAGGAAAAAAAAACCAATTAAAAACCCCTTTTTTTTCCCCCCAAAAACCCCCCCCTTTTAAAAGGGGAAAAAATTTTTAAAAAAAACCCCCTTTTTAAAAACCCCGGGGGAAAAAAAAAATAACCCAAAAAAAAATTTAAAAAGCCAAAAAACCCCAACCAAAAAGAAAATTTCAAAAATTTTTAAACCCCCCCCCCGGGGGGGGGTTTTAGGGGGTTTATTTTAAAAAAATTTAAAAAATTTTCCCCCCCAAAAAAAAAAAAAGGGGGGGCCCAAAAAAAAAGAAAACCCCCTTTTTTTTCCCCCCCCCCCCCAAAACCCGTTTTTTTTTAATTTTAAAAAAATTTTTTTTTTTGGAAAAAAAAAAATTTTCAAAATTTTTCCCCAAATCTTTTTTTTTTAAAAAAAAAAAATTCTTTTCCAAATAAACCCGAAAAAAAAAGAAAATTAAATTCCATAAAGGGAAAAAAAAAAGGGGAAAATTTTTTTCCCCCCCAAAAAATCCCCGGATTTTTTAAAAAAAAAAATTTTCCCCCCCCAAAATTGGTTTTTTTTTTGAATTCCAAAAGGGAAACCCCCCCCCCAAAAAAAAAATTTTTTTTTTAAATTCCCCGGAAAAAAACCCCCCCCCCAAAAAAAATTTTTTTTAAAAAAAAAAACCCCCCCTTTTCCCGTTCCCTTTTCCCCGGGCCAAAATCCCTTTGGCCCAAACCCCCGGGGGAAAAAAAATTTAAAACCAAATTAAAAACCCAAAAAACCAAAAAAAAAAAAACCCCCTTTTTTAAAAACCATTTTTTCCCTTTTTTGGTTTTTAAACCCCAAAAAAATTTTTTTTTTTTAAAAAAAATTCCCCCTTTTTTTTTAAAAAAATTTTTAAAAAAAAGGGGGGGTTTTTCCCCGGAAAAAGGGGGTTTTAAAATTTAAAAAAAAAACCCCCCCCCCTTTTTTTTCCCCCCTTCCCGTTGACCAAAACCCAAAAATTTTAAAAATTTTCCCAAAAAAACCCCTTGACCCTTTTTTGGGAAAGGGGAAAAAAAAAAAATTAAAAGGGGGGGTTTTAAAAAAAGAAAAAATTTAAAACCTTAAACCTTCCAAAAAAAATTTCCCCCCAAAAAAATTCCAAAAATTTTCCCTTTTCCTCCCCCCGGGGTTTTAAAAACCCTTTTTAAAACCCGGAAAGGGGGGGAAAAGGGGTTTAACCCTTTAAATTTTTAATTTCCTTTTTAAAAACCCCTTTGGGGGGGAAAAAAAAAAAAATCCCCTTTTTTTAAATTTCCCTTTTTTTCCCCCCCAAAATTTTAAAAAAACCCCCCAAAAAAAAAACCCCCCCCCCAAATTCTTCCCCCCCCTTTTTTCCCTTTTAAATTTAATTTTCCCCGGTTTTTTTTTTTAAAAAATTAAAAATTTTTAAAAACCCTCCCCCCAAAAATTTTGGGAAAATTTTAAACCTTTTTAAAAAATTTTTCCCAAAAATTTAAAAATTTTTTTTAAAAAATTTTTAAAAAATTTTTTTTTTTCCCGGGGGAAAAAACCCCAAAAAAAAAAACCCCAAAAACCAAAATTAAAAGGAAATTAAAAAAAAAAAAAAAATTTTTTTTTTTTTTTTACCCAAAACCTTCCCCCTTTTTCCAATTTGTTTAAGGTCCGGGAAAATTTAAAAAATTTTCCCCAATTTTCCCCCCCCTTTTTTTTTTCCTTTTTTAATTTTTTCCAAAATTTTTCCCCCCCTTTCCCCCCAAAAAATTTAAGGGTTTTTTAAAATTTAAAACCCCCAAATTTTATTTTTTGGCCCCCCCCAAAAAAAAAAAAAAAAAATTCCAAAACCCCCCGGGAAAAAAAAAACCCCCCCTTTTAAAAAAAAAAATTTTCCTTTTTAAAACCCCCCAAAAAAGGGAAATTTTTAAAAAACCCCCAAAAATTCCCAAAACCAATTCCCCTTTTTATTTTTTTTTTTTTTTTAAACCTTTCCTTATTTTTTTTAAAACCCCCTAAGGGAAAAAAATTTTTCCCAAAAATTTAATTTTTTTCCCCCCCCTTTTTTTTTTTGGGGCCCCCCAAAAAAATTCCCCGGGCCCCAAAAAAATTTTTTAAAACCTTTTTTCCAAAAAACCCCTTCCAAACTTTTTTGGGGTTAATTTAAAATTTTCCCCCCCCAAAAATTTTTAAACCCTTCCTTTGGCCCTTTAAAATTTTTTTGGAAAAAAAAAAAATTTAAAAATTTTTTTTCCCCCAAAAAAAAAACCCCCGGTTTTTAAAAATTTCCTTGGGGCAAACCAAAAAAACCCAAAAACCTTTTCCAACAAAAAAAAAAAATTTTTCCCCAAAAAAACCTTTTTCCCAAAAAAACCCCAAAAAACCCCCCCCCCCTTTTGGGGTTTTCCCCCCCCCCCCCCCCAAAAACCCCCCCCCCCCCTTTTCCCTTTTAAAAAGGGGGAAAAAAAATGGGTTTTTTAAATTTTTTTCCCCCCGGGCCTAAAAAATTTTTTTTTAAAATTTCCCCAAAAACCCCTTCCTTTAAAAATTTCCCCCCCTTTTAAACCCCGGGGTTTCCCAAAATCAAATTTTCCCCCAAAAAGGGGTTTTAACCAAATTTTCCCCCCCCCAAAAATTTTTTAAACCCCCCCTTTTTTTTTAAAAAACCCCAAATTCCCCCAAATCCTTTTTTCCCCCCTTTAATTTCCCCGGTTGAAAAAAGGAAACCCCCCGGGTTTCCTTTCCCCCCCCCAATTTTTAAAAAAACCCCAAACCCCTTTCCCCCCTTTTTCCCTTTTTTTTCCCCCTCCCCCCCCCTTTTTAAATTTTAAGGGGTTTAAATTTAAAAATTTTTTTTTTTCCCCCTTTTTCCCCTTCCCCTTTCGGGTTTCCTTTTAAAAATTTTCCCCTTTAAACCCCAATTTTTTTTTCCAAGGGAAAAAGGGAATCTTTTTCCACCCCCCCCCCCTTGGGGCCCCCCCTTTTAAAAAAAAAGAACCTTAAAAAAAAAACCCCCTTTTTTTTTAAAAAGGGTTTTAAAAAAAAAAAGGCCCTTTAAAAACCCCTTTTTAAAACCCCCAAAACCCTTTAAAATTTTAAATTTTTTTCCCCCAAAATTTTTGGGGGAATCCCCCCCAAATTTTTTTGGGGGGTTTTAAAAAAACTTTTTTTTCCCCTTTTTTCCCCCCTTTCCTTTTTTTGGGGTTTTTGGGGGTTTTTTGGAAAATTCCCCCTTTTTTTTTTTTGGCCCCCGGGGGGAAAAAAAACCGGGGTTTTTTTCCCCCCCCCAAAAAGGGGGAAACCAAATTTAAAAAACCCAAACCTTTCCCCCAAAAACCCCCCCCTTTTTTTTGGGTTTTTTTTGGTTTTAAAAAAAACCCCCCTTTTTCCCAAACCCGGGGAAAAGGGTTTTTTTTGGGTTTAATTCCCCAATAAAACCCCCTGAAATTTTTTCCCTTTAAAAAAAATTTTAAAAAACCAAATCCAAAAAGGGGTTTTTAATTTTTTTAAAAAAAAAGGGGTTTAAACCCTTTTTTTCCTTTAAACCAAAAAAGGGGCCCCCCAAAAGGAAAAAAATTGAAACCCCCTTTAAAAATTTTTTTTTTCCCCTTTCCCTTTCCCTTGGAACCCTTTTCCCCCCAAAAAAAAATTTTTTTTTTAAAAAAAACCCCAAAACCCAATTTTCCCCAACCGGGAAAAAAAAAACCAAAAAAAAATTTTTCCCCCCCCCCAAAAACCCCTTCCACACGTTCCCCCCGGGGGGGGGTTAAACCCCCCCCTTGGGGAAAAACCCCTTTCCCAATTAAAAACCGGGTTTTTTAAAAAAACCAAACCCAAAAAAAAAAAAAAATTTTAAAAAAAAAAAATTTCCAAGGCCCCCCCAAAAAATTTTTTAACCCTTTTTAAAAAACCCCCTTTTTTTAAAAAAACCCCGGGTTTTAATAAAACCTTTTTTTTTTTCCAACCCAAAAATTTAAAAAAAAATTTTGAACCAAAAAAACCCCAAGGTTTAAATTTAAAAACCCCCAAAACCACCTTTTTAATTTTTTTTCCCCCCCCCCCCCGGGGGAAACCCCAAAAACCCGGGAAACCCCCCCTTTTTTTCCCCCCCTTTTTTTTTTTTTCCCCCCTTTCCCCCCCCCCAAAACCCCTTTCCAAATTGGGCCCCCAAAAGGGTTAAAATTTCCTTTTAAAAACCCCTTTTTCCCCAAAGGCCCAATTTTCCCTTTTTTTCCCCTTTGTTTTTCCCCCTTTTTCCCCTTTTTTTCCCCCCCTTTTTTTTTTTTAAAAAAAAATTTTAAAACCCAAAAAAAAAAAATTTTTCCCCCCAATTTTTTTAAAAAGGGCCCCCTTTTTTAAAAAACCCCCAAAAAAAAAATTTTTCCAAAAGGTTTAAAAAATTTTTTCCCTTTCCCCCCTTAAAAAAAAATTTCCAACCCCAAATTCCCCCCCAAAAAAAAAAAAAAAAAAAAAAAAAAAAAACCCCCCCCAAAAAAATTTTTACCAAATTTTTAAGGTTTTCCCCAAAAACCAAAATTTTTTTTGGGGGAAAAATTTTTAAAAAAAAAAATTTCCAAAAAAAACGGGTTTCCGGAAATTGGGAGGGGGCTAAAAACCCCCCGGATTTAAAAAAAAATTTTTTTGAAACCCCCCCCCCAAAAAAAGGGGGCCAAACTTTTTGCCTTTGGGGGGGCCCAAAAGCCCCAAAAAACCGGCCTTCCGGGGGCCCCCCCCCCAAGGGTTTTTTTCCCCCCTTTTTTTGGGGGAAATTTTTTTTAAAAAAAAAAAGGAAAAAAAAAAACCCAAAATTTTTTTTTTTTTTAAAAAAAAAAGGGTTTAAAAAAAAAAAAAAAAAAAAAAAAAAAATTTAAAAATTTAATTTTTATGGGGCCCGGGAAAAAAAATTTTTTAAAAAAAAAACCCCCTTTTTTCCCTTTCCCCCCTTTGGGTTTTTTTTTTTTAAAACTTTAAAAAAATTTTTTTTTTAAAATTTTTTTTTTTGGGGTTTTTTTTTTAAAATTTTTTTAAAAAAAAAAAAAATTTTTTCCCCCAAAAAGAAAAAAAATTTTTTTATAATTATTTCTTGACAAAAGATAATGTATTTTAATTCAAAAGAATTCAAATAAATCGAAAATCAATAAAATCCAGAAAAATCATAAAATTCATAAATGGCAATAAAATAATATTAATTAATTAACAAGCTGAATTTTTGGGATGTTACAGGTGCTGCCCACCTAACCCGTCAGTTCCTTCTCCCGGTTATTATTGATCTTCTCTCATGTGATATCCTTGATTATGTGGATTTCTTTTTAAGTGGTATCATTAAATTCAATTATTTCCTACAAGTGGTATTTCATTGCCTCTTTGTAGCAATTCTTCGATACCCACATTCTTGATTAAGATTTTTCCTCTCAAGCTAAAATTGTAAGTTCAACAGCTTAAGAATTCTCTGGGAGATTCTTTATGAGTTGAAATACATAAAAGGAAAATCTCTGTTGAGCATTGTTCTTCATGAAAATTTGAAAATGCTCATTTCTTTTGGATTTTCAAGCTATGCCCTTGAGATAGAATTAAAGTGATATCTATTTGCTCAAGTGGTATCTATTTCTTTTGGGTTCCTCGTTTGACCCAATTAGGCAATTTATTGGATTCTTCAAAAGAATCATATTGAAAAATTGCAAAGCCTAATAAAATGAGGAGTGATTTATTTGAGTGTGTTTCAAATAAACCGTGTGATACCCTTCCTTCGTTTTTCATGCTTATCTTTACAAATGGTATTTGTTTTACAAGTGGTATCCACAAATCCAAATATGGTCTCTTTTAGGTTTTCTTTATTTCTAGACCATATTTCAAATAAAAACTTGTTTTACTTCTTGAATGACATTTCAAGTTTTTATTTGGTTTGAAATCTTAATTCATTGCCAAGGTCATAAGTATTCATTTAAATTCTTGTATGACCTTCATTAGATAAGAACCCTAAAAGAAATTGCTTAATGCCAAAAGGGGAAAATAATGATAAATCTTATTAATGATAAATGTTTAAATGCCAAAAAGGGAAGAATGTATTTCAAGTTAATCTTTTAGTTTTTCCATTTTGGTGCTTAATCCAAAAGGAATTAGGAAGCTTAATGTCATTTGGTTTAAAAACTAAGCGATATGATTAAGGAGGAATTAATATGCATATGTGTTCAATTAAGCTAAATTCTCTCAATATGTTAGTTTTAATCCAAATATGCTCATTAAGCTTGGATTGTCATTAATCACCAAAGGGGAGATTGTAAGTTCAACCTTCAATTAGTTATGGTTTTGGTGTTAATGACAAATCTAATCTTGTGTTAATGTCAAAACCAATATTAAGGTTATCCCTAATGCGATATTGTTATTAATGACAATCTTATATCGAGACTAACATGTTTGTTTTAGAATATCTTTGTTTAGTCTCATCGCATTGAAAAATGGAAAACCAAGGTATGTTTGCATATTCATTCTAATATTAGCATACTTTGGAGTCAAGTTGAAATATGAATGTCCAGTTATATTAACCACAAAATGTGCATTATGTTTCTCAATCCATATATTACATGGATGCCATATTTAGGGGAGTTTGTAGTTTAACTTGAAATCTCTTTGTATTGATCAATTAGATTATCGACACATATAAGGATCAAGACAAAGAAACTAAATCTTTAGTGTATATTGAATTGCCTAGTTATAAGTATACTCATGGTAATATAGGATATGCTCCAATCGATCAATTTGAATATGTGCATATTATCTCCAAGTCAATCATATTTATGCACATATACATGTGGAGTGTATTCTATAGTTGATGATCTAGAGTAATGATCATTTCCATACAATTTACATATAATGGATCATTACTTTCCATCAACATGAGTATATGAAAACTTGTGTAGTTAATATATACTCATATCAATTTAAATGATAATTTAAATTGAGTTCATTTAATCTTAATTAATTATTAGAACACTTCATCATGTGTTGATGGTGTTTAGTGATTAATTGAGGACAAATGAATAGTTCTTAAATATAATAAAGCATGAGTTGCATTATTATACTTAAGACACATTACAATCATTTCAATTGATTTAGGTTGTGCTCAATTGATCTAAAGGCATCCATTATGTGTTAATGGAGTGCAAGAGATAATTGAGACAACCATGCATCTTGGACTAACAAGTTTCTTGAGTTATGTTTGAGTTAGGTCCAAAGATGGATGAGATGAAAAGCAGGACAAGGGCGGCATCATGAGTTGATGGGCGTCAAGAATGGATCGAAGTGGAGTCAGTGGATATCCGGGGAGTATCAAAGTGATGATCATAAAGACCCCAAAGGGATTGCTTGTGGCGAAGGTATAATTAGATAGGCTAAGGACTTTATAGTCTTTGAGTCTAAGGTTTTTATCGCCGTGCTATTAAGAGGGTCGTTCCTAGCTTGGCTTCATCATGTGTTGGTGATCTCAATCGCGTTCCTCAAGCTCAAATCTTATTGGATTTGGTTTTTGCATGAGGTTAACCATTTGGCATGTGTTGCGAATGGGTTAAACTTATGCTTAGTTGCATTGGTTTTCGCATTATGCTTTGATTTGCATGTGTTGCAAATAGGATAAGCTAGTCGTTGGCTTTTCGTGAAGTTCACTTTTGCATGTGTTGCATTAGTTGCGCTTCATGTTTTGGTTATAAAACAATCTTTCTAAAAACGTGTGGTGGCTTGGAGCTAAGTTTTGCATGTGTTGCAAAAGCGAAACTCAACCGCAATTTGTGTTTGTATGTTTGTATGGAGCTAGAAGCTTGCATGTGTTGAGTAAAGAGCTCATACGGTTGATTTGGTTTAAGTTGAAGTTTGGTTTTGGTGTTGCATGAGACTAGAAATTGCATGTGTTGCAATTAGAGTTCATGCTTCTTGATTGATGTTGCTTGGAGCTAGACTTTTGCATGTGTTGCAAAGTAGTGCTCAAGCATGAAATGTGTTTATTGCGTTATTTGCTAGTTAGTTGTGTGAATAAAGCGGGGTTTATGAGTGCAGGTCGAGCATGTGAGTGGGGCTTCAGCGGGTGTTGGCAAGTTGGCCGGTCTTGTGTTGACCTTCACATGGCTAGGGAATTAATCTCATAAACTTCGAGTTTGATTAATTATCGATTTGCGAATAGTTCTTGAGTCGATTAGAAATGTGTTTTCAATTTAAGTTAAGTTCTTTGAGCATGAGCTAAAATGGTGCAAATATGTTTTGCACAAGTATTTGATCATGTGTTGATCATGTAAGGCTCAAAGAATCGTTTGGATTTGTCGGAAAACAAATTGTGGAAAATCGGGTTTGTCTCTGTGTGGGGATGCAACTTTGTCCTGGGGTCTAGGCCCATGGGTGGTTGGACCCGGCCCCATGGGTGGTTGGACCGGCCCATGGGTGGTTGGACCAGCCCTAGGGTTGCATCGGTGATTACTGGCCGGGTGAGTCTCGGAATGGTCCGCACATTTCTTCGGTCTTTCTTTGTTTTGTCTTTGGCGGTTGAATTTGCCAATTCGGTCGGACGGGATGGGTGGTCGGACCGGCGTAGCCGTTGATTTTTCGGTCTTGTGAGTGGGGGGTCGACCGGCCGGTCGATCGGGCCGGGGAAGTCTAGGCCCCGTCGGCGTGTTAATTCGAGGGCGTTTTGGGATTTTGCTGATTTGTCGCGGGGTCGACCGCTCGAAGCTTCGGTTGGACCGGCGTCCGGTTGGGCCAAAGTGCGGCGGTCGGACGCCCCTGCGATCGTTTTCCGTCGTTGCTCTGTGAGAGCGGTTGGGCCGGGATTGCGGTTGGGCCGAACTTCTTGTTGTTTTGGATTCTTGCCAATAGTTTTTCTTTTGGGCTATAAAGGACCCTTGGGGGCTTGAAGCGATGTTCTTTGGTATTATTGAGTGAGTGGGAGTTGTTTGCATGTGTTGCTCTTCTCCATTTGCTTCTTGAGCTTAAGTGTGAGCACTAATTGCATGTGTTGCAATTAGGGAGTGGTTTGAAGGCTCTTGTGCATGTGTTGCACTTGAGTGAGGCCTTGTGCATGTGTTGCACTTGGTGATCACCGAGGCGCGATTCGTTGTGCCGGTGAAGTTCAAGCGAAGGGCGGCTTGTTACTCTTGGAGGTTGCCGACTCCTAGGCAGGTGGCGTCGTCTTGGAGGACTCTCAAGGTGTGAAGCCCGGCAAGTTTGTGAAGGTTCGGGTTGAGCCTACGCGGGCGTGAAAAACCACGTCTAGTGGAAAGAGGCGGGTGCTCGGCGGGAGCCGGTCCAAGTGTGGGCTAGCCTCGCGTGGACTAGGGGCAAGCAAGTCTCCGAACACCACGGAAAAATATCGGTTGTCTCTTGTCTCATTTATATTCAAGCACTTTACATTATTGAATATTTATCAATTGCTTGAATTAGAATTGCTAGTATTATTTAGTTGATCAATTTAGCAATTCTTGTGTAGAGACATAATTTATATAGTGCACATAGTGAGCCTAGTTGATTTAGGCCTTAATTGTCAAAAGCGAGGTTTATAAGCTCGCATATAAATTGATTAGGTTTTGACATAGGGATTGATTAGAGCGAATTGATTAGTGAGCGATCGAATTTTGTAAATCGCCTATTCACCCCCCTCTAGCGCATCCTCGACCCTACAAGTGGTATCGAGCCACGGTCACTCTCATTTTAAGCGCTTAGTCTAGAGAGTAAAAAGGATGGCGTCTAGCAATTAGTGCACTTCACGATTCACAAATATTTGATGGCTCTAATTATTCATCATGGAAATTATTTATGATTAATTATTTTAAATCCATGAGCCCACAAATTTGGTGGATCGTAGATGTCCATTTTTCTCCAATTAATGATATTGCTCCAACTAAAGGAGAGGAGAAATGTCTACATCTCGGCAGCTCAAGCTACTAACGTTTTATTTAGCATTGTGGCGTAGATATTTTTAATCTCATTTGCAACCTCCAGAGTGCTCATGCTATGTGGATCAAGCTTCAAGACTTATTTGAATCATCCACATCGATTGAGGATTGCAATGAGGAGGAAGTGTCGGTTGATGATCATTCAACATCAATATCAAATGATGAACAAGCATCTCCATCAACCTCAACCTCTGCCTCAAGCGGCACGAATATTCAATTCCATCAAAAATTCGTTGCTTTATGGCGAAAAGGTAAGAATAGAGGTAAGTGATGGCGAAGGTGAGCCCTCATATGATGAACTTATGAATTTATTAGAGGAGCTCAATGAATTTCTTGGGAAGGGAAAAAGAAATATAAGATTTTAAAATTAGAACATGAATCACTTCAAAATGATTATGATGTTCTAAAAAGAAAATCATGAAAAAGTCCTTCTCAAGGAATTCACTAAAAGCTAGTATGGATATGTCTATTCAATGCAATTTAGAAGATGAATTGCCTCACTTAAATCCTATCACAAACAATTCATCTAATAAATGCATATCCACCACTAGCGGTGATATACTTTGTTGCCCTAATTCAATTGCTAGTACTTCCTCTATGCATATTGAGACTAACCTTGTAGAGGAAAATAATGAGCTCAAGGCCCAAGTCATTAAGTTGGAAAATGACTTGAAGAGGTCGTTAAAGGAAAAGCCCTCCTCGATGAGATTCCCCTAAAGGCCCAGTCTGCACCTTGGAGATGCGGGCGGGGAGCGGTCTCCTTGCCAGTTGCAGCGTCTAGCGAGGATGAAGCAGTGCAGGCGGGCAGTGCCACCCTCTCTGCCGAGCCGGCGACCGAGGCGACTCCCCGCCACTGCGGGGGCTCTTGAGCTGGCGGGCGTAGCATCGGCGCCGCCTGGCTCCTCGCCTCCGTGGAGAGATTCCCAGCAGCCCTCCCATCCCACCCAGCCCCGGCCTCCACTCCGGGATCTTTTTACGCCACGAGGATAAGTGGAAGGCTTTGGTGAGGGGCGAAGTTGAGGAGGAGCTCTACCAAAAGCGCCATAAAAGGCGCCCGGTGATCCAGTAAGCCGTCTTCTTCTTCTTCTATTAGTGCTAGAGTGGTATATGTTCCTCATTCTCCGGAGTTCTTGGTATTTGGGGAGATCGCTCGGAGGGGCGCCCTCCTCAAGGAAATACTCCCCAAGGTTAGGGAGCACAAGGAGTATGAGGCCAACTTGGAGTGCGTCAGGCGTGCCATGGCCGGCGACAAAAGCTCGGGCCCAAATCAAACCACGGCGGGCGCTTCAAGGTGGGTGCTCGCTTCGCTTAGTCGCCGACTTGGTTGTTATTGTCTTGACTCGTCCATTGCTTGAGCCTTCACGGGCAGGTCGGAGCTGAAGCATTCCAGAGTCTCGAACTCGGGCTAACAACGTAAACTAAGCGCGGGGCTGGAAGGTATACATATCCCTACCGGCCCACATCCCTTGCGTTTGTAATGCTTCTAATGCGATCCGGGGTTTGCGTTGAACAAGAGAGATCGCGAGAGCGGTCGATGTCCTCAATGGAAGATCAAGACCGCTCACGAGCTTCACGACAAATTCGCGACTCCGTCAAAGAGATGACCAAGTTCGTGAGCCCTAGAATGGTGAAATGCTTGGACGATGAAGCCCTTTCCTTCTTCAGCGGGTCCCGAAAGGCTTAGGGCCCACATCAGGAGGCGTCGATCTGGCGCTAGCCAAGTATTGCCATCGTGAATCGCTCTATCCCGGAGTGGAGTTGGAGGCCGTTAAGGAAGGCCGCTGTTAAGTCGATGATGATCAATGCCGCCCTTCTTGATGAAGTTAGGGTCGTGGCATCCTCGTGAAAATCTAGACTTGGATCTCTTGTAAATCTTGACTAGGATTGTAATTACCGCACTTCTTTTAATCGATTCTTGTTGATCATGAGTGGCTTCGGCGCTGAAGAAGTTTTCCCATCGTCATCTTGTTGTCGACGTCTCGCTTGGTCTCTCGTGCTAGTCGTTTTAATGTTGCCTTGGCACCTGTGTGTCCTTAGAGCGTTTCAACTTCCGTAAGTGCGATTTGATTTGTCGCCTTGGCTATATATAAGGCGTCACCGCTACGGGCGATCACCCGTTCTTCTCATTTTCGTCTTCATTTCTTCACTTCTTGAAGTCTTGATGGCGTCTTCCTCTAGCTCCACGTTCGGTGCCGAAGCGGCTCCATTCTCGCCTCTGCCTCGCCTCCGGTGGAGGCGATCTTTGACTTGGGATGATGCTCCTCCCGGAGGTCACAGGAGGAGCTCGGCGGACTCGATCTCACCCTTCTTTGAGCCGGTGGCGGAGGAGGAAGCCGCCGCCTGCGCCGCCGCCATGGAGGTCCTCCTTGAGGTCATCGGCTCTCTCGGTCATGAGCGTCCTTGTCAAGGCCTTGGGTTGTGCTTTCGCCCGCACCGTAGGGTTCAAGCTGCTTTTAAGATATTTATGTAAAAATATGTAATTGGACATAATGTTCAATATGGATCTATGATGTTATATATATATATATATATATATATATGTATGTATATATATATATTGTGGTTTTAATTCATCTGAATGCACATTGTCTTTTTATTTGAGCGTTCGTCAGGTGGCCTAGCCAGTCTTTGGGAGTGAGCACGTGGCTCTTTTCTCGAGACACATATCCGGTAGCGGGTTTCATCATTCGAGTTTAAGCTACTTGAAGTTATGACACTATGATTTAGTCATAACCGCTAGGAAAAAAGGCGAAATATCTCAAAAGGGTAGGTGTTTGCATTGAACACTATCGGTGTAGCCCTCGACTTCTTGCTAGTTGAGAATCAAGTAAGTAGCAAGTCAAGGCGACCTTAATTACAAAGATACAATGAAATCGTATTTTAAGTCTTGAAGGCGTAGCTATTCTATGTTCCAAGTGTTGCGAGTGCCACACGTCTTGGCGCTTGAGTCGGTAAGATCTCGGGCGCCCTTCAGTCGACAATGTAACGGCCTTCCCGGTTTGGGGAGAGCTTGTGCTCACTTTTCGATTCTTTCTAAGAACTAGATCTCCTTTAGAAAGCTTGGCCTCGAACATTTCGATCGTGGGCGAGACCTGGAGGTACTTAGCCATTTGGATCGATGCAACATCCGCCTCCTCTAGTTTGTCGAGATCATCTAGTCGGCCTTCCTTTGACTCGGCTTCCTTGTAGTTCGAACCCGTTGGGATTGAATGCCAACTCGGTAGGTAGGACCGCCTCCGACCCATATACTAGGAAAAAAGGTGACTTGCCGGTGGCGGCGGGGGTAGTTCTCGGCCCCGAGCACGAAGGCAATTCTTTTACCCATCGCTCTGCATATGGCTTAAGACAATCAAATATTCGGCCTTTAGGCCTGCTGACTTCATGCCATTGCCGTTCGACCTGCGTTACTCGGGGATGACCCATGGAGCGAAGCAAATCTTGATCTTAGGCTCGTCACACGTCTTGGAATTCTTCACTACGAGGCTGGGTGCCGTTGCGGTGATAATCTGTTAAACGCGCCGAATCGGCGACAATCTCTTGAAAAAAATTTACGGCTTTGACCGCGGTGATCGTTGCAACGGCTTGGCCTCAATCCATTTGGTGAACTTGTCGATGGCGATAAAGGAAAACAAATCCACCCTAGGCTTTTTGAGAGGTCCGACTATGTCGAGCCCCAGTGACGAATGGCCATGTGATCGAATGGTTTGCGGCTCCTGCGCGAACATATGAATTCTGGGGTAAAAAGCGCGCCACGCGTCGCGGACGGCGTCTTCCGTTACTGTTACGTGATCGACCGAGAAAAAACCTTGACGATAAGCCTTGCCCACTAGAGTGCTTGATCTTTGCATGATGTCGTAGATTCTCGAGTGAATTTATCGAGAGTTCTTCCTTCTTGCTCGATATGCCGTCGCGAGAACCCGGAGGCACTCTTCGAAAGAGTTCCTCCCGACCACCCGTAGCTTTTGCTTCGCGCGTGATGCACTCGGCTTGATCGCGATCCTCGGAAGCTCATCCCTCAACAAATAATCGGATAGGGTTTTGTCGGTCGGGGTTGATGACCAAGACTTCTTCCTCGGCGACCTCTCCCTGATTTGCGGAGCTCGTGTCGACTTGTTGTCGACTTGTGAAGCTCTTCCACGAAGATTCCATGGGACCGTGCATGGAGCCTAACTGGCGAGCTCGTCTGCAACCGTTGTCGGCGGAGTACATGAGTAAGCTCGATCCGTCGAACTTGTCCTCCGACTTGCGCACTTCACAGTAGTATCTGACCATCTTTTCATCAACACCGACCGCTCTTTTTGTACTAGGTTGATCACCGGTGAGAATCTCCACGAATCGTCAATCGTCCGGATACCAAACTATATGGCCATACGGAGTCCGTGTATGAGCGCCTCGTACTCAGCAGCGTTGTTTGATGCCGAAAAATGGAGTTGAAGGACATATTTCAACTTTTCCCCCGTCGGAGAGATGAGTACGACGCCAGCCCCCACACCATTCAGCGTGAGAGAGCCGTCAAAATACATTGTCCAGTATTCGAGGTCCTCCACAGCTGCAGTATTCGAGGTCCTCCACAGCGGTGGGATCTTGCAACTCTGTCCACTCGGTGACGAAGTCGGCGAGCGCTTGAGACTTGATGGCAGTCCGGGGTTTGAAGGAGATTTTGAAGGCCCCAGCTCGTTGCCCATTTGGCGATTCTCGATGGACTCCGATTGTGGAGTATATCCCCAATCGGAAAAGATGTGACCACCAAAATGGAATGTTCTTGAAAGTAATGTTTGAGTTCACGAGTAAAAGCGATCAGCGTATAGAACTACGCACTTGAGGTCAGCGTCTTGGATTCGCCAATACACTGGCGTGAAATAAACCGTGCTGAACTCTCTGCGGTGTCCCTCCTCCTCCGCTCCACTACAATTGCAGCGGCCGACTCGTGAGTCATTCTTGCTATGTAAAGAGGAGGGTTCCTCTGGCGCGTGACCAATACTGGGAGGTGTGGTCGAGGCGCTTTAGATCCTCGAGCTTTGTTGAGCCTCGGGAGTCCATCGAAAGTGGTTTTGCTTCTTCAAGAGTTTGAAGAAGGGCATCCCTCGAGTGCCCAGGCGAGAAATAAATCGGCCGAGTGCCACCATACATCCCGTGAGCTTCTGGACTTCCTTCTGGCAAGTCGGCGGTTTCATCTTGAGAATAGCGTTGATTTTTTGGGTTCGCCTCGATGCGCAATGAGACACGATAAATCGGCGGCTTCTTGGAGGAGCCCAGCGACTTCTCGAGGTTGAGCTTCATCTTGAAGGCCCTTAGGATTTGAGCGTCTCGGCGGATCGGAGGTTAGGTCTTCCTTCGCTCGGTTTTAACCACTGCGTCGTCTCGTATGCCTCCACATTGCGTCCGGTGAGTGTGAAAACCGTGAATAAGCGTATGGTAGGTCGCCGGATTTTCAACCGAATGGCATTGTGATGTAGCAATACGCGCGAGCGGAGTGATGAATGAGTCTTGATGCAATCTTCTTCCTTGATCGATTTGGTGGTACCCGGTATCGTCTAGGAAACTTCGGGGCTCGCTGCCGTGATCGAGTCTACTACGATCAATGTGGGGCAACCGAAGGATCCTTTAGGCACCTTATTGAAATCGATTATGTCGGCCTTTATCGCCAACTTTTATTCTTTTTGCGTACAAGGACGGATTAGCCAACGATCGAGGATGATACACTTCTTTTATAAAATTAGCACTAAGAGCTTGGTGATCTCCTCCTGATGGCATCCGAGCGATCTTGTGCGAACGTCGAATCGGCTTGATGGGCTTTGCTTTTTAGTCGATATTGAGAGAATGCTCAATCACCTCCCTAGGGACACGGGCATGTCGACGACTTCCAAGCGAAAATGTCTCGATTTGCTGAAGGAAGCGGCAAGGCATCTTCCTATTTGGGATCAAGCCTATCCCAATCAAGGTTATGCAGGCGAGTTGGGCGAATTGAGAATCACCTTCTTGACTCCCTCGTCGGGCTTCATACTCGACTTGGCTTGCTTTGCGTCGGGATGTCGACCTCGCTCTGCGGGAGGCGGCCATGCTCGGATCTTCTCGACCTCGATCGATGCCAGCGCTTCGGCAGTCACACTTTCCTGTCACACATGAAGGACTTCTTGACATCCCCCAAACCGTGATGATGCCATTTGGTCGGCATCTTCAGCACCGAATCGTGTAGTAGGGGCGGCCATGAACTGGCCAATCTGGCCTTCCCAAGATGGCATGGTATCAGTCTCGAAATCAACCACCTCGAAGTTCGAGTACTCGTTCGGTAGTTCCCTTGGTCCCGACGTCGCCGAGTCGCGATTTGCGAGTGGTACCGTCGAGGTCGGGATTACTCAGGTGGAGCAGCTGACGATCACGCTTCAACTTCGGGCGAGGATCTTCATATCGTCGAAGGTTTTGGAAAAAGGGCGTTGAGCCCACTTCGCCGTCGACCGGCACCCTCTTGAGCTTGCGTTGCGCCGCCATGGGTCCAAGACGGAGGATATCTCCCGAGGAATGGGGCGTAGTTGAGGTGATCAAGCAATCAAATGTGATCGAGACCTCGGACCACCTCGGGAATTGGGGCGTCACGGCGTCTATGTTGACCTCCGGCGGTGAGCTTACGCTTTCGCTTGGACTCATCTGTGCGAGCCCCCAAATATATAGTTGAGCTTCGCTCGGTCACCTAATGTCCCCATCTTCTTGGCGAATGTTGCTTCTTCTGCTTCGCCCTTGCTTGGTTCGCCTTATTCTTTGCTCTCGCGGGCAAACCTTTTCTGGGTGTAGCAGTCCTTGGCCGCGTGCCTCCCCTGGGGGTGGAAAGGGCAAATAGCATCCATTACCTCATCGTAGCCGTTGCCCGAGTCGGGGCCGCGCGCTTCGGCATGCGACCCGACTCTCGGCCGCTTCTTGTCCCTTTGCTAGGAGGGCTCGGCGTGGTCCTTTTTGTCCTTTGCGGGCGATCTTCTGGCGCTCTGCCCGAGGCATCCGAGCCGTGGCATAGAGGTCGGCAAGGTGAACATCTCCCGAGCGGTGGTGGCGGACTCAGGGACATCTTCTTGATCAAGTCGAGTCGGACTCCTTACGGAAGCAGCTATGATGACCGCTCAAAACATCTGAGCGGTATTTTTCTTCGCATGAGCGAATGAACTCCCATGAGATTCGTTTTCTTCGATGAAGTTGGTACAGGTCCCATGCGGTCCCGGGCCTCGTAGGTGCCTTGGAAGTTTGAGATAAACTACTCACGAGATCACCCAGGGAATCAATAGAACCTTGGGAGTCCGTGAGCCAAGCTTGGGCGATGGGGCGGCGTGGCCGGAGTAGTTTGCCATCATGCTCTGATGGCCCCGGTGACTTGTGTGAGGGCATAGACCGCGACCAAGCCTCGGATCTCTTTCTCCATCGAACAGCGATGCCCTAGGGTTGAAATCGTCGAGCCAAACCACTCAGTGGTCGGGGGTGAAGGCCGGACCCGTCGATGGGCCCTTGCTCGCCATCGAGGTGATTGGTGCTCGGGAATAGGAAATCTTGCGGCGAAAGAGCTCTTTGCGCATCCGGGCAAGCACGGCAGGATAAGAAATCTTGCGGGAAACTCTGCGACATCCGAACAACCATACCGGGGCGAGCATGTTCAGCGAGTCGAGGCGTTTGGCCGTGATGCAGGTCGGACGGCGATCGGAAGCGGAGGCGAAGAAGTCGCGAGCGTTCCTTCCCGCAAGCCTTGTGGTCGATTCGGCGGTTTTGAAGCTAACGCCGTTACAAGACAATTTTGAACCGCTTTGCCCGGCTTTCATGAGCGGACGGGCGATTTTCGATCGTTCGACTTCTCGCCTATAAATGCAAAGCGTCGGTCCTGAAACCTTTCTTCCCTGGCTCGCCATCTAAACTCAAAACCGCACTTTTTGAAACTTCTTCTCGCTCAGTAGCTTGTTTCCTCGAGTTCCTTCCATGGCGAAGTTAGCGTAAGCAAGACCACCGTGGAGAGGCTTGGGTGCCGGGACTTTGGGTACCTCGTCACGGGCACTGGCGACTCCCAAGCAGAGGCGATTCGGTGCCACGGACGACAAGGTAATTCACGTGTGGTGTACACCATCACGGGCTCGAATGCCGAGTGAGTTCTGGAATCCGTGCTCGTGCATTGCAGTGCGAGATCTGTCGAAACCCCAACTCCATCCTCATCTTGGCCATATTCTCCCACCTTTGCGAGGCCTTACGTAGGCATTCCGCCCAGTAAGCCTTTTCTTTCATTTCTATTCCTTGTTTTTGCAGGGGCGCTTCCCACGGTGCTTCTGTACTTTCGCTTGGAAAGCATCCATCTGAGTACCCTTCTTCTCCCTCAAGGATTCGGTGGGAGTGGGCCGACTATTGGTTTTATCTGCGGAAAGCGGAGGAGCTACTTGCGCTACCAAGTGGCGGCGCCACATCGACACCCGCGCCCGCCATCGCTTCGAGGAGGAGCGGTCCACGATCTTGATTAACGAGCTCACGAACATGGGGCTCCTTGGTGAGACATCGTCCTGCGACTTCCTTGTGTGTCCCTCGAGGAGAGCACCCTTTCTTCGAGATCATAGGGTGGGGCGACATGACCGGGAGAGTGAGTCGGTAGGTTCACGGTCTTGGCGGCTCTTGCTTCACGCGCCATGTCTAACCTGTGCTGATCTTATTTTGACCAACAACAGCCCGGACTTTGACTAGACGGAGAAGAGGGTCACGAGATGTTCGGCACCCCAAAGAACAAGGGCTTCGGCGCCAAGCGGCAAGTCCGGCAGCGTGCTAGGCGGAGTGATGTGGTAAGCTGCTTAGTGGTTCATGCTTAGGAAAGCATCCGAGCTTTCGACGTTTTTCTGAGTGAAGGCTGCACATACCTACCCTACTAGTTGCTACATTACTCACCCCTACCTATGTACATGACAAGTCAATGACACATGGGACCTACCATTGCATAGAAAATTGTGGACTGCACATCTTCTCCATGTCTTTTCTTGCTTCAATCCCATACCCACCTCTTTACCCACCCTATGACATGTGGGACCTAGCCCCATGTAAGGCATGAGTGGGCAGCCTATATAAGGTCTCCACCTTGGTTTCTCCTCCATTTCCTGCTCTTTTGCTCAGCTCAAACACAGAAAAACAGCAAGCACCTTCTTCAACCTCTTGCCATTCTTCCCCACAAATCCTCAAACTTGAGTTTTGGTTTGTGCATGCTATACCATCTTGTAGCCAAGGTCAAGAGCTTCACATCCATCCAAATGGATTCTTGAGAACCAAGTTTTGGGTAAGTGCAATCGTTTTACGCTCCTTGTAACTCATTGCTATTTTCCCCATGGAATCCATCATCACCCTTGATTGGGTGGTGTTTATACTTAAAAGTTAGGAGGAGGGCTAGTGGTGGTTGCAAGCATGAGCAAGTCTTGAGGGCTTTGTCACTTCCTCGAACTAGGAGGGAGGTGAACCCATGAAACGGCGTTGTGACATTCTTAATCGTTCCTCGTGAAACCAACATCCACCTTGTGCAAAAGGCAACTTTGTAGTGGTAAGAATCTACCTTAGTCCACCCTTTTGAAGTCCTAGTACATTGCTATGAGCATAAAGCCAATACACGAATTGTGCGTTTTAAGCGAGAAGCCTAGCTCGGATAGTCCGAGATTTCCTTTCGGACATTCCGAACATTTGGATATTCGAATAAAGTTCGGATAGTCGAATAGGAATTAGTTTGAAGGCTGCACGGGTTAACGAGAAGATGCACTTCGGACATTCCGGGGTGACCACTCGGATAGTCGTCAAACCATCCGGATACTCAGAATGTAATTTTCGGATAGTCAGAACATAGTTTCAACAGGACGAGAGGGTCCACTTCGGACATTCGAAGGGACACTCCGGATACTCGAACTTAATTCAATAACAGCCCTAAGACTTGAACTTTTGGCCTTAAAAACTCATTTAGTACTTTCACATTATGATTAGTATTACATGCCTGAGCATTTCATGCATCTTTTACTCCATGTGCACTATTTGAATCCTTGTTTGGTGTTTATTGAATTGGATTTTCTCGTTAGGTGTTGGCGTTTGGAAGGCACTCCCGATGCGACTAACGCTTCTGAAGTCAGAAACAGCGACAAGGCACTACTTTATTCCTTGACCACGATTGCTCCTACTATTTTGACAATTACATCTTGAATTATTTTACGAATGCATGCTTACTTTCAATTACAATTATGTTTGGGTAGAAATTAATTGCTATTACCACCTTGTGATGCCATCCCCTTATCATATTCTTTCCATGTTCCATATGTGCCTTAGATGGTTGGTTTTATTATTAATATATGGGTTAAATGCGATTTGTTAGCCATGCTTAGAACATCGTTAGAAACATGATAGATGGACTTA